>JAHRHZ010000043.1:24354776-24418705 GCA_024137785.1 Ginglymostoma cirratum
AAATTGTATCAGAGATAAAAGGTACTGCAGATGCTGGAGAATCCGAGATAACAAGCATGGGGCTGGATGAACACAGCAGGTCAAGCAGCTCCTTGAAGCCCCTTTTACTGACAATCTCTCTGTTAATGCAGAGAAATTTGGAGTCCAACAAAATTATTGTAACTACCTGAGTTCAAAAATTGTGACAGAGAGCACAAACTACAAATAGCAGATGAATAGCTCACACCACCGTACTTGTAGCCATTGTAACAATGTCAGCCAGACGGACCTCACTGAGTATTCCCTGGTTGCGGCTTTTAAACTAGTCCAATCAGGGAGTCCTGCCTGACAGATATGAACAGGAGTATTGGGGGTCCTGCTGTCTTCAGGAGCTGGCTTTGTACCAGCTGGACCAAGTACAATGCACGTGTAAATAAAGGGTAATTTGGTGATGAAATACCAGCCTTCATGGAGTTATTTAAATACTTATAGCAGCAACCAAACTGACAACATAGCACTTAGCATCTGTATAGTCTTTACATTATTTCAGCTTATATAATGTGTGTCATATTATCTGCAATACAGACAGGCTGCATGCAAATGTGAAGCAAACAGAACTGATGAAGCTGGCATATGCTTGTCTGAGTTGTTACTACTGACAAAATATTTGTTTAGAAAGTTAATTTTCACAACTTTGTATCATTTTCCAAATACTTACACTCCCTCACTCTCCCCATCCCTGTCAACTACTTGTATTTTACTAACCACTTCACTTTGGGATGCACTCATCCATGTTGAAAACAGCAGATGTTCCTTTGTTTCTTTTCAATGAGGAAATACTTGGACACAGCATTGTTACAGGCACTGCACCAAATACGGGGCATATCATGACTGTCAGATTTTGCACAGCACTAACAGACACCAGCTTAAGAAGAACAAATGATCAACGTTTACCTGAAAGCACCATCCAGTGAATTTGTGCTCTGAGGGTGATAAGGAAGTAAGTAGGTTGTAGGAAACCTTTTAAACTGCCTTTGATTCCCTTTTCATTTATCTTCAAAAGAGAATTCAATTCCTGTGCTTCAAGTTCACCAGAGTGTATGCAGCTTTCAGACCAACTCTCAGCATCCTGTAATTGCTGCACTTTCAGGATTTCCACTGAGACATGAGGATGTGGAGAAGGGGCAAATGCCAAACGATTCAAGTTTATGATACTTGGATCCCATTATTTATTTTCTTGATGAATATCAAAATGGATCATAATTGAGTTTGGTATAAGAGGATATAGTATATATCTTAGTAGATTCAAATTCTGAAACAAACTGTTTATAATAAGAAATACAAAAAAAACTGTTAAAGGATTTGCATTCCATGCACCAGCATTAAAAGCATTTCAGTCAGCCACACGCAAAATTATTTCATTCTGCTTTAAAAATTTCCATATGGACTGCCGTCACCATCTCTTTGGACCATCAATTCCACATATTCTTAATTCTCTCGGCAAAGCAACAAATCTAAACTGTCTGTGCAATTTCCATCTTCTAAGTTTGCATTGAGTTCCATAGTTGTAAAGCTGGGGCAATCTTATCAATATTCAATTTATTTATTTCTCTGCAAACATGAGCCATATCTTCCGTACAGTTGACTGTCCCCAAAACATCACCCTTTTAAAGGTCAGATAATTTGAGCTCAATATGAGTTATATTGCAGGCTAGTGGAAAAATTGAAATGTTAGATACCTTTGCAGCTATAATGTTCAGTACTCCGCAAAATATGACGGGTATGGCCATACCAGTGGCTTGCAGAAAGTCTGGGACCTCCTGGAGTTTGCGTTTTATCCCTCCGGTGATACGTCAATGGTCCAGTTTCTTCTCCTTCTTATTGTCAGACACGGTGCTGTTGCTTTCAGTGAGCTGTCCAGCAATAGTACTGAACAGCTTGAATATGTCTGGTGTCTTTCATATTCCTAAGGATGTCTCAAAACATTTGAGAGCCAAGGAAATGCGGTCACCATCATAAAGTCAGCAAATGAAACAGCTAATAATCACATGGCAGGGTTCCACAAATCAGAATTGCCAGATCATCTGTTTTTGATAATGGTGGTTCCAGGATAATGTTTGTCCAGGACATTTGCAACTTGGTGTGAATACCACAATTCTCTGTGAGTCTGCGGGTTTGATCGGGGGACTAGCAAGGGACAGTCCCTCAAGCCTGGGAGATGGTGAGCAATCCCTCTGGGGATAGGCTTGATTATACAGGGTTACTGAGGGAACGGTCACTGTAATAGAAGGGAATTCTAGATAAAAGAGTGGGGCCTGATAGGAGGGGACTGTGAAGCTCTGGAAGCTGGTTGGGGCCAAAGGATGGTCTCAAATATCATGGTCATTCTGCTCTAATGGCCTCAACCTGGGGTGGTTAAAGGACTATCAAGGGCATGGGAATTTCCAAAGGTATGGCTGTGGGGGTAAAGGGGGGCACAATAATGTAATATAAAAGGAGGTCCAATGGAAACAGTGGGTGTTGGGAGACTGAAAAGCCTTAGGGACCATAGTGATAGCAAAACAAAAGAAAACAAAGAAGAATGGGGAGATAAATTCTTGTGCCACATGTGGAAACTGCAACTCATTGATAAGAACACAAAGTTGGAACCTGACTATGTGGGATCAAAATTCAACGGCACAATAAGTGCACAAAATAGCACTAGAATTAGGTTTTATTGCCATGTGTGCTCAAGTACAGGGATAGAGGAGTACAGTGAAAGGAGTGCAGTCATCATTGTCAGGCACCATCTTGGGTACAAAGGTACACAGATACAAAATCTTAGGTATAAAAGTAGAAAAATAAAGATGTTTAAAGTTAAAAGTTCAACATTAAAGTTCTTCTTAAGTGCTTAGTCATGGGCCTGGATCTGAGCTCTTCCACCCCAATACTGAGCCCAACAAACAGCAGGAAGCAATCGGCCAGTCCCTGGTCTCTTCACCGCGCTGCCACTGGAATACAGTCGCCATTCTTTGGCGCCTCCTTGTCTCTACCAATGTCACTGCCATGAGTCTGTGCTGGGCTGATCTCAGCAACGCAGCTGCCGCTGAAGCCGCCGGGTCCCGCACCGGACCCTGGGCTCAAACTTGTGTCCCTCAGCCACTGCCGCCTTTGGGAGCACAAACTCGACTCCCTGCTCTGCCACCGTTGGCTACGAACCTTGCCTCTGACACACTGGACACCTTGATGCTGTCTGTGTTCTCCACAAAACATAAGGTTGCAAGTTAAAAAAACAGCAGAGAAAGAAAAAAATATTGAAAGTAGACGAAGCAGATGAGCTCTGGGCTCAGGAGCGCGTACGCTGTGCTGCTACTCTGGCGCCATCTTGACTGGAAGGTGAAATAGGTTAATTATTGGGTTAATTATTGCTGTGTTCTTTGAGGGGAATGGAGTAAAACTCTTGGAAACTCTGTCTCCACTAATTCCGCAATGCCAACATTTGGTTTCAATTTGGGGTTCATCAGCAATTCATTCATTGCCCACAAATACATGTTTCAACTTTTGTATCTTCTAATCAACCTGTTCAGAAATGCTACGATGCAACACACTTAAAAATGCAACCTCATATTTCCATTTCACCAACATTTTCCATAGCTGGCACTGGAAGTGAGGACTTTGCAGCTCCCAAATTCTCACAATGAAATTAAAGTATGCAAGGGCATGGTCTGTGTTGTGGAAGGGAGCCCATTCTTTGTGAGCAGGGCAGCATATCAATGACTTACTGGCAGAATTCTACTCCATTAGGACTTTAATTGTGCAATGTGCGATTGGATAATTACAGCTCAATGTTGGTGGCATGACACTGATCTCCTTTGATAAGCCTCCCTACCAAACTGTGTGGAGGCATAGCACAAGACTTCATTGTGGTGGATGTGAGGGCTGAGGAGTAATAACACTGTGTTCTTTTCCTGACATTCCCACAGATTATCTACTCATGGATCTCACTTGGTGGTCTCCGTGGCTGGAGTTCTGAATGTCACGGATTCAAGGAACTCTGATGCCAGAGGCAATCTGCAGTTCAAGGAGTCAGCAGCTAGGGAGAGGTGATGTTTGAGATTTCAATTTCTTCTATCCTTAGGATGTCTGAAGTGGCTGCTTATCTCTCATTTCTTGCGACTTCATGCCCTCAGTAAGCTTACTTCTCCCATTGCCTGCCACTACTCTTAAGGGCAGTTCTGACTTCTGCAGATGTGGAGGAATGAACCTGCTCTTTCGCTCACCCTGCAGGCTTGGAAGGTTTGAGCAGTCATCCATTGTGCCTTGGCATCTCAAGCATCCTTCCCACTAAAAGTGCAAGCTCACTCTCCTTGGCATGAACCTCTGCAGGCTTTGCAATCACAGGTAAGGGGCAGATGGAGAAGTTAGGAACCTCTGGAGTGTACTGAGAAGAAGTTTCTGAGGTCCTTTGTGTAGTTCCTCCTCCTTCTGCATGTCTGCTGGCATCAACCTGTCTTCATGAGAGAAAGGGGCACTGGGGAGGAGATTGAGGTCCCTTTTCCCCTTTTGTCTTGTCATTGATACCAAGCATCTATGAAGAGAGTGATGTAGTGCTGGCTTGTGCATATATTCAGCAGACATTAAGTGTGCCAGACGTGAAATTCCATGGCAGAATCGGAGACAGCCAGATGGACAGATGGTGGAGCCAGCACAGTACTGACTTCCTTCTTCATTCTGGCCTACCAAGTGCCTTTGACAAACTTCTCTGCTGTTCCTCTCATATTCGTGAAGTCAATTTGCTGAGACTATGGGATTATCTTCTGCCTGAGGCTCAGCAGGTGCCTGGCCTCTAGCAGTCGTCTGAGAATCAGAGACCTGGGCCGTTTCTTCCTCCACTAGCTGCAGAATTGAGCCAGTTATATCCGCACCAGAATGTGCTCCCAAGTCGATTCTAGAAAGAGAATGTACTGAGATGAAATTCCTAAGCTGGTGGAAGGAGTGGGTGAAAGCCTTGCTGGTGCATTCTCTGAGGGTTCAGGGGTGGACGTGGAACTGAGGGTCTCTGGCTTTTGCCTCTTTCTATATGTCCCAAGTACTTACAGAAGAGACAAGAGGGAATTAGTTGTCTAAGATGGATAAAGCCTTGTGCCATTTAAGAATGTGTCTGTAAAGGTGTTATTGGGAGAGCAAAGCAGTTTAACACAATGAAGTTTATTAGGTTAGTTGGCTATGAAGGTCTCCCTGTCCTTACATGAGCACTGGTGCTATTCTCTCACTATTTCCATGAAACCTCCCCTGCACCTGATTTTGAACTGATATGGCATGCAATAGGATAAACAGAGAGGTGGAGAATAATGGAAGTGGATGTGAGAGCTGTTGGTGCTGATGCAGGAACAGGAGACGTGCTAAGATGTCTTCAGCAAGTAAGTAGGAAGTGCAGAGGGCTGGAGTAGTTAGTAGTTTGAATAACATGGTTAAGAGCTGGTGAGTGGATGTAATGCATGCAGTGGTGGGTGTTTAAGTCCATGAGCCGTGGTGAGGTGTATATGCAGTGACATTGTTCTGAGTGCAAGGTAGCAGGGAGAAGATGATTACACTTATCTTTGCAGAGCGCAGGATGTCACTGACATTTTCCTGCAATGCTGGGTGACCCCTCTGATTTAGGACACCACAGTGCTGCGGGCTAGCAACTTGGTCCATGCTGCTCTGGTGGTACAGCCTCCAATGGACATCGACAGGAGAAAAGATGGCTCTGCTCCCAACCATCCACCCACCAACTCTTCCAGATCCCTATTCGCCATGTGGAGAGTGAGCTTTCCTTATCTTTGTGCCAGTAACGGTCAGGTAGCACAGGGTGAGGGCTCATTTCCTGTAACAGTGTCTGCAGTGATGTGCAGCTGGGATTTAAACCTTATACCAGTGATATGATCACTGCTAGCTCCCAGCAGAGGTGAGCACTCACACCTCTCTCATTCCATAATTCAAACTCCTGGCTGCATTATCAAGGAGGTGAACAGTGGAAGATTACCTGAGAAAGGCCATGATAGGCAGGGTGTCATCATCTCACTGGACCAAACACTTTTACCGAAAATGGAAAAATTTTGCTCATCAATTTGTATAGTGCCAGACACTGTCCACGAGCTACACTCATTCACTGCTCCGAGTTCAAAGGATCCATTGAGGCTTTTTTGAAGGGGAGTCATTGCCCTGATATCTTGGTGGCATCATTCACTTTAAACCTGCTCCTTTTTTAAAATCAGCATCTTGTTCTGGAAGTGGAGACACTGTCTTCAGAGAGTGTACGTTTAAACGTTACATAGACTAATATAATGCAGCCTGTTCACTTTTGCACAAGCAAACATGGATCAGGAAGTTGAGTTGTGGTGAAAGGACTCGATGTGAGAATTACCTCAAGGATTTTATTGTGACAATAATTTCAGTTGTAAGCTGCAGCGTGACCTTGTGTCCCATGCAGTATTGACATGCATGGCAAATAGCTGAGGGCTGCCAAGTTATTTGAAACATTCTGGATGTGGCAGCAGTAAAACGGAGCAGATTAGGAGGACACAATTTGTTCCATGTAGGACTGCAGCACCTAATTGATTATAGGAAGCTGTTGGGTGGCCTTTCCTCTGCGATCTACTTCCTCATTAAGAGATAATCCTCAGGATATTGTTAACATTCACCATTTGTCTGTGACCTCCTTCAATGAGTTTGGACATCTCTTTTCCAGTGCGCCTTCTTTCCGTAGTAAATCCAGTCAGATTTCAAGCATAAAATATAAATGTGTGGTATTCCTTCTTTCCGTAACTTAGTGGCTAATGAGCACTCATTCTCTGATTTCATCCATCAGTCTTTTATATTTCTCTCAGTTGTGCAAATAGTGACTTTGGCTGCATATTACAAGCTAGAACATGCCAGTGGAGGAGAGTTGGCAAAAGACCAGAAGTTCATAAGGTAGAGTGGGGAGAATTAGGCCATTCAGTCCATTGAGTCTCCTCTGCCATTCGATCATGGTTGATATGTTTCTCAAACTCATTGTCCTGCCTTCTCCCCATAGCCTTTGATCCCCTTAACAATCAAGACCCTACCTATTTTTGTCTTAAAGACACTCAATGACTTGGCCTCAACAGCCATCTGCGGGAAAGAGTTCCACAGATTTACCACCCTTTGGTTGAAAAATTTCATTCTCATCTCAGTTCAAAAGTGTCGTCTCTTCACTCTGATCCTGTGCCCTTGGATCCTAATCTCTCCTACCAGTGGAAACATCTTCTCCATGTCTATTCTATCCAGGCTTCTCAGTATTGTGTAAGTTTCAATGAGGTACCCCCTCATCCTTCTAAACTCCATCAAGTACAGACACAGAGTCCTCAACTGCTCCTCATACGACAAGTCCTTCATTCCCGGGATCACTCTTGTGAACCTCCTTTGGACTCCCTCCAATGTTAGCACATCCTTCCTTTGATATGGAGCCCAAAGATGCTCACAACATTCCAAATGCAGTCTGACCAGAGCCTTGTACAGCCTCAATGGTCGCTCTCTGCTCTTGTATTCTAGCCCTCTTAACGTTACAATTTCCTTCCTCACTGTCAACTGAACCTGCTTGTTAATCTTAAGAGATTCCTGAACTAGGACTCCTAAATCCTTTGTGTTTCAGATTTCCAAAGCTTTTCCCATTTAAAAAATAGTCTAAGCCTCTAGTCTTCCTATCAAAATGTACAACCGCGTACTTTCCTCATTGTACTCCCTTCTTTGCCCACTCTCCTAGCCTGTCCAAGTTCTACTGCAGCCTTCCTGCCTTCTCAACACTATCTGCCCCTTCACCTGTCTTTGTGTCATCAATAGACTTAGCAAAAATGCCCTCAGTTTCTTCATCCAGATCATTTATGCATAATGTGAATAACTGTGGTCCCAACATAGACCCTTGCAGAACTCCACCAGTCATCGGCCGCTATCCTGTAAAAGACTACTTTATCCCCACTCTCTGCCTTCTCCTAGTCAGCCAAACCTCTGTCCATGCCAATACCTTGCCCCTAACACCAAGGGCTCTTATCTTCTTTGACAATCTCCTGCGTGGCGTAATCTTCCTCATTACAGTTTCTCTATTATCCCTGAATTATAACTCCCAAGGTCAGTTTTAAGTGGAATAATTCATTTCCTATTTTGTTTACTAACTAACACTTAAAAATACAATTTAGAATTTTTACTCTTTCATTAGATGTGATCGTCCCTAGCGAAGCCCACATTTGTTGCTCATCTCCAATCTCCCTTATAACACAAGAATAAAACTTAAAAGTAGGGAGATCATTTTAAAGAAAACCACAGTTGAAGAGAAATGAAATACCTTTGAGAATATTTGGCTGAGAATGTAGAATAAATATATAACAACCACGGGTGAACAGTGATTAAAACCACATTGACTTGAAATGGATTAATAAGACCATTAACGATCATTACAAAATAAGCACTACATACCTGCGGAGAGAAAGGTGATAAAGATCATTTTAAACAATACAGAGATCTTGAAACAAATATAAGGCAATCAAAGGAGAAAAAAATGAAATAAGTTCTTAAAGCCAAATTCAACAGTAGTAAATTCTTCCTATGTTTTAACAGCAAAATGGTTCTCAAAACAGAACTGAGATTCCCTAAATAAAGAGTTAAATTTTGAAATTTGGTTTTGGATATCAAAACTGATGTGTTTTCCTAGTTTTATATTTTATGTTGTATCAATCAATACTCCTAATCCTATCTGCATTGCCTACAATTTCAGTTGACTGAATGTTGTACCTTCAATATTTCATCTCTCCTGCCTTTACCAAATAACCTTACAAGATATACACATGCTTGGAATTATCCACATCCAAAAGCATAACACAGTACTTATCCAAATGGAAAGGCATCGGACATATATGGGTCTGTTCCTCCAATACTTCTGAATTAGTGCATCACTTTTTATATGGTCCAAACAAGTGAGGAGAACATGCAAGACTTTAATTTTCATTGAAATACGTTAAGATATTTAAATCAAGTTATATTTGCTTTCTCAGTGAAACCACTTCAGATTGACCTAATAAGAAAATCCATTGGAAAAGTACACTTAGCACTCCAGTGGTACAGCATGAATCAGACAAATTTTTGGTTCCTCTCAATACTTATTCCACTTATTCATCATTAACCTAAGTATATGGAAAATATACCTCCCTATTGTTCCTGACCAGAACTTCATTGCTCTTCAAATCTCTTTTGATTTTGTCAGATGGAATTTCAATTTTAGATCATCCGTTCTTTCTTAAACATTGTTTTTCTATTGCACATTTACCATTATTATGGTTCAAAATTTTGAACTCATTTTTAAATCTGTTCTTTGAAGGTTGGGGATATGGGACTAAGTACAACCTCATTTTCAAAAAAATGAACACGGCCAAATGTCTTCTTTCTGTGTTCTACATTTCTGTGAGTCTATAATTTTAGAATCACTTCTTGTTTCTTACATCTTCATGACAACCAGTTCTAATAATACTGCAATCCTACATGAGCCTACGTTTTTTTCCCCTTTTAACTATGTTTATCAGACCTGGGGTATTGAAAATTAGATCAAGAACAGCCTATTACTGTTACTATTACTATTACTATTGTGGGCTGTTCAACATGCAAAGTTGCAAACATACACCAACTCTGCAAATAAGATTTTATTCTTGGGTTTTCTCTCTTGTATTTTTAATTAATGCCTGCGTGATTCAAGTCCCTTAGAATTTTAATTCTACTTTTTTAGGTCACCTGATGTCTCAAGAAACAACTAATATTTGATTTACTTCTTTTAATATCTGTAGCAGGTTTTATATCCTTTGGTATATTCGGTCATCCAGGAGGCTTGTAGTTCATATTTCAATTTGAATACAGCATCACATTGTGACACGTAAATGTGACCTAATCAAAAATCACTTTTCAAAACCTAAACAACGGCTGAGAATTTAATAAGGGAGTCATAAATCGCCACAAATTGCTGTTAGCCTCATGAAATTGGTGTTCGTGAATAACCTCACTATTACTTTCAAGAAATTATTGCATTTGCGCTGCTGAAACAAAATAAACTGAACATTAGGGCTCGTGTTTAATTACATTTAAGGATCTTTAATAGTGAGATTTATTTTCCTACAATGTCAATCAATCAATCTCAGAGGTCCAGAAAGAAGATGTAAAACTGTTGGCTTGCCCCTGCAAGTCATAAGAAGTTTTCAAAAGTTCTTTTCTGTCTGTTTCTCTCCACAATATAATCCAGTTTTCCTTCCTTTTTCTCTTCTATAGCTGATTTGACTCTAAGTTACCTGCCGCCTTTCTCCATCGCTCCTTTGTTTCTTTTTCGATATTTAAATTTCAGTTGTTAAGGAACTAGACAGCTTGTCCCCAAGAGAACAGTCATCCAGTCTACTTGTTGCAGTCAGTCACAATAATCACGAAGGTTCCAAGTGTTATATTTTGGGAGAGGTTGGGTGTTCAGTTCCACATCACCATTACCTTTTCAGTGGAATTTTATGATTTCACTCCGAAATGAGTTAATTCTAATGATAAGATTACATCATCTTATTCCTGATCACAAACAGCCCCAACATAGCGTTTCCACCACCACCATCAGCTCACAAACTGAGGAAATTGGTTTTAAATAGTGATGTGAAGAAGAGTCATAATGAACTTGAAATGCTAACTCTATTTTTGTCTTCACAAATGCTCCCATGAGTTTCTCCAACACTTTCTATTTATATTTCCGATTCCCAGCATTTGCAGTACTTCTGTTAGACAAAGTAATTTCACCTCAGTTTCAATAGTTTTACCCAATCGAATCCCCTCATAATTTGAAAAACTCTATTACATCAACTTTGAATTTTCTAATTCAAGAGGAAAAGAGCCAAATCTATCCAAGTTGTCATTAAATTTTAACCTTTTATATCATGGGATCTCTATTTTCCTGTAAAGAGTCTTAATTTCCCTGGTCTTTTCTCTTAAATAAAGCTTCGTAGCCTTTTCATCACTGTTACAAACCTTTATATGGCCTTGATATTTCTCCAAAATTAGGTTGCCCAAAATATACACAATACTTAAATCACAGCCAAGCCAACAACTGGCTTGGACTTGGTGAACTCTTGTTAGAAAAACCCAAAACAAAGGATCAATATAGTTTTGCTGACCTTTGCTATTCAGCTTTGATTTGTTGACCTGTCTCACTTAGATTTTGTAATCTCAGTGTCTCCATTTCTCTTAGTGACTTGCATGTTTTAGTTTTGTTCCGTTTTATGACTTGCAAACATCAAGAATGGTTAGCATTGCTGTCTTACAGTGTCAGGGAGTTGGGTTTGATTCCAGACACAGGTGATTGTCTGCGTGGAGTTTGTACTTTCTCATTGTGTCTGTGTAGGCTTCTGCTGGTTGCTTTGCTTTCCTCCCACAGTCCAAAGATGTGCCGATTAGGTGGATTGGCTGTGATAGATTGTCTGTAGTGTCCAGGGATACCTAATCTAGTTGGATTAGCCATGGTAAATACGGGGATAGGGTGAGGGTCTGGGTCTGGGTGGGATGCTCTGTGGATGGTCAGTGTCAACGTGATGGGCCAAATGGCCTCTTTCTGCACTGTGGGGATTCTTTGATTCTGTCTTACGTTTGATAATTTGAACACTGGAAGTGGTAAGCTTTGTGGACCTAAACCTAATCATCCCTCAGATTTTACAACTCCTCTTTGTCTGTCTTTTTCATTCGGTGACCAACATGGTTAAGTAAGTTCGGTTTTATGACTTTAGCACGTAAAAATCTCTTAGATTTGACATGTACCTTTAAGTGTTTTGGATTTATGGCTTTTATTTTCCAATTTCTCTTAGATTTGTAATCACCATCTTTTACTCTCTGTTAGATTTCATGACCTCGACCTCCAAGTTTCTATGAGATTTGTGAACCTGTGTCCCTCAACGTTTGGAGCTTGATTTACATCACACAGGGAGTGTTAGATTTCTAAACATGCATAATTCTGTCTCTCTTAGACTTGAGTAACATTGGACTCCATTTGTTTGATTTGACAATTTATTTGATCTATGACTTGTAATCTGCATTAGACTTGATTATCCATATTTCTCAGTCTCCCAGATTTGAAAATTTGCACCTTTCTATTTCAACTCTTTGCTTGATTTTCTGTCATCTCTTCATCTCTCAGTCTCCTAAAACATTGATGAATTATGTTTTAACCAATTTTGGATTTGATACATGATATTTTTAGCCTTTGTTATAGTGGTGACCTGTACCTTTCTGTGTCACTGAGACTTTAGGACCTGCATCTCAAGATCTGATGACTAGCTCCCCTCACAAATTCATACCTGCATTACAAAGTTTATTGAGCTCTCTAACATTTTTGGATAATTCGGTCAGATTGTCCAGAGACTGATGCAAATCACACTAAAGGCAAAACATTATTGAAAGCCATGCAGTAAACACAAGAGGTAGCATTATAAAGTGAACTGAACACAACATAATAATAGAAACTAGAAAATAGAATCTATTCCTGTGATTATTTGAAAATTACATTAAATGTTAACAAGTGGCTTGACGTTTTTGGAATTTATTCTTGCTCAAGCATCTATTCAGTTAATTTTTACCATTCAGAACAAAAGTCAGAGGTATGAAAAAAACATTAATTTTTTCATCTTACTTACATGAGCAGTCACACAGATACTGGCTTCTTTATTCCGCTAATGGATAGGAGACAACTGTTGCATTAGCTGAGTGATCACTTGTTGTTCTCTGATGTTGAAGTTTTCAGTATGTGTGCTAATGATGCACACGGAAATGAAGCTGGTTCGGGAATCTCTTCACACTGGTTTCAAAACCTTTTCCTTTTGTCCTCTGTTGGCACAGAATGGCATTACAAATTCACCCTTGCAGGCTTCGAGCTCAGTAAGCAACAGCAGTAAATCGTACAGGAATGCAGAGTCTCTGTCTTTTCCTTTTGCTAGCACTCTCTGTCAGACACTCCAGAATGGCTCCTCAGAGGACAGTAAATATGCATGGTAAGCTCCGAAAACAGAGCTAAAGCTTTCAGTGATTGAAGTGGGAAGGCCATTAACAGTAGATGCTTATCAACAGCCAATCAGAGAGTACTGGAATTAGCAGCTGCTACAATGCTCATTATCCCCCTCTCGCTCTCAGTGCTGGAGGTACCTCAAAGGGTGGGTGATAATGAAGACAGAATACCAGTGTGAAGCAGACAAAATGTTACTGTGAGCTTCTATTTATGAAACAAGCGTATATTTCCCTCCATTCAGAGCTTTGTCACTCAGCCTCCATTTAAATAAATTCTAACACTGAAAATGAGAACTTTAGCACACTCAAAACCTGAACACAAAATGGCTATTTGCACCATTTTGCTATTTATAGTGGAACATATAAGCTGTGATTTTAATATGAGGTGGTAGTTCTTTAACATATAAGCTGTGATTTTAATATGAGGTGGTAGTTCTTTAAGGGTTGGGGGTGAATGTTGTTGGGCAGCAAATCATCCTGATTTCAACAGCATGAGACTCAAGGAAGTTTAACTCGTCGGATTTATTTGCATGTGCAAAGGGTGGGAAATGTTCTGGTGGAAGGTCATCGATCTGAAATATTAACTGTATTTCTCACTCCACAGATGTTGCCAGGTCTGCTGAGTATTGTCAGTAGTTTTAGTTTTGATTTCAGAGAAGCCCGAAACCTCTGACTCAGGTTTGTGAGAGACACCCCTCAGTGTCTATTAGATTTCAGGATCTATTTGAGTTGCTGATCTCTGGCCATTAGTTCTTGAGACTTTATGACCTGCACTTCAAAGTGCAGTTTATATTTATTGGCATCTACCCAGTAAGGTCTAAATGAGATCACAACTGTCTTTCTGCTGCGTTTGTGCATGGTTGCTCCTAAACTTCCCACTTCACTCACTTTCATGTAATATCCAATTTTAAAGGAAAAGTGATCAATTACAGACGATGCCATAGAATCATACAGTGTGGAACCAGGCCATCCAGCCAACACCAATCCTTTGAAGAGCACCCCACCCAGACCCACTCCATCTCTATAACCCTGCATACCCTAGACACTATGGTCAATCCACCCAACCCACACATCTTTGGTCTGCGGTAGAAAACCGGAGCACATGAAGGAAGCCCATGCAGACACAGGGAGAATGTGCAAACTCCACACAGACAGTCACCCGAGGGTAGAATCATGGTGGCCCATGGCGTTGTGAGGCAGCAGTGCTAACCACTGAGTTACCGTGGCACCCTCAGCTGAAAGCGAAGGGAGCAAACATTTACACTAGTTCATGTTATAGGAAACGTCCTGACAGGGAAAGATGCATAGTTATGAGAAAGAGCCTTATTTTCATTGAGTTGGAAAACATTAGTTCTGGTAATGCAAAAAACCTGAGAAACACCTCGTAATATGTTTCTAGGAGTCAATTTTGTAGCCTGCCTGGGAAGAGGTAGGTTCCAGCTTCTGCACTTTAAAATGAATGTTCAATCTTTCTGTAGGATGGGCTGGAACTTGTTCAGATTGCTGACTCACCCTGAAGCCTAATCATGCTATCGCAGGAAGAAGCATGATTGATGGACCCTACCAGATATATCACAACAAAAACAGAAGTTGCTGGAAAAGCTCAGCAGATCTGGCAGCATCTGTTCAGAGGAAGGGTCACCAGACTGAAAATGTTAACTCTGATTTTTATCTTCACAAATGCTGCTAGACCTGCTGAGCTTTTCCAGCAACTTCCGTTTTTGTTTCTGATTTACAGCATCCGCAGTTCTTTCGGTTTTTATTCAGATATGTCACAAGTACAGGGAGGTGATAGCCCAATAGTATTATTGCAAGAATATTAATCCAGAAACCCAGATAATGTCCTGAAGAAAACAGAAAAATAAATTGCTGGAGAAAATCAGCAGGTCTGGCGGCATCTGTGGAGTGAAAGCAGAGTTAATGTTTTGAGTCTGGTGATCCCCCCTTCACAGTAAAATGTGGCGCTGAACCCCCAACAGCACTTGATATCAAGGTTATTCAGCTTGACAGAGCACATTTGTCCGAGCCGATACTCATTTAGACAGAATTTTTAATTGGTCCCAGGCCCCAAAATGATCCCCAGGAGCCTTAACCAGATAACCTCAGTCATCTGAGATTTGATAGAGGCTTTCAAGATTTCGTAGACGTTTTCAAAATCATGAGCAAGATGGATAAAGTGGTTAGGGAGAAGCTGTTCCTACATATAAAAGACAAAAGAAGCAGATTGAGTGGCATAGTGGCACAGTGGTTGGCATTGCTGCCTCACAGTACCAGGGACCTGGGTTCAATTCTACCCTCAGGCAACTGTCTGTGTGGAGTTTGCACGTTCTCTCCGTGTGAGGAAACTCTGTGTGAGTTTCCTCTGGGTGCTCTGGTTTCTTCTCACAGTCCAAAGATGTGCAGGCTGGGTGGATTGGCTATGCTAAACTGCCTGTAGTGTCCAGGTATGTGTAGATTAGGGGGCTGGGTCTGGGTGGGATGTTCTGAGGGTTGGTGTGGACTTGTTGGGCCAAAGGTCCTGTTTCCTCACTGTGGGGATTCTATGATTCAGACGTGAATATAGGAGGAATGGTTAGTAAGTTTGCAGGTGACAACAAAATAGATGGTGTAGTTGTCAGTGAAGAAGGTTATCTCAGAGTACAATGGGACTTTGATCTCATGGGCAGAGGAGTGGCAGAGGGAGTTAATTTAGATAAATGTGAAGTGTTGCATTTTGGTAGGCCAAATCAAGGAAGGACATTTACATTTAATGGTAGGGTCTTGGGGAGAGTTGCCACAGAACGAGACCTTGGGGTGCAGGTTCATGGTTCCTTGAAGGTGCAGTTACAGGTAGACAGGATAGTGAAGAAGGTGTTTGGTGCACTTGCCTTTATTGGTCAATTCATTGAGTATAGGCATTGGGAGGTCATGTTGCAGCTGTACAGGACATTGGTTAGGGCACCTTTGGAATATTGCATTCAATTATAGTCTTCCTGCTATAGAAAAGATGTTGTTAAACTCCAAAGGGTACAAAAAAGATTTACAAGGATGTTGCCAGGCTTGGGGCTTTGAGCTATAGGGAGATGCTGAATAGGCTGGGGCTATTTACCTTGGACCATTGGAGGCTGAGGCTGAGAGAATGATAGAGAATACTAGTGTAAAAGGCTAAAAAAGAAGCATGAGATGCAGAAAAAGGTTCTGATGAGGAAAACTATATTCATAATCTAAAATCCAGTAGGAAGATGTTAATTAGTACAGATCCTACCAAAATTTGAGGAGAAATATACAGACCACTCTTTATGTCAGTTGAAGGGTAGCAATACAAATTAAATAGGAGATGGAAAACTTGACATTCCTCATGCAGAGCACATTGACAGGTACAGCACGTGTAATTTATGCATCATAGTCAGAGGAGCTTTCTATGGATAATGATGATGTACAAAAGGCCATTCTGGGTGCGTATGAGCTGGTTCCTGAAGCATACAGGCAAAAGTTTTGAAATTTAGGGAAGTGCCTGGGCAAGCTTTGGGGGAGGTGATGGCCCTAGTGGTACTATCACTGGACTGTTGTTCCAGTGACCCAGACAATGTTCTAGGGATCTGAGTTTGAAATCTGCCATGGTAGATGGTGGAATTTGAATTCAATAAATATCTACGGTTAAGAATCTAATGATGACCATGAATTGATTGTTGGGGAAAAACCCATTCCAACCCTTTAGGGAAGGAAATTGCCATCCTTACTTGGTCTGGACTACATGTGACTCCAGACCCACTGTAATGTGGTTGACTTTGAACTGCCCTCTGGGCAATAAATGCTACCTAGCCAGCAACACCCTCATCCCATGAATGAATATAAGGGAAAAACCCTACATTGAATTTGAAAGGGTAAATGCATGTAATTTTGACAACAGGTATGGGCGTTAGGAGCAAATATGACACATGAAGCTCTCAGAAAGTTCATTCTCTTTGAAGAATTTTAAGAAGTACTTATTTTAGTAATTAGAACCCATGTTGAAGACCTGAGAGTTGGAACTTTGAGGTAGACAGCACAAATAGCTGACAATTATATGTTGATTCATAAAACTAAACTTTATCACAATGGCCAATCTCCTCATAAATGGGAAAAGGGTAAAAGGTTGGAGAATGAAAGGAAGGGAAGTAGTCAGGGTAGAGAAGGGACAATTGGGAAAGCCCTGCGATCTCGGTAGATCAGGAAAGGTGGAGGCAAAATGAGACCTTGTACACCAGTCATTGAAAGTAAGCAAAAAGGTACAGCAGGCGGTGAAGAAGACCAATAATATGTAGGCCTTCACAGTGAGAAGATTTGCATACAGGAGCCGGGATGTCTTGCTGCAATTGTACAGGGCCTGAGTGAGACCACACCTAGAGTATTGTGTGCAGTTTTAGTTTCCTTATCTGAGGAAGGATGTTCTGACTATAGAAGGAGTGCAACAAAGGTTTACCAGGCTAATTCCTAGGATGGCAGGATTATCATATGAAAAGGGACTGGATCAGTTAGGACTGTATTTACAGGAGTTTAGAAGAATGGTGGGGGGTGGTGGGAGTGGAATCTCAGACACCTATAAATTCTTTCAGAGATAGTAGGAACTGCAGATGCTGGAGAATCTGAGATAACAAGGTGTGGAGCTGGATGAACACAGCAGGCCAAGCAGCATCAGAGGAGCACGAAGGCTGACGTTTCGGGCCGAGACCCTTCTTCAGAAAAAGCATCTGGGCCCGAAACGTCAGCCTTCCTGCTCCTCTGATGCTGCTTGGCCTGCTGTGTTCATCCAGCTCTACACCTTGTTATCACCTATAAATTCTAACAGGACTTGACAGAGTAAACACAGGAAGAATGTTCCTGATGACCAGGGAGTCCTGAATCAGGGGGCGCACAGTTTAAACATATGGCGTAGGCCATTTAGGACTGAGTTGAGGACAAATTTCTTCACACAGACTGGTGAGCCTGTGGAATTCTCTGGCACAGAAAGTGGTTGAAGCCAAAACATTGAAAGTTTTTGAGATGGAGTTAGGTATGCTCCTTGGGGCTAAAAGGATCAAAGAGTATGAGGAGAAAGTAGGAAAAGGGTACTGAGTAGGATGATCAGCCATAATCATACTGAAAGGCCAAGCAGGCTCATGGGCCAAATGGCCTAGTTCTACTCCAATTTTCTACGTTTCTAACTCCTCAGATCTGGTATTGAGGGTAGAAGTAGGAGTTGTCACAAAGAGGGAAACTTTTATTCAGAATTCTAGAAATTGCAAGGGACACCATGGGACATATTGGGCTTCCTAAGAGTGAGACCAAAAAAAGGAACTCAAAAGGAAAATACCAGGGATCAAATTGTAACTTTATCTACAACTACGAAATCAAAGGTGTGAGTTCAGGAGAGATGAATAAAGTGGATGAGAGACATAAAAGGTTCTTGTTGAATAGAAAGGCGGCATACATGCCAGGTAACAGGAAAACCTGAACACATAATCAAACTGACAAGTCTAATACCCACCCAAGTTTTTGAACAGCTATTCAGTGAAGTTTTAGTAAACTGTGCAGGACCATTATGTAAAACAAAAGTTGGACACAAGGATATCATTACAATTATGAACATGATAACCCAATTACCAGAAGCTTTGAGGATAATTACAGTTAGAGTAGTGGAAGAAAAATAAACTAAATTTTTTTATTTGTTATGGACTACCAATACAAATATTGTCATACCAAGATTCTAAATTTTTGTCTAATAGTTAACTTGGTACAAAACGTTTAAAGTACACTGCTCATTATCTACAAACACAAGAAATCAACAAGAGATAATTGTCATACCCTGCAGCTCAATGGTATCAATGTGGATTTCACAAGCTTCAAAATCTCCCCTCCCCCGACCGCATACCAAAACCAGCCCAGCTCGTCCCCGCCTCCCTAACCTGTTCTTCCTCCCACCTATCCCCTCCTCCCACCTCAAGCTGCACCCCCATCTCCTATCTACTAACCTCATCCCGCCCCCTTGACCTGTCCGTCCTCCCTGGACTGACCTATCTCCTCCCTACCTCCCCACCTACACTCACCTTTACTGGCTCCATCCCCGCCTCTTCGACTTGTCTGCCTCCTCTCCACCTATCCTCTCCTCTATCCATCCTCTATCCGCCTCCCCCTCTCTCCCTATTTATTTCAGAACCCTCCTCCCCTCCCCCATTTCTGATGAAGGGTTTAGGCCCAAAACGTCAAGCTTTCCTGCTCCTATGATGCTGCTTGGCCTGCTGTGTTCATCCAGCTCCACACCTTGTTATCAAGAGATAACTGTTTCTATGCTAGTATAATGAATTGCCATAAAGGATTGAATTTTTTTGTTATTTTCTATCAGAGATTCCACAAATGAAGCTACTGGTTTTAGTGCATTCAAATTGACCATGGTCACAAGATAAGAGGCCCATTAAATTTGACAAAGGAAAGGTTTTTAAGACAAATCCACAATGTTGGATTACGTATCCATGTTCTTAGAGAAACATAGGAGCAGACAAAGTCATGCAAGACCTTTTGAAAGCTTCACAGGAAAAGGTGAAAGAATGGGCAGACAAACATGTAACTAAAACATTTCAAACAGGAAACAAAGTGTTAGTGTTATCACCTTTACAGGGTGAACTTCTGAAAGTGAAATTCAGTGGTCCATGCAAGGTAATTAAGAGCATTAGTAAAGTGACTTGTGTGGTAGGTACTCCAGATCGTAGGAAGAAGAATTGATTATGTCATGTAAATGTGTTAAACCAACTCCATCATAGAAAGGGAGATAAGAAAGACCAAGTATGCAGAGTGTAAGAATAGTGGAGGATGACAGAGACAGAGGAAGGAGATATGGATAGTTCACAAAGTAAACTTCCTATAACCTGACTAGCCAATGCTGAAACATACGGAGACAGTTAGATATTCTTGTACTCAGAGGAAGAACAACAGGAAAATTAAAAACCAAAAGAACTGCGGATGTTGTCAATCAGGAACAAAAACAAAGTTGCTGGAAAAGCTCAGCAGGCCAGGTAGCATCTGTGAAGGAGAAAACAGAGTTAGCGTTTCGGGTCTGGTGATCCTTCCTCAGAAGTTGCTTTGTTTTTGAACAGGAAGATTAAGACTGGGGGCAATATAAGAACTGAGGAGAGAGATTTAAAAAACACACGAGAGGCAATTTTTTTACACTGAGGGTGGTTCTTGTGTCAAATGAACTTCCTGAGGAAGTAGCAGCTGTGGGTACAATTACAACGTTTAAAAAACATTTGGATAGGTACATGAATAGGAAAGGTTGGAGGGAGATGGGCCAGGTGCAGGCAGGGGGCAAGAGTTTAATTTGGGATTATGTTCGGCATGGACTGGTTGGCCCGAAGGGTCTGTTTCCGTGCTGTATGACTCTGACTCTATAACTCTACATAATTAGGGCACTCAGAAAGTTCAAGGAAATCTCTAGAGATACATTATGATGTACAGCATTAGCTCGGCATGATGTGGGAAATCAATAAAACAACATTGTAAGTTTGTGAAAACAACCTCAGGTGGAAAAGGAGATGCAATACATGCAAGAAAATCACTTAGTTGAACCTAGCCAAAGGAGCTGGAGATCACTGGTGGTGCTGATTCCTTATCTGAATTGGCTGACAAGATTCAGCGCAGACTACAGAAAAGTAAATGCAACAGTGAATGCTGATTCATGCCCAATTCCTCAGAAAATTGGAGCTAGAATTCTAGGCCCACTTGACAGTTATGGATTGCAAAAGGTGGCAATAAACTGTAGGAGCGGTATTAAGTCTGGGTTCAGCCAAAGAATAATTGGGCACCAGAGCTTCCATGAGTAAAGTTGAAACTCCTGGTGGTCAAGGGAAAAACTTTTTAAAAATGTTCATTTGCAGACTGAGCAAGCTAGAAGTAAGTGAAATACTTACCGCTCAGAGAGATCATTGCCAAAGTAAGAAATGGCTACAATAATGGAAATCAAGGGCCATGGGTGTAATTTAAAATTATGTCACAACACTGGGAACTGCCAAAGCCAAATTAAAAAGATAAAGGTCCAATTTAGAATCCTAAGCAGAGTCTAATTGAACAGGAAGTTTAGAGAGTGACAGGTCCCCAATTTAAATTGTAGTAAAGTCAGAAAGACATTTTTTAAGCAGATTGATTCAGGGAAGCTTTGGCCTAGTGGTATTATTGCTGGACTGTTTAAATCAAGTGACCCAGGTAATGTTTCAGGGCCCTGGGTTCAAATCCTGCCATGGTAAATAATGGAAATTAAATTCAGTAAAAAAACTGGCATTAAGAGTCTAATGATGACCATTACAATCCATTGTGAATTGTTGGAAAAACCCATCTGGTTCACTAATGTCCTTTGAAACTGCCATCCTTACCTGGTCTGGCCTACATGTGACTCCAGACCCACAGCTATGTGGTTGACTCTTAATCCCCTTCTGGGGAAGGGATTGGTAATAAATGCTGGCCTAGCCAGTGACACCCTCATCCCATGAATGATTAAAAATAGCTGTTAAAGAGAATGGGAGTCTTTACTGAAACAATAAGACCACTGGGATAACGAGCAGCACTGCGGACACTGAATCATCTAGAGAAAATGTTAGGAAAATGGTATTCAGCTTAAAGCCACAGAAAGCAGGATTCATTCAGCAAAGCCATTAAAAAATGGCAGGAATTGTTTATTAGGCCACCAACAGTGGGAATCATCCACATTATCCCCAGAAGATGGGAAATCTCCATTTTGACCGCAAATCGAGGGAAATTGTCCAATACAGCAGTACAGAGAAGCATTAGAATTAAAAACATTTAAAGCAAGGAGAATGAAATAGCAGCAGAACTGAAACTTTTTTAAAGTAAGAAAAATAAATAGTCACGTCAGAAATAATTTAAGGAAAATAATATTTGCTGGCAGATAAAAATTTGGAAAAAGGTCAAATAGAAGACAGAACATCTTGGAGAAAACAGTTTTTAAGGATACAGAATTCCTTCCAAACTAAATCAAAAACTGAACTTTTGCGTTTATTTAGTACCACAGCTAATGATGCCATAACTTACCACAGGAAAGCAAGCGCAGATCCTTTGATTAAGTTCTCCGCATTTTCTATAATTATTTTAATCTTACGACAAAGAAAATTCTTGACAGAGCAAGATATAACTGGCACTTATAGAAATTGATAGATAATTTCATGAATAACCTCTTTAGATTGATAGATAAATGTGTCTATGGAGCTTTCAAATCAGAATTCATAAGACGCAGAATTATTGTTAGTATTGGTCATGAGTCTTTTTCAAATTTATTCCACCCAATGAGGATTTGATTTTGGAAAGTGCCATTCAGATGGCTCTGGGAGCACTACACCAAAAGAACCACAGATAAATCCTACGCGGAGACGTGTAATCTTAATATTGGACAGCAACAGAATTCATTCACCTTTAAAAGGGACAAATATAAACCCTAAAAACCCACATGAGAAACCAGTACAGAAAATTAAGCTAGACAGCAGAGATTAAGAGTCAGTGTCAGAACTGTGGAGCAAGGGAACCTCACAAGCACAAGTAGTGCCCAGCTATTCAAAAGTAATGGGGCTGGATTGTCTATGGAGCGCAATCAATCTCAAATGGCCACTTCACTCCTTAATGTTATGAAAGAGCTCCATGTTTCTGACAGGAGATTCCAAACATGGCTCTTTGTGAAATGTGAAGACATACTTTAAATCTGACAGAATAAAAACCGAAAGAACTGCGGATGTAGTAAATCAGGAACAAAAACAAAAATTGCTGGAAAAGCTCAGCAGGTCTGGCACCATGTGTGAAGAAAAAAAATCAGAGTTAATATTTTGGGTCCAGTGACCCTACCTCAGAACTGATAGTAGCTGGGAAAACGTTGGTTTATTTGCAATAAATAGGGAGGGGCATGGGGTAGGGAGTAAATGATAGGATAGAGCCCAAAGACACAGAAGAGCAGTTGGATAGATAAAGGAGTTGATAGCAATCTGGCTAGAAGGGTGAATAGCTGTTAGTGCGTACTGTTAGTCACTAACAAAAGGTAGTGTGTAATGGCAGGCTATGTGATAACTAGTCCTGATGTGTGGGGTAGGGACACCCTGGTCCACTCTTCCTTCCCCGCAACAGCATCCTGACCCCGCCCTCCACAGTCCCATGACACCTTCCCCTGCAACCAGCGAAGGTGCAACATCTGCCCATTTACCTCCTCCCTCCCCAGTATTCAAGGGCCTAAACACACCTTCCAGGTGAAGCAACACTTCACCTGCACTTCCCAGCATCTAGTCTACTGCTCACAATGTGGTCTCCTCTACATTGGGGAAACGAAGCAATGACTGGGTGACTGCTTCGCAGAATATCCAACACCTGCTCGCAAAAAAGACCCTGAGCTTCCAGTTGCCTGCCACTTTAACATATCACCCTGTTTCCTGGCCAACATCTCTGTCTCTGGCTTGCTGCAGTGTTCCAGCGAAGCTCAGCACAAGCTGGAGGAACAACACCGCATTTTCCGCTTGGGGACCCTGCAGCCCTCCAGATTCAATATCAAATTCAATAATTTTAGGGCCTAAACTCTCCCATGTCCCAGCCCCCCACCCCACACACCAGGCCTTGTTACCACGTGGTAGTGTGTAATGACAGGCTATGTAATAACAAGGCCTTGTGGGTGGGGTAGGGGGCTAGGATATGGGAAAATTTAGGCCCTAAAATTATTGAGCTCGATATTGAGTCCAAAGGGCTACAGGGTCCCCAAGCGGAAAACGAGGTGTTGTTATTCCAGCTTGTGTTGAGATTTGCTGGAACACTGCAGCAAGCCTGAGACAGAGATGTTGGCCAGCAAACAGGGTGATGTGTTAAAGTGGCAGGCAACTGGTAACTCAGGGTCTTTTTTTGCGAGCAGAATGTAGATGTTCTGTGAGGCGGTCATTCAGCCTATGCTTCGTTTCCCCAATGTAGAGGCGACCACATTGTGAGCAGCAAATGCAGTAGATCAGATTCTGATAAGTGCAGGTGAAGTGTTGCTTCACCTGGAAGGTATGTTGGGCCCTTGGATAGTGAGGGGGAAGATAAATGGGCAGGTGTTGCACCTTTGCTGGTTGCAGGGGAAGGTGCTTTGGGGCTGTTGGGAGGAGGTGCTGTTGGGGTGAAGGAAAAGTGGACCAGGGTGTCCCTACCCTACACACCAGGCCTTGTTATTACATAGCCAGTCCCCATTAACAGCCATTCACCCTCCTAGCCAGATCGTTATCAACTCCTTTATCTATTCAACCGCTTTTCCCTCTCTTCGGGCTTTATCCTATTGTTTACTCCCCACCCCATCCCCATCCATACCTTCTGCATATAAACCAACGTTTTCCCAGCTACCATCAGTTCTGAGGAAGGGTCACTAGACCTGAAACAATAACTCTGATTTTTTCTTCACCGATGCTGGAGACCTGCTGAGCTGTTGCAGCAACTTCTGTTTTTGTTGTTTAAATCTGACAGGTCCCTTGTAGTGCAGGACAGTTGGGAAAAAGCAGATCACACTCCAGTTTTCACAGCAATCATTTGTTATATTCTGTGATTTAAATATCTAGCATCATAGACAGCCACTTTGACAGCTCCTATGAAAGGGTAAGCATACACAGTTAAGCATGAGGTAAGGGTGCCAGGTGGATAGGGGACCAGTGTTAATGGTAGTTTGGGATGGGTGAGATTTGGAAGATATTGGGTTTGGCAGGGCTTGTGGGTCAGATTCTGGAGGATGGTAAGGGGTTTGGGACAGGTAGGGGGTGAACTAAACTGGGGGGGGGGGTCACTTTTATAGTTTACCAAGTATTAAATTGGGGTTTATTAGTCTAACTTTTCCGGAGTAACTATTTACTTAACTGCAGCAGAACCTTTTGAATTCTTTGAATTGAATGGACACTTTCAGAGGGTTCCAGGCATCAGGGGAATTGCAAGTGGAATCTTCAATTCCCAGGCAATTCCCTCGGGAATCTGCAAAGGCATGGATTCTGCAGTATCCCACACATAACTCCCAATATGCTGCAGAAAGAGCTATTTGCCCATCAGAAGAAACAGACCATTGCTTTTTATCTGTAAATCAAAAAGTCACTGCTACTGGATTTGCAAAGGTAGGACACGGTTGTAGATCAAATGATTAAAAACCTGCTCATAGATAGAAGTTTGAGAGATAGAGCAACCTATGATAGAAGAAAAAGCGAATGTAGTCCTAGGGGAAATTCACAATCCCAGCAAATTATTTTGGCAAGAAGAGGCATTAATTTAAAAGGTTGATACCAGGGCAAATGTCATGACATTATCAAATCGAATGGATAAAGAATCAAAGATAACATTGAAATTGCATGGTCCGGGGGTATAGATCTCAAGATTAAAGGTATGGTACGTGTAACTTTGCAACACCAGCGATGTCAGAGATTACAGAAAGTGTCTTTCACAATCAAGAATTCTCTCTTCTAAGCATGAATATGTGTCTTGATCTCAACCTTATTCAATGATGGAAATAGTTATATTAATTACAATTGACAATGAACTGGCACAATCAAGCCATGACCATTCAAGTTGTATGACGCCAGCCAAGAAACAGACAGTTGTGAATCCAAGGACAAGGAAAGATAGTTTTTGAACAATAAGTTGAAAGAAAACTGGTAAAAGATTTCAATGGGCTTCCTAGACTCAAAAGGAAGATGGAATCTCTGAGATTACCTATGTTGGCATAACAGAATTCATTCATTATCACCATCAATAGAACTACACAGAGTTGGCTGAAATGTTTTCCATTCCTGATAACACTGAAGAGAGTTCAGATGACAAGAATCAGCAAAATTTGCAATCAGTTACAAATGATGAGTAAGAGAATGAGCAATATGATCCATTTGAACGCATTGGCGAATGCTTAACTGAAATTGTTCAGACAGCAACACAGCCTGGCGATTAAATTGTTGTGGTAGATTCTAATTTGATGTCAAACACTACATAATTTCAAGGGGAATACTGCAATTCTTCAACTTTTTGGAGGGAGAATCAGCAGTATCAGTGACAGATCATTGCTAAGTAGGCAACAATCCTCAAACAACATAATGGAAGAAGTGAAGACCATAAGACCATAAGACATAGGAGTGGAAGTAAGGCCATTCGGCCCATCGAGTCCACTCCGCCATTTAATCATGGCTGATGGGCATTTCAACTCCACTTACCCGCACTCTCCTTGTAGCCCTTGATTCCTTGTGAGATCAAGAATTTATCAATCTCTGCCTTGAAGACATTCAACGTCCCGGCCTCCACTGCGCTCCGTGGCAATGAATTCCACAGGCCCACCACTCTCTGGCTGAAGAAATGTCTCCTCATTTCAGTTCTAAATTGACCCCCTCTAATTCTAAGGCTGTGCCCACGGGTCCTAGTATCCCCACCTAACGGAAACAACTTCCCAGTATCCACCCTTTCTAAGCCATGCATTATCTTGTAAAAACATGCAAGGTTCAACAAGGAAGGAATGCGAGTGGCTAACCTAATAAACAAGTGGAAGTGTAGAGCTTACACACTTCTGCATGGATTTGCCATTAGAATATAAGTAAAGATTTGCTCACATAGATTGAAGATCTGCTGCATGCTACTCCATGAAAGCCACCACTGAACTAGGACATCCAATGTCCACAGATTCAGGACAGAGTTAAGAAAAAAAAGTTGTTTTGTTTAGAGATCTAATGCCAGGGCATGGAAGAAAACATCTGTTTCTAGACAGCACCTTTCTTCCACGAAGGACATTCCTCACAATAGAAGTCCTCCAGATGACAGTATTAGGCAAAGTATCTGCTTCTGCAGAAAAGAGGTTCTCTGTGATGAAAGGTCAGGAGATCAAGGATCCTGTAGACAAATAAATGGACCAAATGTCTTGTTCAGCAGCAATGATGTCCTCTGAAGGACATGAAGGAGATAAAAGGTCCTCCAGTTAAAAGGGATTTACAGACTTCACATGAACACAAAAGAGAACGTAACTGGAACAACAGGAAGTGTGCTCCAGACCTCCTGAACTTATGGATCCAAAGACTTGGGTAGATAAAGCAGTTGGTAATGTAACTATCTTGATGCATGCATCAATGTTGATGATGGGTAAAATTTTTGGGAGATGGTGGAGAAGGTGTTTAGTTTAGAAAGGGTAAATGCTGAGTTCTTTGTTAACATCTGCCTAAAATGGTGTCATTAGAACATGGGTGACAAGAACAGCTCTGGATCTTAAAGGAGATAGACCTCATTGTTACCAACACAACATCTATGATCTCAATAGAACATGTAGCTGATTACTATCATGCAATAAATTACTTCTAGTTTTAGATCAAAGCCTCTTCCAAGTGAAGCAGATGAAACGGGAGTGATGTTGATTTATTGTGATGGCTACAATTAAGTGTAATATTGTGCTTAAAATAATTCGAATTCAGCTCATTGGACAATGTACTCATTACTTTGTATTGCGATCATAAATACAAAACCTATGATGGTACAATCCTTTGTGTTAGAGTTCTGGCCAAATTTACCTCTTGATTTGATTCAAGTTATTGCAATGTCTTTGCTGCAGATATGGGTGAAAGGATGATGCACTTTGACACTTGGTCTTGCAAAAAAGGGCAAAATGTCACCAAAGACAGATACAGGCAGAGAGGCCTTTGAAGCAGGATTCTGTACAGGCAGATTGATCTTTGAAACTGGAAACTGAGGATCATGGAGGTTTAGGAAAAGGTTGGGGGAAGAATATAATGTAGAAGTCATACATTACTTTAAGGAAAGCAATATAATCCACTGATGTGTGGAAGTGTATCATATTCACTATTTTTATATTATATAAAAACCAAAGTCAATGACTGTTGCATTATATCTCCAGCTGTTGTGAAATAAACCAGCTTCATTTTTTTAAAAATCAAACCTTGTTTTACCCATTGTATTTGTTCACCTCACTGCCAAAAGAGATTACAGAAGACATAAATCATCAGATCACAAGGTGATATATTGTGAAAACCCAGGATTACAGTATTACATAAGATATTAAGAATTGGTCGCTCATTTTGCCAGTAGCGTTGTGGTGCATATTCCTAGAACAGCAGATACCATTGAACTGACGTGGTATGTATAGTTGGCTCAAATTTGGAACTGTGTCTCTTGACATATTTCATGAATAATGTCACAGATACTTTTACCTTACAATTGGTCAGCCCTGACACTAGAAAGAAAATGGAAATGTACACTGTGTGTGTTCTTCAAACTTCCTATTCCATTGTTGTGACTTTAGGCTTTATTTTACCTGGAACAGATTATATAAACTTATTACAAAAAACAGAAATACTGTAAATGTATCTGATTTTATGATATTATATTTAATCTTATATATTGACCTGTCAGTATAATGTTATCTGACAGCTGCATATATCAGGAATGCACCAGTGTTATGATTCCAGCTGATACTGAATATTTAACAAGATGGTTTCCAGAGTGAAATATGACTTGAAATACCATAAATTTTACTTCTGCAATTTGGTTACTATTGTGGTCAGCTACTGATTACATTCAAAGTTTTTGAGAAGATTAATAGCTCGGGCTGTGGATGAGGTTGTAGACTTGCTCACTGAGCCAATGTATTTGACAATCAAACACACCATTTGGCAAGCAATTCTATAACTGATTATATTCACATGAGACTGCCAATATACTTTTACCAAAAGAACATTAGTTTATTACACAAAAGAAAAAACAATGCATATGGATTAATTAGAGAATAGGTTTGCCTGAAATAAACATTTTTGTCAGCTTATTGTTAAGCCAAGTGAAAGTTTTATGACTGCACAATCCTTTGTGTTAGAGTTCTGGCCAAATCTACCTCTTGATTTCATTCAAGTTATTGCAATGTCTTTGCTGCAGATATGGGTGAGAGGATGATGCACTTTGACACTTGATCTTGCAAAATAGGACAAGATGTCACCAAAGATAGACACAGGCAGAGAGGCCTTTGAAGCAGGATTCAACAATAAAGAGAAACAAGCTGACCACTTTCAGTGATTGCATAAGGAATTTACATTCTTAATATGGCTCATGTCATTGTGGGCATATTGCGCTCCTCCTGCTAGAATCAGAAAAAAAGTTCTTACTCAACTGACAAGTTCATAAGCATTTCCTTTCACATTCTATACATTCACCAGATCTATCTCTCCCTAGGATACATAGCCATAGCCTAACTCACTAACCTTTCTCACTGAATTCTAAAAAATAATGAAGGTTTTTCCAGTTATGGTGACTACTATTAGATTGCTATCAGAAGATCTTTCCTTCTGAACTGAATCTGCTTCTGGCTTCACCTTTTCTGGGTGATGACAGCACAATTTAGCAAACACTTTAGCAGTTATCTCACTAGGGAGCTTTTTAATTATTTAGCTTAAATCACAAGATTACCTGGAAATACTGTTTTGTCCCAAGGCTAAAAAAAAAGTTACTGACTCTTAATAAAACAAACATAAGAACATAAGAACTAGAAGCAGGAATAGGCCATCCGGCCCCTCGAGCCTGCCCCGCCATTTAATAAGATCATGGCTGATCTTTTTGAGACTCAGCTCCACTTACCCACCCACTCACCATAATCCTTTATTTCTTTACTGTTCAAAAATTTGTCTAGCCTTGCCTTAAAAACATTCAGCGAGGTAGCTTCAACCGCTTCGCTGGGCAGGGAATTCCAGATTCACAACCTTTTGGATGAAGAAGTTCCTCCTGACCTCATTCCTACATCTGCTTCCCTTTATTTTGAGGCGATGCCTTCTAGTCCTAGTTTCACCTGCTAGTGGAAACAACCTCCCTGCCTCCACCTTATCTATTCCCTTCATAATCTTATATGTTTCTATAAGATCTCCCTCATTCTTCTGAATTCCAATGAGTATAATCCCAGCCTACTCAGTCTCTCCTCATAATCCAACCCTCTCAACTCTGGAATCAACCGAGTGAATCTCCTCTGCACACCCTCCAGTGCTAGTAGATGTCTTCTCAAATAAGGAGACCAAAACTGCGCTCAGTACTCTAGGTGTGGCCTCACCAGGACCCTATACAGCTGCAGCATAGCCTCCCTGTTTTTTTAAACTCCGTCCCTCTAGCAATGACAGACAAAACTCCATTTGCCTTTTTAATTACCTGCTGCACCTGCAATCCTACTTTTAGCGATTCATGCACAAGGACACCCTGCAAGTCCCTCTGCACAGCAGCGTGCTGCAATTTTTTACCATTTAAAACATAGTCCATTTTGCTGTTATTCCTACCAAAATGGATGACTTCACACTTATCAACATTGTAATCAATCTGCCAGACCTTTGCCTGCTCACTGAGACTATCTGTATCCCTCCGTAGACTTTCAGTGTCTTCTGCACACTGCTACTCATCTTAGTGTCATCTGCAAATTTTGACACACCACACTTAGTCCCCAACTCCAAATCATCTTTGTAAATTGTAAACAATTGCGGTCCCAACACTGATCCCTGAGGCACACCACTAGCCACTGACCGCCAACCAGAAAAACTGCCATTTACCCCTACTCTTTGCTTTCTATTAGTCAACCAATCCTCTATCCATGCCAATACATTACCTGTAATACCATGCAACTTTATCTTTTGTAGCAGCCTTTGGTGTGGCACCTTGTCAAATGCCTTCTGGAAATCCAGATACACCACATCCACAGGTTCCCCATTGTCCACCATGCAAGTAATGTCCTCAAAGAATTCCACCAAATTAGTTAAACATGACGTACCCGTCATGAACCTATGCTGGGTGTTCCCAATGGGATAATTTATATCCAGATGTCTTGCTATTTCTTCCTTCCTTCCAAACAAGCTTTTCTTTATAGAACTGAACTCAAGTTCTCAAATAATAATACTTCATAAACCGTCAACACACTTTTTAATGTGGCAGTGGCAAAATGATTAAATATTTGCCTCAACCCTGCTAATCTGAAAATTGTGCACACCAAGAGAAGTTTTCTTTGTCAGATATTGTAGGCTTATCTATGAAAGCTGTTTTAATGTTAAACATGAGAAAAACTATTAAGACAGACCCATTTTAGTCTCTTTCCACTTAGAGTGTGTATTGATTTATTGTTGATACTTTTCTTTTGAACATAGAACAGTACAGCACAATACAGCACAGTACAGGCCCTTCGGCCCACGATGTTGTGCTGAACTTTTACCCTAATCCTAAAGTCTATCTAACCTCCCCCTACCTTACACTGTCATCCATATGCCTATCTAATAGTCACTTAAATGCCCCTAATGAGGCCGACTCCACTACCCTCTCCGGCAATGCATTCCACGCCCCGACCACTCTCTGAGTAAAGAACCTACCTCTGACATCTCCCCTATATCTACCTCCACTCACTTTAAAACTATGCTCCCTCGTAATAGCTATCTCCACCCTAGGAAAAAGTCTCTGGCTGTCGACTCTATCCATACCTCTGATCATTTTGTACACCTCTATCAAGTCACCTCTCATTCTTCGTCGTTCTAAAGAGAAAGGCCTAGCTCTCTCAACCTTTCCTTGTAAGACCTTCCCTCCATTCCAGGCAACATCCTGGTAAATCTCTTCTGCACCTTTTCCAACACTTCCACATCTTTGCTGTAATGAGGCGACCAGAACTGGACACAATACTCCAGATGTGGCCAAAATAGGCTTTTGTGTAGCTGGAGCATAACTTCACGGCTCTTGAACTGTACCCCTCTATTAATGAAAGCTAATACACCATATGCCTCCTTAACAACTCTATCCATCTGGGTGGCAGCTTTCAGGGAACTGTGGACATGAAACCCAAGATCCCTCTGCTCCTCCACACCGCCAAGAATCTTTCTGTTAACCCTGTATTCTGCTTTCGAGTTTGTCCTTCCAAAATGAATCCTTCTTTTGGTTGCTGCCTGTGCAGGCACATCGTTTTGCCTTTTTGTTTCAGCTCGTTCTTCAATGTTTCCAAATCCACAGTACGAAATGTGAACTGCGAGCTGTGATACAGGAGAACTCATTTCTATTCATCGGGTACCATGCATGATCTGCTTTGTGTGAGCATTCTTAAATGACCACACATATTCTTGGCAGTGTGGTTGATAATCACCAAATCCCATGGACTGAATTATAATCCAAAACATTAATCTGAGTTGAAAAATTGAGGACAATTCTTTAAAGGAGCGTCACTACAAACATACAACTATTAGGTGAAAAATCTAGCTTAAGTTTTGCCAAGTATAGGCCTAATCATGCATTTTGGCCCTAACAGAGTGAGATCATCTTATGCTGGGTCTATGGTATGTCAGGATCACTGACCCATGGAGAATCACAGTATAAACTTCCTCCGGTCTGACAAATAACCATTAACACTAAACTTTGTTTTTGCCATTCGGCCAGTTTTCTATCAATGTTACCAGGTATACATGAAGTTTTAAAAGTGTTTTGGCCTTGACTGCTTTCTGTGGTAGCAAATTCCAGGGACTCACCACTCTGCGTGAACAAACTTCTCCTCATCTGAGTCCTAAATGATTTACCCCACATCCTTAAACTGTGACCCCTGGTTCTGTGCTGTTTTGCTGTGTAGCAACTTTTATAGAACCTTATCAAACAATTTTTGGGAATCCAAATGCAGCACATTTCTGGTTCCCTTTATCAACTGTAAATGTTACTTCACCAAAAACTCCAATAGACGAGATAAATACAATTTCCCTTTCAAAAAACCATGCCGGCTCTACCTGATCAGTTGATGATAATTCTATAGAACAGGCCTCTCCAAAATGTTTGAAGAGGGCAGGAGAATATTTCTCAGTTTCCAACCTTGGAACAAACCCTTACAGGTATTCATTGTAGCTTACTTCTGGAAATCCTCATCTAACTGCAATAGCAAGTACAAATGGCTCATGTCCAGCTTTGTGGAGGACAGCAACCCCACACCTCTGCATATAAATCCACTATGTGAGGGTTTGAGTATTTATCCAGCTGCAAAAAACAGTCTACCGTTGGTTTAAAATCCCTACAAAGGCAAACTGAGCCATCAGGCTTCACAATTGGTATGGTCGGTGTGGCCCATTCTGCAAATTGGCCTGGTTTGATGATTCCTTCACTTTCTGGCCTTCTGATTTCTGCCTCTACTTTTGCCCATAAGGCAAATGGCATTGGGCGGGCCTTGTAGAATCGTGGACTTGCTTCCTGGTCAACCTGCAAGATGGTCTTGTCACCTAGACCTTCCTGAAAAACTTCCAGGGATTTAATTAGGACTTCACTCTGGCAGCCATTTTCTACTTGAAAAACATTCAGCCAATCCGGGTGAATCTTTCTCAACCAATTTCACCCCGTCAAACTTGGGCCCGAGCCTTTTACCACAATCAGTAGGAACTGAACCAACTGCTTCTCATATGAGACCGGAACCGAAACCGAAGTTGTACCCATCATCTGTAAAGGTTCCCTGGTATAGGTTCTCAGTCTAGCTGAGGTCTGATACAAACTTAAGGTTGATGTCCAGAGCAAATATTGTTAAAGATTGTTTCTGCGATCACTCAAATGGCTGTACAGGTATTGACTGGGTGACCATTTAACCAGATGTTTATTTTGATTGGTTCTGATTTGGATGTTACTAAGCAATTTAATTATTCCAAACCAGATGTAAGTGGACTTTCCAGGGTGTGCACTCTTCTGGATATTGGCCAATGAGTTCTCTTATTCCATTTAGGTCCAGCGTGACAATTTTGCTATCTTGAATCCGCATACCGGCAGCAACTACAATGGATTGCTGGCCTGGATCTTGAAGAAAATTTTAACCGCTTGGCCAAGGCTTGGCTTTGTTTGGGATTTTGCTGTGGGCTGACCTAGAGTCCCTCTGTTCAACATATGTCCTGAGTGAGGCTGTGTAATTGTCTGCACTCAAGGGGTGTTTCCCAAGCTCAGTCAGACTGATGAGGGTGTCCACTTCAGTCAGAATACTCTGCAACTCATATGCTCCATTTGCATCATTTTTCAATGATAAAGCCAGTTGTAATGCCTGTTTGAAGTCCAGTTGTGCTTCAGCTAGTGGGTGGTTTTTCCCAAATATCAAATGGTCTAAGCATCTCATTAAGGGTTAAATGAAAGCCACATGCTTCTGCCAGTCATCTTAATCTAGTCAAAAATCCCAATACAGATTCCCCTGGTTCTTGAATTGCTAGGTAAACTGATAGGGTCACAGAATTAGAGGAGGCTTGGTGTCATAATATTTCTAAACTAAATTCGTCAACTCTTGAAAGGTTTAAGTATCTGGTACCTCAGGAAATATTAGGCTCCTAATAACTGAAAAAGCTGCAGATCCACAAGCTGCCAGGAGAATTACTCTTTGCTTTTCGTCTGCCCCAATGTCATTGAAATTAATGCATTCTTTCCACATACTGTGCCCAATCTTCGACAGCAGGATCAAATGAGCCAACATTCCCAAATAATGGCGAATGACAGAAGTGGTTACCCCGATTTAAAGATGACTGTTGCAACTGAATTTCTTCAGGAGCATGCCTTTCTAATGTTGCCACTGAAATAACTCCACAGAGGCTAGTACCCTGTCATCAGGTCACCCTTTATTTACATGTAGAAAGTCCTTGTAGTTGATCCAGCTTCCTCAGAGCCAGCTGTCAGAGTGAGGAGAACCCCTGATAGTCCTATTTATATCTGTCAGCTGGGGCTCCCTGATTGGACCAGATTAACAGCCGCATTCAGGGAACTCAGATCCTATGAGGTGCACCTGGCTGACATTGTTACAATCGCTAAAGGAGAGACATAATCAATAGAGACTTTCAAAAAGGAATTAGACCAATGTCTTTAAAGGAAAAAAATTGCAGGGCTTCAAAAAACTGAAAAAGCAAGGGAGTGACATTAGATGAATGGCTCCTTCAGAAGCCTAGCACAGACATAATGAGCTGAATGGCCTCCTTCTGTTCTGTAACCACACCATATTTCTATTGTATATTTCTATGATTCCAACTGTTGCACTATAGAGTAAATGCCTGTCTTTATGCTTGTCAGCTGTGACACTATGCATGACAGTCTTGCCTCCTACCTAGGAAGTTGTGGGTTCAAGTCCTACTCCAGCACTTGATGAAAAACAAAATTGATGGCCATTGTAGTACAGAGAGTGTGCTGCACTGTCACATATACTGAGATTTGAAGGAGATATTAAACCAGAATCCGAACCGTTCCACCAGGTAGATACAAATGACACTTTTTTTTCACAAAGGGTAGCAGTCATCCGCAGAGTCCTGGAAGTATTTATTCCTCAATTAACAGCACTGAAACAGATTATCTGATCAATATTAAATTGCTGTTTGTGAGACCTGGTTGTGTTTGAATTGGCTGTTGAATTTTGTGGATTGCAACAATGCACTTCAAAAGTTCTTAATTGTTGTAAAAAGCTTTGCATACTCTTTCCTTTGGAAAGACTTTTTTGCTGTGCACTATAAAAATCTTTAATCCAGATTGAGGTGTGTATTGATAATTAATGTTAACACACTATGCTAACCGCAAATGATTAATTATGAACGGTCTTTCTATTTGGATTTGTAATTTTATTTGTAAGGATTGTCTTTTTCTTTCATCTGTATTTTTTTCATTTATTTGTTTTAATTTAGAAGGTGAGAGGAAGAGAGTAGCCTGTGAACATGTCAAAATGCAGCAGGCGAATTACTGGCAAGGGCTTCATCAGGATAGTCAAAGAATGGATTACCTCAAATTCAGAGACTCACATTTCGGTCCTGTGAAATATTGTACTTAACTTTTGTTCAGAGAGGGTAACCTCAGGAACTATACAAGACCAAAGGGAAGCTATTGTAAGTTGAGCTCCATTGAAACGACATAGTTTGATATCTTAAAAGACTTTGTGCCTGATGGAGGTACAATCATGCATTGTGTTACCATGAAGAAAGAAATAAACCCATTAGTGGCCTGGCTGCATGACTGTGGATAATGAGTGGGAACCTTGTGGGTGCCCAGTCACTATGACAATTAAAGCTGAACTGAAGGATAGAGGTTTTGAAATCTGAGCATCTGCTGCAAAATGTCACAGGAGCAGCAGACTGCTCCATTAATGAATTAATTATTAATAAGAGGCCTGAGGTGTTGCTAAACCTTTCACTCACGACAGGGAGTAATGTAATTGAAATGGATGCTTCAGTGAAACATTCACAAAAGCCACCAGTCTTGTCAAAAACATTGGCTTTAATTTTGAAAACCTTGTGTAAAAGCAGTAATTAGATATTCACTCTAGCTTATCGAGAACTGTCGGAAATAACACGAGAGGTGAGAACACAAATAGATAGGGGTGTATACTAACATTCCGCATCTAAACTTTTCTTCTGTGATATGCAAGCATGCGCAGATGAGATTTAACACAGAAGTCATGTTTGCACTTACCTTTTTCTACACAAAATCCTGCGCAGCCTCATGATGTAGAGCCAAATCAGCAGCAGTTCTGATAGTCCAAGGTCAATCTTGCAGATTCTACATTGGGACTGCATGCTGATGTACATGAAGAACATAATGCTTTTGCATGCAACATATGTACATGCACATTTTATATGTGTCCACGTGCTGAATAATGAACAAGCAGACTTTAGCATGACTTTTTAACATAGCTGTGTATTCTACTTCTGGTTTCCCAACCAATTAAAGAGGACAGGTAAGATTATGAGCTTTAACAGGGATCTGAATGGTTCCAGAAAATCTTGCTGTGGAAGGAAGCAAACTGCTGGATAATAGAGGTGAAGACCCAATTCTCAGACTCCACACGAGGCAATGATGGATGAAATGAGGGGTGGAGGGAAGTCCTCTTAGTTGACAATAGGAGAAAGACATCCCGCCTCACGAAGTAGACATAGCTGGAAGTAGCAGAAGACTGTGGTGCTAACAGAATAGACAGAGTGCAGTGAAAATTTACTGACTTCATTTGGACCACCAAGCAAGCAACATTCTAGGTGGCAGTCATTACCCGATATCTCCCTAGCATTGACCTTCACAGCACACAATGACCAACACACCTTGCAGTTGCAGTAATTTCTCTTCGTCTGAACTACCTCCTTAGTCCCACGGGTAGCACACTCCCCTCTGAATCAGAGTACAATCCCATTCCCTGTAAAATCCAATCACTGTGTCCTGACCAGCATTTATCCCTCAAAGAACATCAAACAAATACATCATCTTGTCACTGTCACATTACTATTTATGGGACCTTGCTGAGTACAATAAGCAGCCGCGTTGTCTATATTACAAAAGTGACTACACTTCAAAAAGTATTATCGTGGCCTTAAATTGTTTGAAATGCCCACTGGTGGTAAAAAGCAATATACAAATGAGTATTTCCTCTTTTTCAAATCCCCATTTCAATGGCCCGCACTCTCACAGAACCTCATCTTATCACAACTCAGTCACCACTAACTAAAACATGACCTTTTGCACATTAATCTTTTCCCTAAATCAGTTCTAATGCTTGTCTTTCATTTCCCATAGGTCTTTCAAGTATAACAAAGCAAGGGAGGAAGCTGATGGGTGCAGTGTTGCCCTCTGTTGAGGTGGTGAGAAAGAGGAGTAATTTGTCCTGGAGAAACCCACCCCCTCAATGATTATGTTTTGGATGAAAAAGTCCAAAGGTGACCTTTTTGACCTACCATCCTACCATTAAGATCCCAAAGTGGCTAATTAATGGACACCTTTGACAGGTGAGAAAGGTGGTTATATTCTAGACCGGGAACCAAACTGGCCTGCCTGTAGGGCTTGGAGAGACACAGATGGGAGACAAGAGGGTGGCCTCTGAACAGTAGGCTTTGATCAGTGGGCCTCATGTTCCAGAGGTTGCCCAACTCTTACTGGCTGGCAGTTTCTAGAAATCCAGGATGCCAGTGGTGAGGCTAAGGTTAGGCTGAGGAACTTGACCATGTTCATCTGTCAACCCTCAATGAGCTGATTGATGGGCAGTTATCTCACCTGTAGGAGTTGTGTATTCATTATCATGTAATATACTAATTCCATGCATTAAAAGAGTTGGGAAAATCACGCTAGACGAGGGCATGAATTCTGAGAAAACTAGACAAGAGGAGATGGCTGGACTTTCATTCAGGATGGCCACTACCTAGCACTTGCCTGGTGTAAATGGTACATGCTGTTGTCAGCTTGAGCCTAGTCAATGTTCAGATGTTCGATGATTCTTTGCTCAGGATTATTGAAGAAACAAAGCACTGCACAGTTATTAGCGAACACTGAAGTTTGTCATAAAGAGTAAAGTCAGTGATGATGCAGCTGAAAAATGTTAACTCAGGAGTTTTAATGAGAAATGTTCAGTCAATGTCCAGAGATTGCAATAATTTGCCTCTGACAAACAGAACCATCTTCCTTCGCCTGGATAATTGAGTACAATTCTGCATACTTTATTATTATCTTAACTGATGCATGCAGTTTTATATCCTACCTTAAATTATTTCCAACAGCTGAAGGATTGATATCTGATTTAAGATTATTGGCAAAATAACCAAAGATAACTGAAGGATAAACCTTTTGACTCGACAAGTAGCTAGGCTTTTGGATAGCACTGCCTGATAGAATATTGGATAGACATTCAAAAGTTGCCTTCGAGAGAATTGTATAAGCATTAGGAGAACAGAAATCAGGGATATGGGGAATGACTGGGATAGTAATACAGGCTGGATTGTTCTTCGAGAAATCTGGTGCAAATTTGGTGGGCCTCCATTTGTGTGTACTATCCTATGATTCAGGAAAGATGCCTCAAACAGGAAAGATTTACCAAGCATAGGGACTTCAGTTATGAGGCATGTTTTGTAAATTGGGACTGTTTCATAATGGAATAGAGAAAGTTAAGAAATTACCTAATAGAGATTTTCAAAACATTAAGCAGTTTTGGTTGAGAAAAATTTGTGTGCGTCAACAGAGGTCCTCGATTCAAAATCATTTGCAAAAGATCCTGAGGGGAGATGAGAAGAATCCTTTTCACCCAGAGAGCTCTCAGAGGATTTCAAATGTACTTTTAAAAAGCAGGTGGACAAGAACTTGAGCAGGAGAAACTCACTACCTAACATATATAGTGATGGACAAAGAGTGGACATGTGGGATGAAGAATTAATGTTCTTTCAAAGTGCCAGCAAAGGCACAATGAGTTGATTGAGCTCCATCTCTGCTTTATTTTATTTCTCCAGCATTGAAAGATTCTTTCTTTGATTTCCCTTATACTTTTGTTTAGTAAGGGCTACTTGTTTAAACGTTGATGTGACGAAAGGCAAATACACTCACTGTCCCTGGAATTCAACTTTTCCATTAACAGATCAAGTTTATGATCAGGTCTAGACAAAGTAGTTCCAGCTGGTTTATACTGTTTCCTGTGGATACCACTCCAGGGGATGTTACCATGAACAACTCACCTTCTCGCCTGAGATGTGTGTCTCTCTCTGATAAGACAGCAGCCCTATGGTCCTCTGGTGTCTTTAGCTTGGAAGACAAGTGGATAATCTTCTTAATTGTCAGAAGCTAAACTTAGAGTGTGGTTAGGTGTAACAGCTGGTTTAGGTGTAACGGCATTCAATACTACAGCTAGCGTCTTATCAGTATCCAAGGCCTTCGAAGTGATTGGATAACTTAAAGCATGGTTTTTAATACTAGACATTATGGTAGTGTTGAAAATCTTTTCATGTTTGAATGCCAAGGATGCATGCATATTTCTGTGAACACTGGAAACCAGTGGCTGTTATTAAATATTGAACTGTATCAATTTTATCACTCAGGCTCAAGTTACAGGGGAAGAAAACAGGGAAGGTGTCCCAAGTTGAAGGTAGGGAAAGATATTTATCATGGAACTATGTGTAAAAGTATTGGGAAGTGGAGAGCCTCATGGGTTTGTTAGGCACACTTTGATGCCTACCATATACAAAATTACATGACAGTGAACTATCTTGCTTTTCTGTTACTTTTACTGCAGCAGATGCAGGCAGCACTGGTATAGCCTGAAACATGAATACCACTTAAACATTCCATCGGTCAATGGATTCCAGTATTCCGTCATTGTGTGTGCACCCAGTGATCCTCACGACAATAGAACATGATCTTTCTGCTGCAGCCGTTCACCTATATCAGCAAACATCCACAATCCGTGCTCATCACAGCTTGTCATTTTATGCCTCTAGACTCACTTTTCAAGTACCCTATTCTGAATATTTCCTGGACTCCATACTTTAGTAGTGGGTGTGCATCTGTTGCGTGGGAGTTACTGATTGACATTTTCAGCCAATGACCAGATCCCAAAGGTGGTGTATCTACCAAATGATTGCCACATAAACAAAAGACTGAGTCAGCTGGCTTAAAGTGATTATTCCCTTAAATCACATGGAGCTACTTCCAATAAATGCTCTCTTCATATTAATTCTTCTTAGACCTTGCTGACCTCCTATGCACTATATTTAATTTTCCCCTAAGTTTAAAAAAAAACAATCAAAATCATGCTTGAATTCTTAATGAACTATGTGCAAGGTGGAGGAAGAGACACAGACAGAGAGGACTGCTCGGGGTATTTTATCCCATCTATTCCAACGAGCAGTAGAAGGGTGGAACTACATGGAAGGGAGGGTTAACTTGAGAAATGTGTGAAACTCAACTCTCCAGCCTGTCATGAATTTGGCCATTTCTGGTTAAACAACAACACATTTTAGTGTAACTGATTAAGCCACATTGGTGAGGTGGATCAGAAATGATAATACGTAAACAGGGTTCTATTTTTGGTATTTTAACACCAATATGAATTTGATCCTTTCTGCACAGGCTGCCCAGCAGTACGCCAGGGAGCAGCCAGTGCTTTTCATTGAACTGCTTGTTGGACAAGTAGAGCACAGTTCTGCCACATGTATCATAGAATAACTATAGTGTGGAATCAGGCCATTCGGCCCACTGAGTCCACACCAACCCTCCAAACAGTATCCCCACTCCATCCTTGTAACCCTGCATTTCCCATGGCAAATCCACTTAGCCAGCACATCCCTGAGCAATTTAACATGGCCAATCCACCTAACCTGCACATCGTTCGACTGTGGGAGGAAACCGGAGCATCCAGAGGAAACCCATGTAGACATGGGGAGAATGTGTAAACTCCACAGAGACAGTCACCCAAGGGTGAAATTGAACCCAAGTCCCTGCTGCTGTGAGGCAGCAGTGCTAACCACTGAGTCACCGTGCCGCCCTCTCAGACAAATCTCCTATCTCACTCAGCAATACCAGCACATCACCACCCCTTTGCCCCCTCACTACCCACACTGTTGGCCACCAAGCCCTTGGCCTCTCTCAATCCTGTTCCCTCCTGATTGCCAGTAAGACACTACCTATTCCAGTACTGGAACCATCCCAGCTGTTACGAACTGTCCCTGGCTACAGCCTTCCACTGCCGTAGCTTTCCCACCAAACAGCTGGTTAGTTTACTAATCTGGCAGAGCATTTGGTGTAATGATAAGGTCATGCTATTATATTCACCATGACCTCAATGTTCCCAGAATTTATGATGCCCCACCCAGTTCACTCCTTCTCTGAAAACAATGAGGCCTAAATACCCTCTTTTTTTGAAAAATGCCAAACTGAACTTTCCACACCATCTACAATGTCTGTCTGTACATTGAAGTTTTCAAGTCATAATTAGGATCATATTAAATTCCATATTATCCATTAGATACTTCTGTGAAAACACAGAAACTGCTTTACCACCAAGTGATGATACTAGCTTCTCTATCTAAACTCCTTTGTTCAGAATAAGTAATTGTTGTCATTAATAAAACTATTATGCTCATGATCTTTCTTTGATCTAAGGCCTCAGGCAATCCTTTGCAACATTGTTAGGCTGTAGCTTTAGAATCTATCAGTCAATCTGCTTGATGCACTTCATGAAGATAGTCTGCATTGGGAAACATGCAGAGAAGCAAACAAGGATGATCACATGAGAAAAAGCTTCAGTTACACAAGACTAGAGAAGTTTAACATTACTGTTTAGTGAATTGTCTAAAAGATAAAACCACACTACGGAATACACATTATAAAAAATCTTGGATAATAGTTCAGCAGAGCGATGCTTTTTCAGTTCAGTCAAACCAGTGAGGATAATGAACCATAGGGTTGCTTTCCCATTAGACAGAGAGAGAGAGAAAGAGAGACGACTGGTGGTGCTTTAACCTGAGGGTCACCGCATCTCTGATGAAGGGAAAGGTTGAGGAGGAAAGTTTTTAGTGGTAATCTCAGCCGGTGCAGGAATTTAACCCATGCTGTTGACATCACTTTGCATCACAGACCAGCCATCCACTCCGTTCACTCAAACCAACACACCCAGCAAACATCAACATGCCAGTAATAGTAGGAACTGCTGATGCTGGAGTCTGAGATAACAAGGTGTAGAGCTGGATGAACACAGCAGGCCAAGCAGCATCAGAGGAGCCAGAAAGCTGACATTTCGGGTCTTCACCCTTCTTCAGAAATGGGGGAGGGGAAGGGGACTCAAATAAATAGAGAGGAGGAGGCAATGATGGAAGGTGGATAGAGGAGCAGATAGGTGGAGAGAAGATGGACAGGTCAAGGAAACGGGGATGGAGCCAGTAAAGGTGAGTGTAGGTAGGGAGTTGGGATGGGGATTGGTCAGTTGGGAGGGAGGGGTGGGTAGGTGGGAGGGAAGATGGACAGGTCAGGGAGGCAGGGGTGAGGCTAGTAGGTAGGAAGTGGGGGTGGGGGTTGGTCAGTGAGAGGGAAGGAATGGACAGGTGGGAGAAAAGACGGACAGGTCAAGGAGGCGGGGACGAGATGAGCTGGTCTTGGGATGAGGTCGGGGGTGGGAGATTTTGAAGCTTGTGAAGTCCATATCGAGACCATTGGGCTGCAGGATTCCCAAGCGAGATATGAGGTGCTGTTCCTCCAGCCTTCAGGTGCCATCGTTGTAGCACTGGAGGTGGCCTAGGATGGACATGTCGTCCAAGGAGTGGGAGGGGGAGTTGAAGTGGTTCGCGACCGGGAGATGTAGTTGTTTGCCATGAACCGAGCGTAGGTGCTCCACAAAGCGGTTTCCAAGCCTCTGCTTGGTTTCCCCAATGTAGAGGTGGTGACATCGAGAACAGCGGATACAATATACCACATTAGCAGATATGCAGGTGAACATCTGTTTAATGTGGAAAGTTTACTTGGGGTCTGGGATGGGGGTGAAGGGGGAGGTGTAGGGGCAGGTGTTAACCAAGGCAGGTTTATGGAGACCCGACTGCCCTTGTCAACCCATTGACTCTGCCTGCTCCTGCCCTACTGAATGTATCTCCACTTAGCTTGACTCCATTTTTTCCCCCCGGTCCAGGAACTGCCCACCTACACCTGTGACACCACCCATGCCCTCCACCTCCTCCAAAACTTCCGATTCCCTGGTCCTCAACTCCTCATCTTCACCCTGGACATCCAGTCCCTATACACTTGCATTCCCCACGCAGATGGCCTAAAAGCTCTCCGCTTCTTCCTCTCATGCAGGCCCGACCAGTCCCCCTCCGCCAACACTCTCATCTGCTTAGCCGAACTCGTCCTTACCCTTAACCACTTCGCCTTCAATTCCTCCCACTTCCTACAGACAAAGAGGGTGGCCATGGGTACCCGCATGGGCCCAAGCTATGCCTGCCTCTTTGTAGGATACATGGAACAGTCCCTCTTCCGCAGATACACTGGCCCCATCCCCCACCTCTTCCTCCGTTACATTGATGACTGTATCGGTGCTGCCTCGTGCTCCCATGAGGAGCTTGAACAGTTCATTCACTTTACTAACACTTTCCACCCCAACCTTAAGTTTACCTGGATCATCTCTCTCTCTTTCCTGGACCTCTCTGTTTCCATCTCTGGCAACCACCTGGAAACTTATATCTATTTCAAGCCCACCGACTCCCACAGCTACCTAGAATACACCTCCTCTCACTCACCTTCCTGCAAAAATGCCATCCCCTATTCCCAATTCCTTCACCTCCGCCGCATTTGCTCCCAAGACGAGGCATTCCACTCCCGGACATCCCAGATGTCCTTGTTTTTCAAGGACCGCAACTTCCCCTTAACAGTGGTCGAAAACGCCCTCGACCACATCTCTCGTGTTTCCTGCAGCTCATCCCTCACACCCCCTCCCCACAATAACAACAAAGACAGAATTCCCTTCATCCTCGCATACCACCCCACCAACTCCAGATTCAACGCATCATCCTCCGCCACCTGCAATCTGACTCCACTACCAAGGATATTTCTCCCTCCCCACCCTTATCTGCCTTCCGGAGGGACCGCTCTCTCCGTGACTCCCTCGTCCACTCCACACTCCCCTCCAGCCCCACCACACCCGGCACTTTTCCCTGCAACCGCAGGAAGTGCTACACCTGCCCCTACACCTCCCCCCTCACCCCCATCCCAGGCCCCAAGAAAACCTTCCACATTAAACAGATGTTCACCAGCAAATACGGTGCATTGTATCCGCTGTTCCTGATAGGGCCTCCTCTACATTGGGGAAAGCAAGCGGAGGCTTGGAGACTGCTTTGTGGAGCACCTACGCTTGGTTCATGACAAACAACTACAACTCCCAGTCGCGAACCACTTCAACTCCTCTCCCACTCCTTGGATGACATGTCCATCCTAGGCCACCTCCAGTGCTACAACGATGGCACCTGAAGGCTGGAGGAACAGCACCCCATATTTCTCTTGGGAATCCTGCAGCCCAATGGTCTCAATGTGGACTTCACAAGCTTCAAAATCTCCCACCCCCGACCTCATCCCAAGACCAGCTCATCTCGTCCCCGCCTCCTTGACCTGTCCATCTTTTCTCCCACCTGTCCTCTCCTTCCCCCTCACTGACCAACCCCCACCCCCACTTCCTACCTACTAGCCTCATCCCTGCCTCCTTGACCTGTCCATCTTCCCTCCCACCTACCTGACTCTCCCTCCCTCCCAACTGACCAACCCCCATCCCAACTCCCTACCTACACTCACCTTTACTGGCTCCATCCCCGCTTACTTGACCTGTCCGTCCTCTCTCCACCATCGCCTCCCCCATTTATTTCAGAGTCCCCTTCCCCTCCCCCATTTCTGAAGAAGGGTGAAGACCCGAAACGTCAGCTTTCCTGCTCCTCTGATGCTGCCTGGCCTGCTGTGTTCATCCAGCTCTACACCTTGTTATATCAACATGCCAGTAATGATCACAACCCATAAATGAGTAAAGGAGAGATATGAACTGTAGTAAATCACTCATGGGGACCACAAATACCCCAGAAACCAAGATACTTAAATACAAAACAGCATTCACTTTATAAAGGTAGAGAATGCTTTGCTCTTAATACACCACAAGCAGCGTTTTCTTCTATTTAAACATTCACAAAGTCATTAGTTATCAGAGGCTTACAGCTAATAAATTCTGCATTACTCACTGCTAAGCAAGAATTCTCCAAACATTAGCATGGGTGTGAAAGTTACCTTTCAACGTGTATTTGTCACTTTTACTCTTCAACTGTAATATAATGTACTTGTTTACTCAAGGCATCTACAGACCCTACCAGGCTACACTGTAGATGAATTATTTTATATTCAAGGCTTCATCACACTGGACAGTTGACAAATATGTGGCAATTTAAATTCTCAAATTGTCCAGCTGCTGCAAATTGGTTGATTGGCAGCAAACTCACATTCATACACTAATCCAACTAACCTGTTCTTAAATCACACATTCTCAGCCACCACACGAGTTCATGAAGTTACACTTACAGTGATGAAAGATTCTTCTGTCAGTCATGTCCTTTATCCGGACAAAAGTCACTCCTCAGAAATATGACACCCTGCTGCGCAACACAGTCTTTGATTGTGCAATGCAGAGAACCAACTAACAGCTCATTTAAATGGGGTACTGGGAAGATATAAAGCTCTTTTGAGAACTCTTTTCAGTTGGGCAATTCAAAGCAATGCTGCAAAGTAACCATTAGATCTGGTCAGATAGCCCAAGGTCAGGTCTTTGGCAGGAAGCTGAAAGCTTTGAAAAAAAATGGTCCATGTGTTTTTACCTGGTGCTGCCACGTCTTATGGAGAGTTCTGAGTCGTGCAGAGGTGTGTCAACAGCCACTTGACAGGTTTCTAACCAGCAAAAAATTACAGGGTTTAAGATTTAGTCGAGTGTCAAAGCAGTTCCTTTCAAAGCACTGCAGTTTTGAACTGTCACAGGCCTCTCAATTTAATCTGTTTGTTAATATATAAAGGAGGCAAACAGAGTTAAAACTACATGCCCATTTTGAAAAATGTGGGTGCATCAGACAAGCATCACCATCAATGTGGGGGATGTTGGAAAGTTTGGATTATATATGTTGCTGATCATCACGGTTATCAGAGCCTTAAAGACATGCATTTATCTCCGAATCTTCCTGGTGGACCTGCAATACATCGCTCAAGAATCCCATTTTTGTTAATGAACGATTAGAACCAAATCCAAGGAGGAAAAAAAAATCAAATCTTTGGGAATCTTCAATAAATTAAAGTTATGAGCCACTTGCCCCAGTACCATTAAAAAATCAGAACGGTGGCATGTTTCACTTCAGAGTTAATTGAAACCCAGAAGAATGTAAATGATCATTGGAACGCATAACTTCACTATTTAAGTCTCCTGCCTTAAATGTTGAGTTATGCTGTGTTGTCAGTGGAAAGAGCAGAGAAAACGTTCTGTCAGTAGGATCAGTGTCTCTGTCTTCATTCCTTTCAGCAACACATTTTCCAACTAAATGATTGTTTGTGTTACAGACAGGAATTTGCAATGTCATGTAAATGACTAGCCCCTGCAGATACATTTCTATAGGCTGAATTATATGGTTTTGAGCATGACAGGACTGATATTCCTCTTCTGACACAGTCTGGTAATTTAAAATAGACTATGTGAGCATGTGTGTCATATAATATATTATATGATGTCACATGGATTTGGGCAATGAAACAGCTTTGGATCTTGAGGCATCACATCTGACATCAAGGTCACTCTCATTGTCTGAGAATGTTTTTCACGCTAATGTAACTTGAACCTATGCAATCTACATTTTGTTTACAACAAGAACCTCTTCTCACTAGACTACCAGATAGTTTTCTTCTACTCCACTAGACCAAGCAGGTCCTGTAGATCCCTACCAGGAAAGAGGTTGGTGGCAGCAAATCTACCAGGTAGATCTTACAGTGTGATGACCTAAGGTGAAAATCCATCTTAGTGCAGTAATAATGACTCCTGTGTTTGCTCTCCCTAAATCTCAAAGACCCAAAGTAACATTCACAAATTCACTGATACCCACAAGAGAGTAACAGTGGAACCGGCTCAGAAATTACTGATTGAAGTTGACAAAATTGTAAGGCACAGCAGCATGAATAAAAACGTAAGCAAAATAGTTATTCCATAAATGATATTGAAATAGCTGTGGATGAAGCAGAAAGTAACCTTGGAATGTTAATGAAGTAGTTGATCAATCAATCTGCAATCAACAAGCAGATTGAGATGCACCCCTGAATTCATCTGACACATTTTCAATTGTTTTTGTTTTATATTTATCTTTATTTTTGACACCAGGGAGTTTTGCAAGGATTGAAGGGAGCGCAGAAGAGAGCTGCCAAGTTCAGTCCTTGTATTGGGAACTGAATTTTGAGAAAATAGCTTGGGCAAAGATTTTTTCAACTGGTAGGAAAGATGTGAGAGATGATCATAAAAAGTACACAAGAAGCTAAGTAAAAAGACAAAACAGTGTTACTACTTTGAAATACATAGTGAAAATAAACCACGAGTTGCAGGTTCAGACTAGTTAAAAAATGATTTTAATGACTTACAACAGGATATACCTTAATGCATAGTGACCAATGCTTGAAATGAAAATGGTCCAAGAGATGGATTAGGTGCTTTTAAAAAACAATTGGAGGGGCTGCATTGGCAGCTCTGAAGGGTGATTCTGAATGACTGAACAAATATGGGTTGAATATTTTTCCTCTTTTTTAAGTAACTTGCGATCTTCTGAAACTTGTGACTATTCTCACGTCAGCCAGTTTTATTTTCAAAACAGCTTATAATTAGTAATTGAAAGAGCCCCTAAGAAGCTAAAACAAGACAGAACTGTTTCATTTTCATCACACTAATTGTGTTTCCAATCTACTGCTGCCTCCCAAGCATTACAGTTCTCAAATTCAGCACTGTTAGAATGTTATAAACTTCATTCCTGGATTCCATTGATGTTCAAGGTGGCTGGCTAGGAATTCAAAAGGAATGATAAATATCTGAAAATGGCTATTAATACTGTTCCTGCAGGGGTTCTAATGGTTTCCCTTATATTTACAGCAGCAGACTGAAATTAAAATTCTGGATTTCCAGCACCCATCCATGCTTTAAGCAGTCCTTCTTGAAGTAGGGGTCATATTTAAAAATGAGAGGTTGCACATTTAAGACAGAAATCCAGAAACATTCTTTTCTCTTAGAGGGCTTTAAGTCTTTGGAATTCCCTTACTCAATGAGCAATTGATGAATATCTTTAAATATTTTTAAGGCAGATGTAGATAGTTTCTTGTTTACCAAGGGGAATGAAAAATTACTAGGGATATGCAGGAATGCAAAGTTGAGGTTAAAATCAGATCAGTCATGATCTTATTGAGTGGCGGAGCAGGCTTGAAGGGCTGAATGGCCTATTCCTGACCCTCGTTTATATGTTTGTATGCTTAGTCAGTGACCCCCTCAACAGGAAGGAACAGGAACTTGTTAGAAAGATAATATTAAATGGAGGATTCTTATTTGCATGTTGATGCTATATATCCAAATTTTTGTTATCAATTCCTTCAGCAGATTCTCGGCTCTAAAGGGTGAGTTTTGTGAATTCATAGAATATGATGTCCATTAAGTATTCGTTGACCACAATCTGCCTCAATTCACTTTCTGTGGCTGTGCACAGCTTTTGCCTGTAAATGGAGAACATATAAGAGAGTGTTAACAAATACCTAAGAATGCAAAACATATTTTCATGCTACAATCAACTCCTTCCAAAGCAAATTGCAAATTAATTAACCTGGTGTTTCTGCTCATAGTACTATTTATAAGTTGAACTGAGTTGCAAAATGTGTTTCTATACTTCACTGTAATTAAACCTTATATCTCCTATACTATGAAAGCATACTGCAATAAAAATCTTTAAGAAGAAACACTTGCATTTATATCGTGCTTTCATGACACATCTTCTACCTTGTTTTGAAGAAGGGTCACTGAGTACTAATGTTAACTCCGATTTCTCTCCACAGGTACTGCCAGATCTGCTGAGATTTGCCAGCAATTTCTATTTTTGTGACAAGACATCTCTCTGATAGCCACTGATGTACTTTTGAAGTGCAGTCACTATTGCTTCGTAGCCGATTTGCATGCATAAATATCAATGTGATCATGAGTAGATAATTCCTTTTTGTGATATTGATTGACGGATCAATTCTGGTCAGAACACCGGAGATAAATCCCCTTCTTTCTTTGAAATAATACAATGGGATCAATGTGCCCACCTGAAGGCAGGTTGGGGTCTCAGAATTTAAAAGTTGTGTCTATTGACACCACATTCCTTTGCATGCATCAACGCACTCATGTTAAGCTTTGCCTAAATTTGTGAATCACATTCAAATCATTTGGTTTTGAACCCGGTGCAGCATGGAGGGTGAAGCTAACTCCCCTCCCACCAGGCCTCCTTCCCACACCCCTGCCCTGGGTTGCTTCCCAGAACCCCCCACCCCACAAGCCTCTTACCCACTCCCTTGGTGTGGGCAAACCCTTGAGCTGTGCTGTTCAGAGGGACACTGCTCCCTAACCTTTCTCTCTGCTTGAACGTTCCCACTGATATTTATGGCCATTGACTGAAAGCTGAAAAATCACCAAGACGTGAGATTCTACAGCCCAGGATATTAAAGATGGTGGCAATGGAAACATGGATGCATTGGTTGTCATCTTCCAAAATTCTTTAGATTCTGAAACAGTCCAGTAGACTGGAGGGTCACAAATATAAACTCACTGTTCAAAAAAGGAGAAGGGGAGAAAAGTGGAAATTACACCAGATTACCCTAACATCAATTGCAGGGGAAGTGCTGGAGTCTATTATAAAGAGTGTGGTAATAGGACACTTAGAAAATATGAAATTTAAGAAAAAAATGAAAGAACTGTGGATTCTGGAAATCAGAAACTAAAACCAAAATTTGACCTGAAACAATAATGACTTCTCTCCTCAGATGCTGCCTGACTTGCTGAGTTTTTCCAGCAATTTATGTTTTTGACTTAGAAAATACAAATGGTATTACACAAAGTCAACATGGATTAAAGAAAGGGAATTCATGTTAGACAAACCAACTGGTGTTTTTCGAGGACATAACTAGTAGGATAGATGAGCAAGAACCATTGAATGTGCTGTATTTGGATTTTCAGAAGGCTTTTGATAAAATCCCGCATAAGAGGTCACTGTGCAAAACCAAAGCACCTGAGACTAGTGGTAATATGGACAGAGAATTGCTTAGGAGACCAGAAAATGAAAGTAGAAATAAATGGGTCATTTTTGGAATGGAAGATGGTGACCACTGATGTGCCATTGGGATCAGTGCTTAGGCCCCAGCTTTTCTCAATATATGTCAATGATCTGGATGAGAGAATCAAATGTAATATTTCCAAGTTCACTGATGATGCAAAATTAGATGGGATTGTGAGTAGTGATGATGATGTTGAGGGGCTTCAGGGTGGTTTAGACAAGTTGAGTGAGTGGCCAAAATAGTGTGATGTCAATAAGGGTGAGGTTACCCACTTTAGTTGGAAAAACAGATTGACAGAGCATTACTTAAATCGTAATAGATTGAGAAATAGTGATTTACAAAGGGATCTGGAATCCAGTACATTGAAAGCATGGTACGTGCAGCAAGATGCTTACAAGGCAAATGGTATGTTTGTCTTAATATCAAGAGGATTTGAGTAAGGAGCAAGAAAATCATATTGCAGCTATATAGGGCATTGGTGAGACCACACCTGCAATATTATGTGTGATGTGGTTTAATTGTCCTCACCTAAGATAGACTTGCCATGAGGAGGTGCAGCAAAGCATCACCAGATGATTCATGGGATGGCAGATTTGTTCTTTGAGGAGAGTTTGGACTGATTAGGCCTATATTCCCTGGAAATTACAAGAATGAGAGAGACCTCATTGAGATGGCAGGGTTGGACAGGTTGGATGCAAAGGTGGTGTTTTCCCTGCCAGGGTTCCAAAACAAGGGGTCATGGTCTCAGGCTACATGGAAGGCCATTCCAGTCTGAGTTGAGGAGAAATTTATTCACTCAGAGGGTGCTGAATGTGTGGAATTCTCTTTTGGGCCAAGTCAGTGAATATTAAAAAGAGAAACATATATATTTCCATAAGCTACAGGAGTCAAGGCGGATGGAGGGAGCACAGAAGTGTGGCATTGAGAGAGAGGCTCAGACGTATTGAATGGGCTTGATGGGAAAAATGACCTACTTCTGTTCTTTTCCCCAATATTTTCTAGATATGTCTCCCTGTAGCATACATTTCAACAACTAGGTGAAGGAGTTTCATTGTAACAATAAGCACAAGCCTTGAAACAACATGATTGAAAATATATGCCTTGTATTCCTGGGCCTTGTCTTGGCAGACACACAAAAGCAGTGGTGTCCAAGTACTGTGCCCCTTGTGGCCAGCTCACTCACATTGAATATTCAGATTGGGTCTGAACCAGAAGTGCAGACTATTGCTTCTATCATGATGCACTGTTCAACATTGTTACCATTGCCTGTTACTCTTCGATAGAAAATAATGGGCAGTTTGAAGGAGATAAACACAAGTCAAAACAAACTGAACTCACTGTCAGCCATTTTTAGGCAGGAGGCTGCTCAGAGCCATTCAGACCATGTAAAAAGATGGATAAACAGTGAGTCAGGATGGATGGAAAACCAGAAAGAATTTCACTGAGAGATAGAACAGTTAGAGAAATGGGATAACTGTAGGATGTTAATTTTATTAAGAGTTATTCAAATAAATTACCAGAACAGAATCATATCTCTTTTATAACATCTGAAGCATAAAGCAGAGAATGAACCATCATCCTACGTAGCATCTTCCATCAACACTTTTGCAACTGGTGAATTCTAGAGAATTGGTCATATCACAGATGTTAAACTCAATCTTCCATTAATAGAAACTTGTGAACTTTCTTCAGAGACAGTATCAATTATAAATATAAGCTCTTTCTAGATGTGTAATGAAACATGACAGGTGTGATACACAGTGAGAATCCCAACATCTGTAATAGAAGGAAAACCTAGAGAAAATGAATACCATGATCAACTTCACTAGGACCTTCGCTAATGCAAAACTTTCAGCCACAAAAGTTCTCTGAACAGGTGAGATGAGATGTCGGGCTGGATTTTGCTTTGACCTGACAGACTCTGGGTCAGGGCAGAGCTAGCTGAAGATGGGAACTATGTTTAAAGATACCTGCACTTGCCAGTGGCAGACATGGTCACCTCATCAGCCTTTTCTTTTATATCTGCCTCATTCCAGGCTAGCACTGCCTCATCTACAATATGGGCCAAAGTGCAGTCCATGCATATATAGACCACGTAACAGTGATTGAAACATAATGACAGTTTTTTTCTGAAAATGTGTCCGCAAGAAGATCCTCAAAGTGGACTCTCATGGTATCTTTCAAAAGGCATTCAATAAAATACTACACATTAGGCATGTAAGCAAAACTGAAGTCTATGGCATAAAACATGTATTAAATAGCAGCTTGGATGCACAATTGGCTAAGGAATAGAAAAAGTTGTGAATGCCAGGTTTTGGACTGGAGAAGAGTATACATTGGAGGTCTCTGAAAACATCGCAGTTTTGATGTTATTCATGACTTAAATTCAAGAGAACGGGACACAATTTTGAAAATTGCAGATGACAAGAAACTTGAAAGGAGAGGCTGTACATGTGTAACAGCTTCAGGACTCTGGAGTACCCTTATGATGATATCACAGAGCTGCACATCACTGAACATAAATAGCAGAATGGGTAAAGCTACACCAAACTACATGACACTAGCCATGATTCCACACTCCAGAATCAGAGAGTTTGGAGAGCACACTGCTTTGAATAAATGAAGAAAACAGATTAGTCTTTGCCTAATATAACTGTAAGATCTGAGCCTGGTCTATCTACGATCAGTGTGTACAATAATATTTAGTATTAGTGTATAATAAATAATGTTGCTTTGAAATCTAAGCTTCAAGACAGTTCTTGACTTTGCCTTCTCTTTGACTTTGACCAGTCTGCCTTGAACTCAAATCTATTGTGTAGCACCAAAACACATGATAAATGCTGGTGACAATGACAGTAATCACTGCCTAGAAAATTGTGGCAGCAGGCAAGATCAAGAAATATACTGGGTCCCACCTTGAGAAGGGAAAGTCTTTTTAAAAATTCTGGCAAAAAAAAAATCAGTGATACAGCCTTAAGGCCATCTAGAAGCCAGAAGCCTCTTCAAATACAGAAAAATTAAAAATGTACAGCCCACTTGAAAAGAAGCCTCGCTATTCCCTAGGTCGTCACATGAAGTTAAAAAAAAATTTAAATTACGCAAAATTCCCCAGTTTATCTGTCTTTTAGACCCAGGTTGACAGAAAGTATGGATCAGATTTCTGCACTGAACCAGAATGCCTATTTATTACAAATAAATAAACTCTACCAACAGTTAAACAATTACAAATTACTCATAAAAATTCTAATTGACTTATAAAACTCCTCCTCTAGACACTCATAAAAATAGACACAGAAAGACGGAGAAAATGAGAACATGTGTGTTTTGGGAGGAGGGAAAGACTGCGAACGCAGTTCAGTGTCCCTGTCCACAGGGCTTGCTGAGATGATCCTTTAGCTGATCAGAACACTTTCTGGATCTTCTATCTCCAGATAATTTCACTTGTTTGTAGTCGGAACAGGGTGACTGGTTAGCACTTGTAAAGGATTCTGACTTATTAAAAGTCACTGCTTACGGCAACTGATAAGCTATCTATCTTCAGCCTTGAGCTGCTTCTTTACCGCACAGCAGAAATATAGTTCCTTCTCTTCTAGAGGTCCGATGGTTTTTGGCTGAAACATTCATATCCCAAGCTGTTCTGCTGTTACCTGGGAGCCAATGATATAGGCAAGCAAAGGGCCCTTGTCATCGATAACTGGTCACTAAACCACAGACCAATCAGCTTCCTGATGTTGTATCGCCACTCATACACAGCGCTTTGGCTTTAGCTCATCTGTAACAAGTCTTTCACCAATGCTCGAAGAAGCAACTGTGTAAACACTTATAATGAGTGTCAGGTTACTTGCTTTTAAAAGGTGCAGCAATCCTTCAATAATCTTTGGGTTTTTTTCCCCCAAACAGTTGTTATCCCAATTCAGACCACGAGCAAAAATACAGAAAAATTAAAAATGTACTGTCTTTTTGATACTGCTGAATAGAAAAATCTTCCAGAGAAATCAGAAGAACAACACTAAGTCAACAATAGGCTTTAAGGTCAATGATAGGGAAATCAAGCTTTCAAAGAAGCAGTGAGAGTAGTAAAAGCACATTAGCAGTGAAAGGGGAATAAATCTGAATTGAGTACTGAAAAGAGGCAGACTACCAGATACTCAGAGCAGATTTAATCCTTTGAAAAATGGAAGAGTGCATATTCTTTCCTCCATGCGGCTGGGAGTCAGGTAAGAATTGTGTTATTGCAAATCAGGCACACACTATTGGAATCATGGGAAGCAAAACAAAACCACAATGAAACCAAATTAATTAAGGACTATCTGTACTGAATTTCTTTAAACCAAAAGAGAATCTAACTCGATAACGAAGCAGTGCAAACATTGGTGGATACAGAATCTAGAAAACTGTTTCAGGTGTATTGTGCAGGAAAAAATTCTGAATGCAGACATTCTATGATCATATTGACTACATACAACACAAACTATCTGACAAGAGGGGGCAGACCTCTCAGGTCAATTCAGTTCTGAAGGACAGTCATACGGGACTTGAAACATAAACTCTGTTTCTCTCTCTAGGAAAACTGCCAGACTGGTTGAGTTTCTCCACATTCTCTGTGATTGTTTCAGATTACCAGCACCTACAGTATTTTGCTTTAATTCAGGCCATCTGATGTAATTTGTCAGATGTCATCAACAAGACTGGTTACCCAAACAAATTTCAGCTAGATACGGTTGCCAGCGTCAAAACTATCTCAAATGATTAGTAAAGATGAACATTTTCATTTGATTTAAAGATACGTGCAGCCATGGATACAGTACCTACAATTAAAGAGAGGTTGCGTATCATTCAGATGCTGTGGGTCTCAGGATAAGGAAGCAGCCATTTTTAAATGTTTTCACTCAGTGGGTAATAAATCTGTGGAATTCTATAGATGGTTAAGGATATTCAATTACTGATGATTTTTTGGACTCTGAGGGAATCAAGAAATGTGGAGAGTGACTGGCAATCTACATGGCCTTATTAAATGGTGGGATAAATTTGAGCGGCCTGATCCATAACCTTGCTTCTATTTCTTACATACTTATGTAACCTAATGCTCTTGCTACAAAGATGCATCTGAAACATCTGTGGGATGCATGCCAGTCTAAAGACGTAGGTTTGTGCCTGGAAATGGAAATGTGTGAGAAAAGCAACAATTATTTCTCCACTATCCATACAAATGACAAGCAAACACTAACCATCTCTATGGCTTCAGCGCTTAAGTGGCCAAGTTGCCCTTAACCTGGCTCCCCATTTGGTATGCAGCCACCCATCAAGAAAATCCTGTTTAGGCACTGTGAAACACCGTTGTTCCCAAATACCTAATTACCCAGTACTATTTAATTGTTAGCATTGTGAAATATACTATGTAACATTAATAATTTGCACAGGTAAATATCTGAATACATGAGTGTGTTGTGGGTCTTATGTGAACTTTCATAACCAGATGCATAAGCTTTTAAGAAGACGATGACAAAATAACATAAACCAAATCAGTGACTTGATGCTAATTTATTCCAGACTTAAATTGAACTGAATCCAGGAAAACAAATCATGTGGTTTTAATTTGAATTCACTCTTAATTCCCTCCATTCATACAGTGTTACATAATCTAAATGTGCAGTCAATCATTCTAAACACAGATTCTGAGTGGAAATGGGTTCATTGTTTTCTATTCAGAACTTTCCCTGCACAGTTTGGTTACTTGCCTTTGATTTGGTCATGCGATGAAAAATGTGTTCTTCAAATATGCCAATTCTCAATGAAAACTTTAGTTTTAAATAATCGTGTGTCAACACCAATTAAAGAATCTGCATGTTGGCAGAGGCGTGAAGTGGAAGTGCTGGAGCTATGATCAGGACAAGTGTATGTGTGATTTGCAGAAACACAGTGCCTGCTATTTAAGCAGCTGTAAAAGTGAGTTACCAACTTGAAGTAGCTTGAAACGTGCACTGGAATTTAATCATGCAAGTTGCTTTAAATCAATATATTCCTGGAAGTGCATGTAGATTTGATCTGTAAAAAGGGAAATAATTGGGATTTCAGGGTTGGTTAAGACTCAAAGCTGTTTCAGAGAAACAAACAATGTTGTCTCATTAATTTCCCCATTTAACACAAAGTCTTTCATATTCTTCAGCACTGTGAAGTAGTGGGTGGTTGGAGATAAAGCACAGCAGGGGGCCAGGAACAGAATGGGCAAGCAGAGGGAGGGCTCCAAAAAGAACTCAAATTGGTGGGTACAGCTGAGTAATAGAAGGAAGGGAAGGGAAGGGAAGGGAAAGGACATATGGGGGGAGGAAACAGCATAGGGAGGAGGAGCTATACAGTGGAAAACTTGAAGGGTTGGAGATTCAAGGATCATAGCATGCCTGAAGAGGGGAAGGATGCTTCAGTGGGGAGGGGAGAAAAAGAAACATGATAAGGAGTGGTAACAACCAGGAAGCAGAGTACAGAGGAAGGAGTAAACCAGATAGCAGAGAATGGGGAAATGGGAATGGAGTAAACAGCACAGCAAGAAATACCTGCCATTATAAGTTTCCCTTTCATATACTATGTAATTTCATTCAAATGTTGACATGTGAATCTCCTTTCTAAAAGCTGTGCGGAAAATTTTCTGTTAATCGTCTTTCAGATCTTATCCTACTTATCCAAAACATTCAATACATAACAGCAGTCTGAAAAATTTATTGCATCATTTTTAAATTACTTTATTCATAGTGTACTTTTACATGGACATGCCTATACATTCATTCATCAGTAAACTCCACTTCTTCTTGCTGCTTTGTCAGTGACGGGAGGTTCTGCAGTGTTTTCCAGCAAGAGACTTGGGAAACTGAGGTAACCCTTATACCAAGGAGCTAAGGTTGTACAGGGTGTCCTCCAGCCTGTATTTCTATAATATCTGTTTGCTGCTGGCTCCATTTCCTCTACTACAGGTACCTGTAGGTGCTGGTGAAATGGCTGTGGGACTTTCATTAGAAACAACTTCTTCATGGGTGTACACACTATCAACTAATACTGGATTTCTGTACTGATTATAAACAGGAAGGCAGACCAAATGGTACCATGTAATAGGAGCTTTGCTAACTGTTAGCTTCCTCTACTCTAGAGTAAATCATTCACAGCTTCCATGCTTCTTCATATGTAATGAATAGGTCCTGAATCTAGGACCTTGTGGTTCAGATATGAAAAAAATTACCAACTGAGCCAAAGCTGACAATATATTTGATAATCTGAAATCATCTTGTTTTCAATGCTTAACCCTGGAGGTTTAGTCCCTGATATCTTAAGCAAAAGCCAAACATTTTCAGCTTTTCAGAGAGTACCAAGGTCCTCCTCAACTACTATTTCAAGTTCCCCTAATCATTCCTTCTGATCTACTGTTAGTGTAACTAGCTAAACACTGATGGGTGTTGTGAGAGAGAGATACATTGATGGTGATGGCAAGAGGAGTTAGATGATGCCTGAGACATAATTTAAACTTGACAAAAAAATAACTGCTTCATCCTGAAACTCTTGTAGCTAAACTGCTGCAGCAGTCTGTTTTTTTTTTCCCCTCTGCTCTTCATGTAAATCTGGGATTTATTGAACATGATTCCTATCTACATTCCAATTTGCAGCACAAGAGATCACAGCTCAACAGTGGCAGCAGTGACTCGTAATACTGGCTTCTACCAGCAACTTTAATGATCTTGCTCAGAATTATGCAACACTTCATTGTACTATAAACCTGTGCTTGACATTTCAGAGCCTAGGTGAATCAGTGACAATGCATTAGGTACAGAAAATGTCACAATTTTGGAATTAACCTTTATTCAGTCGGTCTGTCTTGTTTTCACAACTAAGTATTTACCTCTTCCCAAAGATATATAGAGGTGATGTCATCATATCTTATGAATTTCATCATTCCCACCTTTGCAGAGTACATATACAGCAGGTGTGTTGGTTGGTCCCAGATGCTCAATGCAGAAGGGGCCTTTTTTAAAAGGGTCTTTACTCGAGTTTTATACAAATTTCTCTGTTACCAATGGGATCCACTGGGAACACTAGACTAGTTGGAATTTTGGACAGCACAGAAGAAAATGGTTGTGGTTATTCAAAGCCAATCATTTCAGTCAACAACATTGCTACATACTAGGCCTGTGTTCTAGGCCCAATCGCCGTTAACTGCTTTTTCAACTTTCTTCCATTCACCATAAATACAGATGCAGGAATGGTTGCTCATGATCGTACTATGTTTTTTAAAAGGTTACCACAGGGCTACTTCTTCATTTTCAGGGGCTAATTTTGATTTTCAAAGGCTCCTTTTTCATTTTCACTAACTGCTTGACTAGGTAATGAAGTCTCATAGTAACCTTACGTTCTTTATTTGCATTGATGTACAGGGTAATTGCAATTGCACAGAAGTAGAATTGGAAGAATTCAACAATATACTTAATAATCATCACTGCTCCATTCACCGAATACTATAATTCACAAAGAAAACATTCATTTCCAACACAATAGTAATGAATTTGGCATAAGGTAATATATATGTTAACAACAAATGCTTTTTAAAAATAAACACACAAACCTATACATAAAAAAACACTCTTTCTCTGGACTGGTTAAGTTGCAGATGAACAGTTGTATGTTTGTTTCAAGCACAATCAATGCATTGTAATTGGTTGAGTTTGTGAGACATTTTGGGATGTGACAACATGTAACTGTAAATCATTATGAAACAAAACTGTTCAGTATGAAATTATCCAAACGACAGCGTTCATCATCAAATTATTCAACTGACAGTGTTTATCCCATTGGTAATGTTCATACAAAAGTCATTCTTCTGTTGAAATCTTTGCAGTCCTTATCTTTACTTTGCTACTCCTCTTTCCTATTTCCAGATTCACTTCATCCCCAATCTCTAGTCTCAATGTCTGGGCCTTGATATCACCAGCTTCGTTTCTTGCCCACCCGCTCTTTCCCCACCTTTTGGCCACACTGCCTCCAACCTCAATGGTCCTGCTTTAAGCCTGTTCCAGTTTCCCTACCTCTGGCTGTTTGCTCTAGCTTTCTGAAGTCAGGTCCTGCTTCCTTCAGTCTCCCTACATATGGCCCTACTTTGCTCTCAGCAGACTTGTTCACTGCTCCCATTCATCTTCTTGATCCTCCTCCAAATACACACTTCTTCTCTCCTGCATTTACCCTTGATAGGCTCATTCTGAACCTAAAAATGATAAGTGAGAGAGAACCAGCCTGCAACTGGATCAGATCTTTACTATTCTGTTCCAAGTCCAGGGCAACTCTCCTCTGAACAGCTAGCCAATGATTGAATTTTCCTGGGTGATTTGACCACTTTCAGGAGCAAATTCAACTTCTTCCTTTTGTGTTTTGAGCATTGGATTGCAGTGCTTAGTCTCATGCATTCTCCTCAGATAATGACATCTAACACTTGCATCGGGGCACCAGGCAATAAGCCAAAAAAAAAACAGTATCTAACAATTTATCTTGACCTTCAAACACATTACCGCACTGAATCCCTCACCATTAACGTTTTGAGGTCTTACCATTCATCAGAAACCTAACTGGACCAGCCACACAATTACTGAGGCTTCAAGACCACGTCAGATGAAGGAATATTGGGGTGAGTGACTCACCTCCTGACTTCTTAAAGCCAGTCCACCATCTACAAGATGTAACCAGGAGTGTGATAGAACACTCTCCACATGCCTGGCTGATTGCAGTTCCATCAACAGTCAAGAAGCTAGATACTATCCAGAACAAAGTGCTCCATCCTTCACCTTAAACATTCACACCTTCCATCACTAGTGCATAGTAGGAGCAGCATGTACCATCCACAAGGTGAAGTGTTACCAACTCACCAAGCTCCTGACAGGTAAAAGGATATGGACAACAGATCAATGGCAATACCATCAAGAAGTTCCCTGAAATAACTCTACGGAGGTCATACCCTATCACCAAATCACCCTTTATTTACATGTGCATAGTATTCAACACTGGTCCGGCTTCCTTAGAGCCAGCTCTGAGAGAACAGAACCTTTGACACTCCTATTTTTTTTTAATCTGTCAGCCGGGGCTCCCTGATTGGACCAGATTAACAGCCCCAATCAGGCAACTCATAGTCTATGAGGTGCTCCAGGCTGATCTTATTACAATCACAACATTCCCTTCCAAGTCATGCACCATTGTTATTTAGAATTATAACACTGTTCATTCACTGTTACTGTGAGAAAATCCTGTAACTCCTTCCCTAATAACTATTGGGTGAAAAGACATCACATGGACTTCAGCAGTTCAAGAAGGTAGCTCACTACCACTACCTAAAGGGCCATTAGGGATGGTCAATAAATGGTGACGTTTCAAGTGATGGCCACATCTCATGAACAAAAATATTTTTAAAAATATTTTCTGAACAGCTGGAAGCTATGAGTGTCATTTTGCCTTAGGAAATGGGCTGAAAAGCTGCAACATGATATTCCCTTTGAGAATCCTATAATACATGCTAAACTAACAGGATGAGGAGGATGCATGCAGAGAAGCCACAAACAAGAATAAGTTCCTTTTGAAAGAATCTGAAGTACAAAATCTATCGACTCCTATTTTCCTTCCTACATCATGACAGACTCAAAAATGTATCTGATTACCAGTAATGAACTTTGTTTGGTCATTGGAAGGTTATGCAAGACTTTATTTCTTTCTGTGGCTCAGTCAAAATATGTGTAGGATAAACCACAATTCAACAGAAGGTATGGAGGATAATGTGCTTCTGTCCTTAACTGGACCTCTGACCCAGCTCCATGCCAAAGACTAGGGTCTGACTCTGAGCAATAGTCATAACCCTCTTAATGTTTTGGCAATTGACTTTCTATCAGAAGGGGACTTTCTACAGGCATTTCCTGTGCTTATTGAGTAAATATCAAATCACTGATATCTTATTAGGGAGATTCCATTTATTCATTTTAAAAAGACAACTTTGAAGAAAATTTAATAGCTGGTTTTCTAAAGTTTAAGGGGAATAGATGGCATACAGATAGCCCCATATGAATCCAGGTTTAAATCATCAGAAATTTACCAATTCCAAAAATGTCTCCATTTTATGAACACTACCTGAAACATGACTAGATGTGGCAGCCGTAGCAAAGTACTGTTATTTGATAATTCAGCATTTCCATTCCTTCCAACAATACCACTTCCTCATGCGAGGTAATGCTTGAATTTTTGAACGGGTAGGGTCTTCCCCTCTTGTTTCTCTCTCTTGCTCATGTTACAAGTAATCTCCTTTGGACGATTTCACAGATAGTATGCAATGTTTGTGAGTGGCTCAATACATGATGAGTGGCAAGCAAAGATATGGGCAATGGGGTTTGGCTATGGCAATCATGCAGACCAAACTGAAGGAAGCTGAGGGAAAGGGCTAGGAGTATTGACCAAAAGTACACTGTTGATTCCTGCATATTCATTTGCTGACACATGAGGGAAAGAAGTGAAAGACTGGCATGAACATAACATTAAGCAGTGTTTGTTTTGAATTTAACTTTTTTTTTCCTTTTCCACCTTATTAGTTCACGGAACTTCCTCTATTGCAGGACTGCCCCTTCCAAGGTACTCAGACACTGCCGCAGCTTTCTACGTCGTCTTTATCGCCCTAACCAGAGAGTGATTAACTTTTCTTATGCCCACACCAGATAGTGCACTCGTCCTAGCTCATCTCTGAGTAGTACCTCAGTGTTGGCATCTGTGTGGTATGCTGCCCTCCAATTAGTCAAGTCCTAGCCATTGTTTCATTCTACCAATTTTGCGGTGGTAATGCCTTTAGGCTATTGAAAGCTTCGGGTCTTGTAGCAGCATCAGACCTCTCCTCTCACAAGTTTTTCACCTTTATCTACCCTGCTCCATTGCAAGTCTCCAATGATAGGTGGAACTTACATTATTTTGCTGTCAAACTGTATATGAATTAGTTAACACTGCGATTCCAATTATGCCAGTGTTGAATTAATTTGGCAGCCAGAACACCTTCTTTGCTGGTCTTCTGATTAAAGAGTGGACATTAAAAAGATATAAAAAATGTTGGCAATCAAATACTTCAAGAAAAGATCTGAATTACCCAAATAATTTTCAATCTACTTGCTTGTTGCTTTCATAATAGCCACTAGTTGATAGCTGATCTTTATTTGCAAACTCTTATACTTCATGATGTGACTTCATTTCTGACACTTAGTTAGCTAGATGAAGGAGTGTGGTGCGACATAAAGCCAACAGCATGGATTTAATCGGTCTCCTAGCTGTGGGAGTTCAAAGGCCTGCCTGCTCACTTTACCACAAGCTTATGAAGTGGTTACCTCAAGCTATACCTATCTGATTGTCTCTCTTTAATGGATAGAGATACTTATGTCCTTTGTGCAGCCTATGGCTCCTCACTAATTCATTTCTGTCCTACTTGTTGACAGGTATTTTCCATGCCTCTTATGTGCTGACTTATTTGTATTTTATTAGAAGGATTTTCATTCAACCAGGTGTGAATATGACTGGACTTTCAACCATGAACTATTTAAAAATGACACTGAAGCATGATGGCGTGTGTTTGGCACGCGAGTTTTATACACAGACTACAACTTAGCCAATGTCTGTCTCTCTGCTGATGCTTTTGTATTTTTCACAAAGCATGAAAGCCTAAATATTCTGGAGGAGAGCCTTCCTGGAGGAGAATGGGAACAGGACTTCCATAGCTCCACTGACCCTGCTGTGACCCCACATGAGCCTCATGCCCTTTAGGGTAATTTATGGGGAGTGAACCAGCTGTAGGTTGGAGTGTTTTAATTCCATTCATAATAACATTAAAATAAATTTGCCAAATTAAATGAAAAAGTTAGTTTACTTAGATATTTACAGTGTTCTTTTAAGGAACTGTCAATTAATTATTAGTTAATTTTACTGACATACACAAGAGTATAAACAGACACTTCATTTGATACCATGCATCTGTGGACATCCAGCCCATTATCAAAGCTGTCCAGAGCCTTAAAAACGTAATGTTCAGACCTGACTGTACTAGTGGCGTTGAGGGAACCGAGTTGTGATGAATCCACATCTGAATGGGCTCCAGCACATACAGAATTTCACATTAGTCCCGAATGTCTGCAAAGATCGAAAATGACCTAATATGAAAGCCTATCAGAGATAAAAAGGTACTGCAGATGCTGGAGAATCCGAGATAACAAGCATGGGGCTGGATGAACACAGCAGGTCAAGCAGCATCATAGGAGCAGGAAAACTTGACGTTTCGGGCCTAAACCCTTCATCAGAAAAAATTTTTCTGATGA
>JAHRHZ010000043.1:24433705-24519321 GCA_024137785.1 Ginglymostoma cirratum
GCTTGTTATCTCAGATTCTCCAGCATCTGCAGTACCTTTTAGCTCTGCTATATTTCAAAGTTTGCTGCTGTAAAAACTAGGGCGAATATATGAGTTGTGATGAGGATATAAAGGTGGTTCAGCTTATTTAGACAAGTTGAGTGAGTGAGTAAATAGACAGCTGGCACAGGACAACATATATAAATGTGAAGTTGTCCACTTTGATACGAAAAGCAGTGTGGCAAAGCAGTATTTAAATGGTGGTAGACTGGGAAATGTTAATGTATTACACGACACAGGAGCAGACATAGACCTTCAGCCCATCAGGTCTTCTCTGCCATATAATAAGATCAAGGCTGATGTGATAATCCTCAACTCCACTTTCCTTCATTTACGAAGTGACAGGTACTTGTGCATCAGTCATTGAAAACAAACGTGTAGGTCCAGCAAGACATTAGGAAGTCAAATGGTATGCTGGCCTTCATTGCAAGATGGTTTGGGTACAGGATTAAAATCATTTTACTGCAGCTGTCCAAGGCCTTTTGAGATCACATCTGGATACTCTACGTAGTTTTGGTCTCCTTATCTAAAAAAGTATATCGTTGCTGATAGAGGGAATGTTGCAAAGGTTCACGAGACTGATCCCTGGGATGGCAAGTTTGTTCTAAAAGGAGAGATTATATTGATTGGATGTGTTTTTACTGGAGTTTAGCAGAATGAGAGGGGGTCTCACTGAAACTTAAAATTCTGATAGGGATTGACAGACTGCCTGGAGGGATGGTAATTTCCCTGGCCAGAGATTCCAGAACAAGGGGTCACAGTCTCAGGATACAAGGTTACACATTTCAGACTGAAATGAAGAGAAATGTTTACCACTCAGAGGGTGGTAAACATGTGAAATTCTCCGTCAAGATGAAGCCATAGTATTGAAATAACAGATCAGCCGTGATTATGTTGAAAGGTGGAACAAGCTCTATGGATCAAAAAGCACTTATTTTCTATGCTTCCAACTTATTCTGTTTTCAAGGATATGTGCATCCTAAAATTCCAAAGGACCTGTGTTCCTCTGTAAGAATCAGTATCATCCTGGTTAATATATATCCTCTTGTCTGTTGTACTACTTGTCCTGTTTGAATTTTCTTTTTCATTTTCTGCCTAACCAACCTGTCCATCTACATCTTTCTGCAGTCTAAAGCCTTTCTCTTCACTGTCAAAACCCACATTGTTGCCAAGATTCATATCATTTGAAATATTTGTATCATGCATCTTGGATTACAGCCTACATCAAAAATATAAACTAAAAACCCAAGGGTCAAGTACTGAGTCCTCCAGATCTCCAATGGAAACATGACTTCCAGCGGCAAAATAACCTGTCAACAACAAACCTTTGCTTTATGACATTAATCTAATTATGGATCCAAGTTGCCACTCTCTCTTGGCTTATACATTTTTGACGAGGTTGCCACACTTTTGTGAAAAGCCTCGCTACTATCCAAATAGGTTACATCCATGCTGATTTTTCTAAATTAATCTTGATTTTTTGAACTGAAATTGCTCTAGACACTACTGATTTTCTTGGTATTTAGCACAGACAACATTTGCTCGAGAGAGATGTCTCTGATTTTACATGCAATTGCCTCCACATTGAACTGCAGCTCATAGCGCTACAGAAGAGAAACAAAAATTACTTTAAAAAATCAGCAGGGGAGTGGAACTAGGCACGTTGCTCTTGCAGAGACAGGATGAATTGCATCGCCTACTGTGTTGCAACCATTTTCTGTTTCTAATGATGAATTATATCAATTCCTGCTACAGATCACATTCGCATCATTGTAACAGCGAGGCCAGCCATGTTGGACACTCAATTTTCAATCAACAGGTGTCTACCTCTCACTCTAAAAACAACAGACAACGCTGCAAATACTCAGCAGGTTTGGCAGCATCACTGGGGCGAAAAATGTTCCAGCTCCATGACCTTGATCATCTGCGGTCGGTCCCACAGATGCACTATAACCAGCATTTCCGTTTTGACTTCAAATTCCCTCCATCTGGGGTGCATCGTTTTTGTTTTGACGCACTCTAATCCCAGTGGCCTGTTTGACACAAACTTCCTCAAACAGAACGACTTAGAGACTTAACGACTTAAACTCGGCTCACCATGCGGAGGCGCATGCGCACTGCTGCCTCGAACGAGTTATTTAACAGGCGATTTATTCCCGTCCCTGCTCTGTCGATCACTCACGAAGCCGCCGCTGCCTGTTGGGTGACTGACTGACTATGAAACCGCTTCCTCAAAATAATCTCCAATCTCTCCACCCCTCGCCATCCCTCCCATACGACGGACAGGTCACCAGTTGCATGCAGGCAGAGCAAGCGCACTACACGGACCGTTGATCATTGACGGTTAGCCCCGCCCTGAGCAGCATGTGCGCGTGCGCTCTCTTGGAGACTTTCTGTCTTTGGCAGCTAACACCGCCGGGCGCTCAGCAACAAGTGCGCACGCGCGATTCGTCACCCCCACCACCTCCCCTAACAAAGTGGCGCCTCCAAGGATAAGCCGCATGCGCATTGCTACTTTCCGTTCGCGGAGAATTGTGGGGACGCGGAGAATCCTAAAATGGCGGATCTAGCCAACGAAGGTAAGCAGGTGAAAATGAGCATGGAGCGCGGCTCAAGTGAGGCGGGGGTGTAGCTTCTTTAGTCCAAGATGTGCACACAGCTGGTGTTGGTTTCTGTCCCAGCCTCAAAGCAGTGTCACTGTCCGCTGAATGGATAGACTAAGGGGAGGAACGGGTTGCACACACCCACAACAAAACACCGGCTGACCAGGCCAGAGCGTCCAACAAATCAGTAACAAAATCAAATAGTGTTAATCGTTTGGATAGTTACAAGAGGATGGGATAAGGCACAAAAAGAAAGTACGTGTCTGTTAGAGGTAAACGGTGAGAAACAGAAAGTGATTGAAACATAAACCTGCCCGAAAACGGGAAGGGGGAGCGTTCGAGAAGGAGAATTGGGAAATGAACGGTGAGGGAGAAAGCTGTGAAAGTGATTAGGAAAGAAAACGGTAAGAGGGAGAAAGCCATCAGGGCAGTGGGTGGGGTGTAATAACAGGGCTAGGGGAAGGATCAGTGTGGGTAGGAACCAGAAAAGAAGGTGGTTGGTAGGGGAGTGATCGGGGAGGAGATACAAGGGGAAATTAGTAATGCGGCAAGATTAGATTCAGAGAGTTGTGTGATCAGACTGGACGGTGGTGTGGATAAGAGTGAAACGAGGGAAAATGGGCGAAGGAAATCATGATGGGAGCAGATGGGAAGAGACAGGTTGGATTGAGGGAGAGTAGGAGGGTACAAAGTGCAAAGAACATAATTAAGAGTATGCCATTAACTTGTTGAGCCTGTCCATCATTCAGTAAGATCGTGGCTAATGTGGGTTGAGGTCTCCACTCCACTTTCTGGTCTTCACTTCACTTCCTTGTTGACCAAAAATCTATCAAGTTCAACCTTGAATAAATTTAATGTCCCAGCATCCACTACCTTTTATGGAAGTGTATTCCACGTAGAATACATTCAGGAAAAATAATTCTCAGCTCTGTCTTACAAAAGAGAACTCGTCTTAAACTATATCTGTAGGTTTGAGTATCCACAAGAGGATATATTCTCCTGGTATCTATCGTTCACCGCCCTTGAGATCTTGTATGTTTAATTCTGGATGTAGGTCTAAACTGTTCAACGTTTTTATCATAAAGTAAGCTCTTCATCCCAGTCCAGAGCGATGGAGATGAGTGAAGAACCTTGGTGCCAGAGAAGGGACAGATAAAAAATGCAGAGATGAATAAGAGTTTCCCAATATAGGAATCATGGGCTATTTAGCCTCATTGTGTTCAATTACAGAGTAGCTGTGGTTTAGCTCCATTTCCCAACCTTTTCGCCATAATCCTGGTGATTTCTCATTAGAAAATTTCAGTTGACTCAGAGTCTAGAATTTTCTCAACACCCTGCGTGTGTGGGGAAAAGTGCTAGCTAATCCCACTCCTGAACTGCCAACTTAGTTTCAGGTTGTGCATCCATATTCTGGATTCTCTTATCACAGGAGATAGTTTCTTTGTACCTACCCTATCAAATCTCTATGATTTTAAGGACTTTGTTTGGATCAAGCTTCTAAACAAAATCAAACCAAGTTTTGCAAACTCTTCATTTACTCATTTTAGCCCTGATAGCATCATAAATGAGGATTTGTAGGTCATTAGAGAGCAGATAGTTCTGGTAGAGGTGAAAACCATTCTCACGAAAGGGAGGGGAAGGATTTCAAGTCCCTGGATGATTAAAGATACGCAGATTAAAATGAAACAAGAAGAGGTTTGTAATAAAAGGTCAGTTTCATAATCGAGTAGACAACCAAATCAAAAAGGACTGGTCCTGACCCAAAATGCCAGCTTTCCTGCTCCTCTGATGCTGCGTGGTCTGCTGTGTTCCTCCAGCTCCACACTGTGCTTTCTCTGACTCCAGCAATGGCAGTTCTTATTATTGCTGACAAAATTAATGAGTGGGATAACTGGTTAAGATAATGGCAGTTGATCAAGGCCTTCAGCTCAGCCTGAGGACAATGCTGCTGTAACTCTTCAGATGGCCTCTTGTCCCAACTATTGGCAGCTGTTTCATTAATGGTTTTTCTCCCGTGCTGCGTAGGAATGGTCATTGTGATTGTGCAGTTGTCAGTACCACTCACAATACCACAACCACTGTAATAGTCCATGTCTTTATGCAACAAGTTCTGGATATCATTCAGGCGTGGACTGATAGTAGCAATTAACATTTCTGCTGCACGAGTATCGTGCAATGACCATATTTCAGAAGGGCAAATCTAACTGTCACTCCTTGACTAAAACAAAGAACTGTGGATTGTGAAAATTCAGAACAAAAGCAGAAATTGTTGGAGTTAACTCAGCAGGCCTAGCAGCATCTGTGGAAAGAAAGCAGAGTTAAAGTTTCAATACCAATGATCGATCCTTCTTTGCTGTTTGATATTCAATGGCATTACAATGCATATATCAGGAGTGTGATGAAATCCACTCCACTTGGAAATATAGGCATAGAAAGTAGGTGTAGGCCATTTGTCTCTTCAAATCTGCTTTGCCGTTCAAAATGTTCATGGTAGATCAGCCAACACAGTACCTTCTCCTGCTTTTTCCCATGTCTGTTGATCCCTTTAGTCCTAAGAAGTATATCTAAGTTCTTCTTGGAAATGCTCACATGTTTTAGCCTCAGCCACTTTAGTGGCGGAGTAAAAACAAAGGCTTATTACGCTGGGGGAAGGATTTCTTCCAACATTCAAGAAGCACTACACCAGAACAAAGCAGCCCACTTGATTGGCACCTCATCCACGATATTAAACACCAATTCCTTCCACATCCAGTGGTAGCAAGACTGTATCAAATACAGAATGCATTGCAGAAACCTGCCAAGCCTCTACCAACAGCACCTTCGATATTCATGACTTCTACCCCAAGATCAGTGGGCATATGGGAACACCATCATCTAGTCATACGTCATCCTGACATGTATCGGTATCGCCCCAACCTCCTCTGTTGCTAGAACAAAAACCTGGAACCCACTTCCTAGTAGTACTGTTAGTATGCCTATAGCGGTTGGACTGCAATGAGTCAAGAAAACAGCTTTCCATCATCTTACAGTCAGTTAGGGATGGGCAACAAAAGCTGGTCTTGCTGGTAATCCTCATATCTCATCAAAGATAGTGTCTGAGAGTAAATTTAGTGAGCAACCTAAAAGATAGTCAAAGAAAGGTTGCCTCCAATGATGGAACAAGGGGATTTGCTTCTGGAGATAAAGGTTGGAAGTCTGAGTACAATAATTTAATTGTATTTGAATAGGGAATTGGTGCTAGATGAATGAAGAATTGCAACTATACATGTCATTTGGAACAAAAATGAAAGGGACAGTCCTGACAGTTACCATTCAGTTAACCTTTTGGTAAGATAACTTTTAGAGACAAAAATCTGGAATACAGTTAACTGCTACTTGGAGAAAAGTGTGTTCAAAAATGGAAGTTGGCATGGATTTGTTAAAGGAAAAGTGTTTGAATAACTTAATTGAGCTTCAGTAATGGAGACAGACAGTTTAAAGAATCCTCGAATGGAATCATATAATAATATGGTGCAAAAAGTGGTCATTTATACCCTGACATCTCTGCTGCTCCTTTTGTAGCACTATTCTGTTAGTACTACACCCCTTCCCTCTCACTCTAGCTCTGGAAAATTTTGTCTTTTCAGTGATATACCAAATTCTTCTTTGAATACTTCTTCTAATCTGCATCTATGAGTTTTTCAGGCAGTGCATTCCAGATTAAATAGATCAGTGTCAGGGCTCTTTCACTGTCCTGACTCTAATTCTTGTGCCAACCACCCTAATCTGCGTGCTCTGTTAACTGGTGTTCTGCCACTGGAAGCAGGTCGTTATCAAAATATTAATGATTTCGAACAACTAATGTTCCCCTAACACTTTACTCCATGATTTGTGTAGCTGAGAGTGATGCACTTGAAGATATGGAAGCAGAAGCTTTGGATTGAGATCATTTAGTAGATGCAGGAACAGGGAGACCTTGTAGTGTACGCAGAAAACGTAGCTGACAAAATGAGGCTGTTAAAAAGTCATGTGGTATGTTCTGCTTTATTTAGAGATATAGGTGATGAAATTGCTTAACACCAACAGGCAGAAAGCAAATTGTCAGCTTTGCAATGAAGCCCATAGAACAAGAGTCCAAACTCTTATTGAAGATTAGTTATTCTTACTCAGTTTGAAATTGAAAATATTGCTAATATTTTCAAAAATGAAAACTATATGATACAAAATTGGCTGCTGATTTTCTGCCAGCGTATTTTGTATTGCTGTTGTGTCCCAACTTGACCCTTAGTGTACAGAATCAAAAGTTATATGGGTGGAGCCCCACCTAGAGTATTGTATCTAATTCTGGGCATTTCTTTTGGAAGACTGTCAAAATCTTGGAGAAAATGGAGAGAGTGTTTGCTCTAATTAAATCAGAAGGAAGACCAAATTCAGTTAAATGAAGGGACTGGAGAATCGAGAACTGTTCTCAGAGCATGAAAGGTTAAAAAGAAATTTTGAAGGTGCTCAAATCAAAGCAATGTTGTTATTGGCTTTAAGGATAAACTGTTTCCAGTGGCAGTAGGGTCTGTAACTGGAGATCAAGAGTTTAAGCACTAAGAGAAAAATGTAGATGACAGGAGGACATTTTCTTTTGTACTGAGATATGATCTGGTACAGATATGATTAACTGAATGGCCTTGTGAAGTGCTCTGCCATTCTATGGTGAGTCTGTGCTGTAGTCCAACAGGATCCATTAATTTTTCCTGCAGAGCCAAAAATTGAACAGAATGCCAGATGGGAGTTATCAAAACTCTGTACAATTCAAGTGTCATCACCTCATTTTTGTATTCCAACAGCCTTAAGATAAAGGCCAATATTCCATAAGTGTTTTTAAGTACAAGGTTGTTTAGTGATAGTGTGCACTACAGTTGTGTGCTGGAGATGATTTTTCTGTACAATGAAAACCTTGAGTCTGCGATCAATAGTGTGAAAAAGCAGAATGAAAATTTAGATAAGAACCCACAGGGGAAGTGTGAGACTACCAGCAGGTGCACGTATGTGCATATGTGGGAGCTATGCATGTCGGTACAAGTTCTTGAGAGAGTTTATATCTGAGAGCATCAGTTTGTGCATAATGACAGTTGTGAATGTTTAAGAGGTTAGAGAGTTCTTTTAAAAAATGTACCCAGTGGGAGTCAGCATGAAAGGAGTTCTTTTGCATGAGACTGACCTTGCATGAATGGGGAGTGTTTGTGTGAACATAAGGAAATGCGACTGAGATCATGGATTAAAGAGAAGTTTGTACGACAGAGCCCAGAGGAGGGAAGGCAGTATGTGAGCAGATGAAGGGGATGTGCAGAAAAGAGTGTGCCTGCAAGTGAGCAGTGAGGTAGCCTTTACCTGAGAGATCTGTGTGTAAGACCGGGAGAATGAATGAAATATCCTCAAGGGTATAGGTACGAAGAGGGTCCGTAAGAGGCTGCTTATACATACGTAAGCAAATTGTATGACAATGCATGGGGCACTTATGTTTCAGATTAAACATGTGCTTGAGGGAGGATGTGTTTGTGATAGAGCACAGGCCTCTGGTGAGCTCTGGTGTGCATGATTGTGATCATACATAATCAAGAGTGCTGTAGTGAATGGGGCTGTGTGTGTGTGGTTATTGTGATTAGTGAGGTGTACTTTTATGGGTTGAGTGACTACATGAGATTAGTATAAGATTAAGCTAGTGAATTTAGTACATTATGAAGTGAGAGAGTCAGTGCATGGGCAATGTGTGTGGAATAGTTGTAGGGGTACTGAAACGTGGGTGGTTGAGGAAGAGTAGAAGAATATGTGAGAATTGAGAGGGTGCAGTGTGTGTGAGAGAAGGAAGAAAAGGAATGCAGAGGACGGAGTTATGTATGGATGAGTGTAAATATTTCTGTACTTTTCATATTGTTGGAGGAAGCAGTTGTGAATAAAATCTGCATACAAATTTTTATTCTTTGTTTACAGAGAAACCTGCCATTGCTCCACCTGTTTTTGTATTCCAGAAAAACGAGAAAGGACAGAAGGCAAGTATTCTACCTCTATATTCATTTTGCTGTATTATGTTTTAGGGGACTGCAGGGTTGTCAGTTTGAAAGTTTTAACTTCAAAACATCTTGCGCAATCAACATTTAATACTAAAGATTTTAGTTGAAAGGTGTCGATGAAACCCAAATTTACTTCCTTTTTCTGGAAGTCTCTTACAGGCATCCATTACCCAGTGGGGGGAAAAGTGTATCTTTTTCATAATCTCCAACCTTGTTCGATACTTGTGAATTGCACACTTTATCATCTAGGCCAGATTTCGGTATCTGCTTACTTTGTTCTTCACCCATTGCTTTATTTTGTACGATCATAATTTCATCCTTTTAAGATAGGAGAGGAATACTGGTCCTCCTAGAAATCAAAGTTTCCACTCCATAAGATAATTAAGATAACATGACTTAAGTTTCTGCTTGTCAACTCTATATACAAGTGATCTTGCATCATTTTAGTTTAGCTTCCTGTAGCTTCTCCAACTGTGTATTAGCAGGAAGTGGATTTGACCGGATACTCTCAACTTTTAGTTTGGTATGCTTTTTGTAAATATGATATTGTTTTTACATACCAGGTGTACTGGTATTGGAGCACTGATGGTGCAAGAGTCGCATGTAGTTTGTGTGTTTCAAGGTAGTAATGTGCCGAGGAAGTTAAGATGACTGGATGGTTTACCAAAATGATTTGAACCATGAGATTTTGTAAATTTATGAAATAAACTCCCACCATGAGGGATTATTGTGGATGGTAGATTCTCGTGGTTAAATTGTGATTTGAATGCCATTGAAATCATAATATGTATATGATATATAATGTATGGTTTGCATGTCATAAAATTGTATGATACCCTATAAATGAGAGAGTGATATATCAAGAGTTTAAATATGTAGTAAGATTAAATGTTATCTAAAATCTGGGCTCCTTGCATTCTTTAAAAATTCTATAGGTGTTAGACAATTTGAGCAATGAACAAATCATTTTAATATGACCCTCTTTTGAAAATAAATTTTATACACTCTCCCAATGTTAGACATCAGCATTCAGCCTATTTTGGATGCACTGTGTTAGCTGTAGGGCAAGATTGAGTCTGGCTTGAATTCATTTCAGAAAGGACTGTTACAGCAAGCAGAGTATTGTGCCATCATATCCTATAGAACATAGCCTGATTAAATGTCAGAAATATTATCCTTACATACCTAACTATAAAGTGGCTTGACTAATATATTTGTTCTGTGCTGCTGTTAAATCTGTGAGAATTATTACCTTTTTCTCCTAGAAGCCCAAAGGAAAAGAGAGTACATAAGTGGAGATTAGGAGAGAATGAATGTTCAAGGAAGAGAGAATGATACATCATATGAGCTCAGCTTCCACATATATTTATGCCAGTAACACCCAGCTCCATGTCTCCATCTGTTCCCGGGACTGTCTTTGTACTGTGGGAATGTCTTATCTGTTCTTGGATGAGTCTCAACTTTCATTAAAATCAATGTCAGTATCTGTTATAAACATTCCCAATTATACCATATTTTCTTGGCCACTCGCTTGGGCTGAAATAAACCTTTCATAGCCTTGGTTCCCTGATGAGCCTTGAACACTGTTTCACTCAGGAGGTCTGTTCGATTTCACCTCCACAATAGTGTCTGTTATGGCCTATTTTCAAATGTCCTTGTTGAACTCCTTGCTTCTACTCTTCAAAAACACCCAGGCTCCAAAAAGATACTATATGTATCCTGTTCCATGAGAATGATTCCTCTCCCGTAACTAGTCTTGACACACCTGTATTAGATCACTTTTGTCCTGAGCCTCCCTGCTTCTAGGCATGAGATTAATTTTCTTGGTGATTATCTGAAGCATGTTTTTTTAGTTTAACCTGCTCCATAAATGCAAACTGTTACATGGAAAGGATACATTAGAGGAGTCAACCTGCTTCGTTGAAAAGTAGTCTGTACGTGAGTGAGGGATAGGAAAGAAAAATAAGGGGGAGAAAGCAGGTGAGGAGAATTTGAAGATGTGGTGGGATTGAAGTGGGTGGGGTAAAATGAGGATTGTGGACAAAGGCCAGAATAGTGCCTCAAGGAAAGCAGATATAGAAAGGATAAACAGAAATGCTTCAGGTAGGAATGCTCACATAAGCTGAGAGAGAAGGAATTTTTACCAGGCTAAAAATAAGTACAAGAAATACAGGCTGGAGGAAAATCTGAAATTGGAGGAGATGTGAAATCGTAAAAGAGAGCATTGAGAATGGAAGAGATGCAGGGAAGGTTAGTGTACATTGTGTGGATGGGAGAGAAAGATGAATTTATAAGAGTGCTTGAGTGGGGAGTCTTTTGAATAGTTAACATTTGAAAAGAAATGGAGAGCGGACAAGAGAACATGGAGGTGGGGGGGGTGGGAGCAGAGAGAGAAGTATTGTAAATGTGCAGTGTATGCAATTGGCATTGATTGCCAGTCGTATATCCTTCCTTCCTGAGAAATTTAGGAAATTGTTGTAGGGAAAATCACAGTTGGATCACATCTCATTGTGTGACACCGCAATAAGGCATGATTAGACTATGTTGCTCTAATTCACTGTGTTTAGTTTACTTAGGTATTAAAATGCAACCTTATTTATCCTAAAACTTTATTTAAGTGCTATCTATGAAGAGCTATGAAATGAATGTTTCCTTTCAAGTGGTTGATATCTTGATAAATCTTGTATTACTGTGTTCCCAGTCACTCTTTGGCTGAGCATATTAAGGCTGTGTAGGCAATTCTTCCCTTGCATCATAAATTTCCCCAGAGCTTCGAATTGAAGAGCAGCACATTCTCAAATCCTCGCAACGCCATGATCCCATTACAAGATGGGAATCTCTACTTCACATATGAACATGGCAAGAAGAAGCAGGGCTGACTTCTAAGAAAAAAGATCCTTTGATCTTCCCTGGTGTAGAAAAGCAGAACAATTCCTTATTTTTCAAGCAATTAAATTGATGAGATGAAAGATAACCTCTTAATCCTGCACACTTGCATTGTAGAAAAGGTGACACAGCAATGAAAATATAAAGTGCCAGAACATCTCAGCAGGTCTGGTAGCATCTGTTGGGGGATGGGGGTGGTGGTGGGAGCGGGGGTGGAGTGGGGCGGTTGGGGGGTGGGGCGGTTGGCTGGGAGAAGAGAGAGAGAGAGCATTGATGTTTCAAATGAAATATGACACTTTTTCTCTCTACAGATACCACAAGGTCTGCTGAACATTTTCAGCACTTGGCTTTTATTTTAGATTTCTAGTTTCCACAGTATCTTGATTTGAGATGACACAGCAAGTCTGACTGAGAAGGACAAAAGCATCACCTAATGCCTAGAGCCTGCAACTGCATGCAGTTTCAAAATGTTTTCAGACTATCACAAGTTTTTGTGACAGCCACAACAGGCTGTTGGCTAGGAACATTCCATTACAGCTTGCAAATACCAAAGTCATGCAGTTTGTGCAATCTTTGCTCTCATTTGTGGCATTTCCTGTTTTGTCATACTCACTAGTTTCTCAGTCATGATTTTGTCACCTTTTTGCATAAGTAATGGTTAAATATAGCTATTATATTTAACGTTTCTTACTCCTGCAGGCATTAGATAAGTTTGTGTGTTTTTTAAAACATAGACTTTAAAGAGGCTTTTAAATTGCAGAATGAGATTCCTTAAAATATTTCCCTACAATTCTGTGAAAGTTTGATTTACGGGCAAACCTGTTAATGACAAGATATTCCCCAATCTAATGCTGCAATGGAATTGGTAGCTCCCATTCCCAGCCCTTTTCCAGCACCTAGCACTTTCTACATTATCCTTTGATTCTTGTCGCTACCACTTCCTACCTTAAGTGCCAATTTCTTCCTACCTGTTTTACTTTCTCCTTCTTGCTGCTACCTTCCTTCCCTTGCCTTCCTAACCACCACCTCATATTTTCTAGTGGAAGAGGTAGCCTGTGATCTGGATTCCTCTCCTTGTTATGTGTAACAAAAGGTAACCACAGCCAACTAGCTGGGTCCATTTCCTCAGGCCCCACTGGTACTGACGCGATACTTGTCTCTGTCTCCCAACAAAAGGACAGAAGAGAGCAAACGAAGAAGATGGCAACAGACAACAACAGAATATAGAAAGAGGAGAGAGGGGAAAGGGCTAGATAAGGAAAGAAAGGTATAGAGAAGGGAAAGATGAAAGAAAGGAAAACAATACCATAAAGCTGACAGACAGATAAGAGAGGTTATGAAACACAACCCAACACAGGAACAGGCCCTTTGGCCCACCAAGCCTGTGCCGATTCCTAGTCCTTACTTTAGACCTACTACCTATTATCCATGCACAGTATCTATCAAGATACACCTTAAATGTTGCTAAAATGCCTGCTTCCACTACCTCCATTGGTATTGCGCTCCAGGCACCCATCACCCTCTGTGTGGAAAAAGTCGCTCCGCATGTCTCTCCTAAACTTTGTCCCCCTCACCTTGAACCTGTGCTGTCTTGTAGTTGACCTTTCCACCCTAGGAAAAAGCCTCTGACTGTCCACCCTATCCATGCCTCTTATAATTTTGTAGACCTTTACAGGTCGCCCCTCAGCCTCTGTCTTTCCAGTAAAAACAATTGGAATTTATCCAACCTCTCCTCATAACTAAAACCTACCAGACCAGGCAACATCTGGGTAAACAGTCTCTGCACCCTCTCCAAAACCTTCAAAATCTTTCTGGTAGCGTGGCAACCAGAAATGCATACCCAGATCCCTCTGTATGTCAGTGCTCCTGAGGGTTCCTTTATTGTATAATTTGCACCTGAATTTGATCTTGCAAAATGCATTACCTCTATTTGTCTAGATTAAACTCCATTTACCATGTCTCTGCCCAGATCTGCAATCTATCTATATCCCGCCGTACCCCTTGACAATCCTTCTCGCTATCTGCAACTCTGCCAATTTTGGTTTCATTGGCAAACTTACTAATCAGACCACCTAGATTTTCCTCCAGATCATTTATATATATATAAATAAAAAACGCCAAAGGTCTCAGCGTTGATCCTTGCGGATCTAGTTACTGATCACTACCCTCTGCCTTCTATGACCAAGCCAGTTTGACTTACCGCAAGCTATTTCTGGAAAATCCACTAATCTATTTACAGAGCTTGTACCCCAGAAGCCACTTTGTACCTATCTTTTTTTTTTCCTCAAGAGTTCATGCAACACTTCAAATGAAAATATAAAGACTTTTGATCATTGTTCACATCAAAGTAACAGACTTTGTAGTCTTAAGAAAATAGACAACTTTCCATTGCGTAATATCTCTGTTATAAATAGCACAGCTATGTGATGAAACAATGACTGGCTAGTTATGTGTTCATTTTTATCCATTAAACTCTTGGATAGTTTGTCAAAGTAGGGAGTTATGACTATATAGGTTTACAGTAGTAATCTGCAAATTCACTTTCAAATCTTTCCTGTGGTTTTTGTTTACATCACTGATTTTGATTGGCCTATACCAACCAGGTCCCTCTATAAGTGTGACTTGCAAATTTATTGAAATCTACTTCAGCTGGAGACATTAAATATGCATGAAATAATGTACAGTGGTCATTCCTGTATTGATGTCACTAAATCTCAAGTATAAATTATTTACTGTTTGTTTTGTTGATTCATTGCACCCATTTTATGATGATTCTGGGTGGGCCTGGCAGGAGGTCCGTGGATTTTTTTTTTAACTTCTTTTCAGTTGATGTTTCATACCTAGATCCTGGTCCATGTGCTGTCCCAAATAATGTGCCAATCCAGGCATTATTTTAGTTAATGACGTCCATGACAGCAGCTGCATTTGATTATCATTGGGTTTTACAGTTTAAGGGTGCTTCCTTCTTGTATGTTGACTACTAGTTGATTTTAAAAGCTTTACTTACTTGCTGTTTTATTTGTATGTATTGTTTGTTGCTTCTCAACCATAATATTAAAAAAAAATTGTTCTCCAAAATGAATTGAGGCTGTGTAGTATTAACTATTTTACTGTTTCCATTAGTTTTTATGATGACTCCTTTTAGTTGTCAGCTGTGGCTTAGTTGGTAGCGTTCTCATCTCTCAGTCCAAAAATTGTAGGATCAAAGCACCCTTGGAAGTACAAATCAAACCAGGCACCTTAAGCTGTGGTACTGAGTGAGTTGAAGATGCTCATTTTTGGGTGACATGTTACCTGCCTTGGATGACTATAAAAGCTCCTTTGACACTGTTATTTAAAAAAAAAAAGTAGAGGATATATATCTTTTAAAATTCATTCACGGTCGTAACTGACCAGGCCAGCACCCATCCCTAATTTTTCAGAAGGCAGTTGAGTGTCAACCACGTTGCTGTGGGAATGAGGCACATGTAGGTCAGGCCAGGTAAGGATCGCAGATATAAAAGGTACTGCAGGTGCTGGAGAATCCGAGATAACAAGCATGGGGCTGGATGAACACAGCAGGTCAAGCAGCATCATAGGAGCAGGAAAACTTGACGTTTCGGGCCTAGACCCTTCATCAGAAATGGGGGAGGGGAAGAGGGTTGGCTCCATCCCCGCCTCTTCGACTTGTCTGCCTCCTCTCCACCTATCCTCTCCTCTATCCGCCTCCCCCTCTCTCCCTATTTATTTCAGAACCCTCTTGCCCTCCCCCATTTCTGATGAAGGGTCTAGGCCTGAAACGTCAAGTTTTCCTGCTCCTATGATGCTGCTTGACCTGCTGTGTTCATCCAGCCCCATGCTTGTTATCTCAGGTAAGGATCGCAGTTGTCTTTCCTAAAGGACATTAGGGACAACCTGGTGTCCTGGTCAATATTTAACCCTCAATCAATCCTTGTGAAATTGATTATTGAATAAATTGCACTTTCTGAGAGTGACCGGGTCATAGTTGGGATTGTTGCTAATTGTAGGTAATGAAGCAACTCATGCCAACATGGAGCAAGACTTGGAACACAGGCTTGGGCTCCGATATAGCAAGTAACATTTGCACCAACTAAGTGGCATGCCAGTTATTGGGGTAGATGGGAATGTGAAATCCAGAACACAGATGAGACAAGATCTCATTGAGTCTAGCTTCCTTCTGCTTCTACATAGTACATTCTGATTTTTAATGTACTGTTATGTTATAGTATTTTAATATTTCTTTCCCTGTTCACTTGTTACATTAATTCTTTGTTTTCTAGAATTTCTGCATATGGGATCCTGCCTGTCTGCTAGGGCTAAACCTTAACTTGTAATTCCCTCTCCCTGGAGGATCACTGGTCAGACTCCTTCCACTTACCTGTGGTTAACCTGTTTCGTCACTTGCCGTAGGTCTAATATTCTCCACCTTCTGGAATCCTGTTCTGCTGGAAGGGCAGTACCTTTGCAAGACTGCAGTTCCACATCAGGACAGGAGCCCTTCAGGACAAGAGAGTAAAAGTCCTGCTTAGTGCAGGATTTTCTACTCTACTAGCGTTGAGTTGCTTTCATGTACATTGATAACCTAATCATTGATCCTGCTCCCTTCATTTAATAACCAGGTCCTGCTGTGCAATTAGCCTAGTGGCTGCAGTATAAGTTAATTAATTCTCTCACTTTGTTCAATTTGTTTCCTCCAGAGCCATTTGGTTCCTGACCTCATAACAGTCTTGGTCCAAACAAAAGAACTGAACTCTGGAAATGCCCTTGACATCTGGGCAGTATTTGACTGAGTATGGCAATAAGGACACCGAGCAATGGGAATCAGGGAGAAAACTCAGCTCATTAGAGTCATACCAAGCAAAAAAGGAAGATGGTTTTGGAAGGTCAATCGTCTCCACCCCAGGACATGTCCACAGATGTTCCTGAGGATTGTGTCCTAGGTCCATGTATCTTCAGCTACGTTATCAATGACTTCCTTTTCCTTATAAAATCAAATCAAAAGTAGGCATGTTCACTGATGATTGAATAACGTTCAGCACCATTCACAACTCCTCAGACATTAAAACAGTCCCTAACAATATGCAGACTGGACAGCATCCAGGCTTGGACTGATAAGTAGCATGTTATGTTCATTCCACACAAGGCCAAGCAATAACCACCTTCAAAAAAAGAATCTAATTCTTGGCCCTTGAGAATCAATGGTATTACCATTGCTGAACCCCCTATTCTCATCATCCTGCAGGTCACCAATGTTCAGAAACTGTCCTCCAGTGTTTTATAAATACTTTGTCTGCGAGCAGGTTACAAGCTAGGAATTCTGCATTGAGTAACCACCACCACCCCTCCCCTCCCACCCTACTTCTGATTCACCAATGTCAATGTATCATCTATAAGGCACAAATCAGGAGTGTAATGGAATACTCTCCATTTGCCTGGATGAATGCTGCTCCAACAACATTCCGGAAGCCTGACACCATGTGGGGTAAAGCAGCTGGCTTGATAAGCACCCCATCCATCAGCTTGAATGTTTTTTCCTGTTACCATTGATGCTCATTGGCAACAGTGTGTACCATCCACACTGATCACAGGGTGAGCTGTGCATTCGTCTTCACCCATCGCGGGATGCACTGCAGTATTTCAGCAAGGCTCTGTTTTTGTTTAGCAGATCAGTTCTAGCACTGCTGCCTCACAGCACCAGGGATCTAGGTTCGATTCCGGCTTTGGGTTGCTCTCTATGTTGAGGTTTGCACGTCTGGCCGTATCTGCGTGTGTTTTCGCTGGCAGCTCAGGTTTCCTCTCACAATCCAAAGATGTGCAGGTTAGGGGAGTTGGCTGTGCTAAATTTTCCCATGGTGTCCAGGGATGTGCAGTATAGGTGGATCAACCATGTTAAATATGTGGGGTTACAGGGTAGGGTGGGATGCTGTTTGGAGGGTTGGTGCAGACTCGATAGGCCATATACCCTATTTCCACATTATAGGTATTCAATGGATAGAACTTTCCAAATCTTGACTCTACGACATAGAAGAACAAGGACAGCAAGCAACAACACCCCTCCAAGCCATCCACCATCTTGACCTGGTGCTATATTTTTGTTCCTTCATTTTTGCTGAGTCAAACCCCTGCAATTCCCTTCTCAATGGCACTGTTGATGTTTCTACATCAGGAATTGGTACTGAATGCTAGCCCAGCCAGCAAAACCCACAACCCACGAACAAATGAAAAAAATCCACATACTTTCCAATTTAGCTCTGCTTTACTCAGTGATGTTAGGTTTTTGCTGTCCCCCTTGTCCAGGAGTTTCCAGCACTGTTGCCCTCCTGTTTCTGGCACGACAGCAAATTAACACACATGTGACAGTCTGATAGCTTCAACTTAGATACAGTCCAGTCTTTTCTCCAGCTCTTTGAAATAACCAGATCTTCCTAGGTCTTTTAAGATCCTCTCTAACCACTTCTGTCAAAATTATTCCAACTACTCATTAATATTTAAATTCCCTTCATTTCTGCTGCTTGCTCATTTGAAATCCACTCTATCTCTTCAATAGTTTCAGATCTCTCCTTACAGTGAATTACATAAGCTTTCAGAAAATGGGTCCAGTTGTATTATTCAGTGCTCTGCAACACCAGTAAAAGTTGTAGAATGCTTATTTAATAGAAATAAATTACTGGCCCCATGATCATTCTGCTGAAATAATTTACACTATGACTCAATATAAGCAATGTCACAGGATATCTTGTAATTTGTTAAATATTGAAATGCTGGGTCAGGCACACCATCCTGTTTGAAATTACATTGAGAAGCATGTCAAACTGTAGCAGTTGAATCTACTGATATTGTACTTCCCATTTTAAATCATGTCACAATGATACTGAGAAATGCAATTGTCTTCCATCCAGATTTGCAATACGCACAGCACCTTGTTCGGATGTGTCTGACCAAATAATCTGTTTTAGAGGAGTTGGCTGAGGAGTAAATATTAGCCAATGCACCGTAGAAACTCCCATGCTCTTCAGAATAGTGTGCTAGGAATTTTGATGTTCATCTGAGAGGGCAGTGTAGAATCTCATCTGAAAGAAGACATCTCCAACAGCCAGGCTGTATTATACTGAAGTATTCAAGATATTTAAATTTCATATAAATAAACACCTTTGATGTTCCAATGTAATTTTTATTTTTGATAAAAATAAATTAATCCACACATCTGGTGGATCAGCAAAACCAAGTTAATTCCAGGAGCTTCTCTTGTTTTTCAGAATGAACATCTCTCTGTTCTCAAATTTAACTCACTTAAGCATTCCCTCAAAACAGTAGTTATGTGAACTTAGAAACCTCCAGAAATAAAAGTTTTGTTCTGTACATGAAGGTTTCCTGTTTGTGTGAGCAGAGTTAAGGATGAGTATTGTTGGAATAACAGACTTTCGCATTTGTTAGACTTGCTTAATTTTAGAATTACTATGGCCTCTTTCAAGCTAAGTTGCTGTCAGTCTAACAATCCAGTGCCCTCTACAATGCACCTGAGATTTTGAGAGTTGGGCCAACAGTCTTGTCTCATAAACCACACAAATCGAAGAATTGTAAATGTGCACAGGAATTTAAGTTAGGATATCTTGTTCAATGCCATATCAAGAACAGAAGGCAAAATAAGAAGAAGGAAAATATTGATTAGGAAAGGGAGATGTGTACATGGCAAATAAATTAATTATTTGATTTTTTTTGCGGGGGGGAAATCTCCAATAATTAAAAGTTGAAGAAATGAAACTCCACTTTATAAAAATTAAATTATCAGTGTTGGAGAGATTATTTGGCAGGGATTAAACCTTGCCACACTATTAGAAGGGTACACACTGGAAAAGAAGCAGTGTTTCTGTTTAGTCAGTATCTACAATGTCAGTACAGGAACTTGATGTCACTCGATAGATTTGAATGGGAATCCACATGATGAGGTTTTTGAGCAGCCTACAGAGGCCTGTGCACCTATTTTCAGATTTTCACGTTTATTTGTAGTTGATGCTGTTTAGTTTTATCCTAAATAGTGGTTTAAAAAAAACTGTTAGCCTCAGAAAAATATGATCCATTCTTTATTACTGCTACAAACCTGCTTACAAAACAAAGAAATTACATTTCACAACCAATTAATTACTTTGATTTGAAGTGCTTTGTGACATCAGGTGTTTGGTATAAGAGGAAATGTAGCAATGTGGAAATGAAGTTGGTTGATGGTCCAGAAACAAAGTAAATGAGTATTGTTCAGATTGAAGAAGAGCTGAAGTAGGAGAGTGCAGGAATCTGCTGGGTCTGCTTTTTTATATGTATATGTATGTGTACTCAAGTTGGATATAGGAAACAAGTAAAATTAGCTGAGGACCCAGATGTAGAGGGTTCAGCCAACAATAAGGCAGAAAGATTTCAAGAAGATGTAGGTTAGTGGAAATGAACAGTCAGCTGGCATGAAATTTAATGGAAACGTAAGCAAGACAGTACATTTGGGAGAAATACAATTAAGCATTTAATTGAAAGACACTGAATGTTATGGATGAACATACCACCTGTGGTTTCGAATAATTACAGTTCAGATTTATCAGGATGACACTAGGCATCTCTATAAGGAACTAGCTATGAGGTGAGATCTGCAACACTTGGTACGATTTCCATTGGAGCAGAGGAAACCAAAGGAAGATGCGCTATGAAGACTTTGATAGAATGAATAGGGGAATAGTCTTCTGGTTGAGAATTGAGCTGATCAATTCAAAATTATCACTGAATGAGGAGAGAGGTTAGGAGAAATTCTTTTACAACAGGGGACTGTTGAACAATAAAATGTTTTACCACTGTGAATGTATAAATCGGAACTTCTAAGTAAAAGTTCCAGAAGTCCACCTGCAGCAATCCTTTCTACCTGCCTTGTCCAATTTTCCACTCTAGTATCACAGCTGTCATTAACAGTCAGTGCCCTTATGTGCATAATAGCTTTTGTTTTGAAAATGTCATCTCTTCCATTCTTGCCATAATTTTTGAAAATGTTACAACTTGCAAGGCAGAAACTGACTACTTCCCACAGATCCTCTCTCTCCTGTTGTTCCTTAGTGTTTGTATCTAGTCACTCGTCATCCTTGTGACTACGGTCTCTTAATGACCTAAATATATTTGTCTGCCTACTTCTAAGTCAGTGTTTTCTCTTAATTTCACACTTAAGTAAAGTCTCTTACCCATATGTACCATAATCTCCACAAATTTGTTATTTCTTACATTCTTTATACTTTTTATCTCAATCATTGAGGCCATTTCTTTGACATCTGCCTGACCACCCACGTCTTTCTTACCCTTCTACAATCCCAGCACTATCACTTATGCAGAATTCCTCCCTCAAATCATTGTCAAATACTCATATCCCTCAATTTCAACGCCTTGCTTACAGCTCCTTTGTCTTTTTGTTTCATGTTATTGTCTGTAAAACCGCAATTGTCTCTAATCCTTGTTCTCATAGTACAATTGCCAGCTTTATTCCCTTAATATTGTGAGATTAAGATTTGAACATCCTTGTACATAACTAGCTTAGTGGTCTGTTGGCAGATCTGACCAGATCATATCCTAATCTTATCATTGCTCTTCAAGGAGACTGTGGAAATCAGTTTATCCATTGTTTAGAAACACAGTTTTCTTTTTGTTACGTGTAACCAGTAGTTATAACATCTAAGTCAGATAGTCCCTAACCAGTATTTCTGGACTTGCTTTATATTTCTTATTTTTTGCAAAACTGTTGGTATCCTTCACAACATAGTGACCCTTCCTTAAGTGCTTGTGATTTAGCAAGAGAACTTTTTTTTTTAACAAATTGATAGAGCAATCACATTTTTTCTTGTCTACAATTTTCAATCCTTGTTTAATAAGTCCTTTGGTTTATCTTGTTTTTCTCTTCTACCTTGATGTCTTTCAGTATGGGTCTACCATTTTAACCTGAGATCTTAATGAACATAAACTTACGTTCCTCTGTATACATTCTTCTCTGCCTACCAATTGTAGCTGCCTCATGTTTCCGTTAAGTATTGAAATGTACCTCCCCAAATGTTAAATCCGGATTTAGTAGTTAATAGATGGTCTGTGAAGACTAAACAGTTTTGGGCTTGATCTGGAATCTGTACGTGTTGCTGATTCCAACAGGAATGAGGTAGGAGGCATTCTAATTTATCTCTGCAACAGTGAATTAAGAAGAAGTAACGGTTTGGACCACGATTGCTGTCCAGTGACCCTACTGGTATGGATATCAGTTAGAAGCTGGATCAGTCCCAATTGAGATGTTCTCTCATGCCACCCTGCAACCTACAAGCAGTTTGACAGGGTGCCAACCTGTTATTGAGATTGATAACTGTTTATGTGCATGAGTTACCATAAGATGTAAAAGGGTCCTTGAGTGCAGAGTCGGAATTTGTTGACCCAAAGTAAAGTTTTAGTATTGTCTAATGTCCTACGTGCTAACTTACGCTTCAACTTTATATTGTACTGTATTTGTTAAATTATATTTAATGTGATATTTGATTTTTGATTTTTAATTCATAGAATTTTTAAAATGTTTGTCATAACTACTGTGTTTATAGGAAAAACTTGAACCAATGACCTCACCTACACCGCCGTCAAACAAGGTAACGATAAATTCAATAAACTTCTCAAAAGTACCAGGATTGAAATGAATGAGTGTTGGATTAATCAAATCCAAACAAAAATTTATCTTAAGATATTGTAAGGCAATATGAAGAGCTCAGCATTAGCTCCTCGTGAAGTGAAAATAAACGGATTCTTGTGGAACAGATTAGAAACTTACAGAAGTTGGTGAAATGCCTGATTGGACCTTGTCCAGGGAACAGGATTGGATATGGGGAGGTACTGGGGATATGAATCAGAATAACTTACGGTTAATTTTTAGTTTCAAAAACTCATCCATATTTTTACTTGAGCATGATATATTATGTTCGCCCTGATAAACATTTCCATGCATGTTCAGGTTTTTAAAATTACTGTTCACAAAGTTGCTACTGGTAAGTGCTGATAACAGGATAACAAGGTATTTGGAATTTTGGAGAATAAAGTGGTAAATAGTCTATCTCTTTAATCAAGTAGATTAAAGGATTGAGAAATAAGCAGAGACGGGCTGGTAAGGAGATTGAATTCACCCACTCCAATCCAATGTCAAAATGTGAACTAAATTTGAGAGGGGTAAATATTGAATTTAGAGATTAAAGAAAGATAGAGTAAGAAAAAAATTATATTTTGCATTTAAAAACTGACATTGCACACAATTTTAAAGTAATAAATTTCTATATGGCACACTGACCTTTACATCGCCGAGGTCAGGTGCCAACTCAGTGACACTTCTGCCTACCGTCCCTTCGATCATGACCTCACCCCTGACCACCAAAACATCATCTCCCAGATCATCCATAACCTCAGGTGACCTCCGACCCACAGCCTCCAACCTCTTCGTTCCCCAACCCCACACCACCTGTTTCTCTCTCCTTCCCAAAATCCATAAACCTGACTGTCCTGGCCGACCCATTGTCTCTCCCTGCTCCTGCCCCACCGAACTTATTTCCACTTACCTCAACTCCATTTTCTCTCCCCCCGGTCCAGGAACTCCCCACCTACATCCGGGACACCACCCATGCCGTCCACCTCCTCCAAAACCTCCAATTCCCTGGCCCTCAACACCTCGACTGCATCTCTTGTGTTTCCTGCACCTCAGCCCTCACACCCCCTCCCTGCAATAAAAACAAAGGCAGAATTCTTCTTGTCCTTACGTATCACTCCATTAACCTCCGGATTCAACACATCATTCTCCGCCACCTGCAATCTGACCCCACTATGAAGGATATATTTCCCTCCCCACCCTTATCTGCCTTCCGGAGGGACCATGCTCTCCATGACTACCTCGTCTGCTCCACGCTCCCCAGTAGTCCTACCATCCCTGGCACCTTTCCCTGCAACTGCCGGAGGTGCTACATCTGCCCCTACACCTCCCCCCTCACCTCCATCCCAGGCCCCAAAAAAGCCTTCCACATTAAACAGATGTTCACCTGAACATCTGCTAATGTGGTCTATTGTATCCACTGTTCCCGATGTGGGCTCCTCTACATCGGGGAGACCAAGTGGAGGCTTGGAGACCGCTTTGTGGGGCACCTACACTCGGTTCGCGACAATCGGCAACACCTCCTAGTTGTGAACCACTTCAGCTCACCCTCCCACTCCCCGGATGACATGTCCATCCTGGGCCGCCTCCAGTGTCACAACGATGCCACCCGGAAACTGGAGGAACAGCACATGATACTCCACCTTGGGAGCCTACAACCCAATGGTCTCAATGTGGACTTTCCTAGCTTCAAAATCTCCCCCCGCCCCCAGACAGCGCTCCCCTCATCCCTGCCTCCTTGACCTATCTGTCTTCTCTCCCACCTGTCCGCTCTTCCCCCCCCCTTCACTGACCAATCCCCACCCCCACTTCCTACCTACACTCACCTTTACTCGCTTCATTCCCGCCTCCTTGAGTCCGTCTTCTCTCCCACCTACCTGCTCCACTATCTACCTTCTGTCACCATCCCCCCCCACTCTATTTATTTCAGAGTCCCCTTCCCCTTCCCCATTTCTGAAGAAGAGTCCAGTCCCAAAACGTCAGCTTTCCTGCTCCTCTGATGCTGCCTGGCCTGCTGTGTTCCTCCAGCTCCACACCTTGTTAACTGAGACTCCAGCATCAGCAGTTCCTACTATCCATACTTTTCTTACTTTGTGTGTTAGCAGTTATTTACAAATATTATTAAATGGGTATAGTTAATTAATAGGCTTAACTTTCTTTAATTGCAAAGCAATGCAATGAGGGAAGGCAATGGTCTTGTGATGTTATAATTGCAATATTAATCCAGAGACCCAGATAATGTTCTGGGGAACTGGGTTCAATGGCAGATGTTGGAATTTTAATTAAATAAAAATCTGGATTAAGAGTCTAATGATGACCATGAAACGGTTGACAATTGTCGACAGAACTCACTTCATTCACTAATGTCCTTTTGGGAAGCACATCTGCCATCCTTTTCTGGTCTGGATCTAGACTCTTAGCAGTGTGGACTCTCAGATGCTCGCTGTGCAATTAAGCATGAGTAATAAATACTGAACTGTTGTCTTTGTCCCGTTAATGAATGAAATAAGCCAGATGCTTGTTGTGATTTGCATTTCAGGGAGATGTTCTTGTTCTTTACAAGTTGTAGATGTTTTAGAATCAGCTTGTTCAAATGATAATAATGTCACACCTTGGAACAAGTAGATTTGAATCTGGGACTCCAGAGGTAGGGATACTAATATTGCACAACAAGAGCCTGTTTTTCATAAAGTTGATATGTACCTCCTTAATTTCATACTTATTGAGACGCTATTATCCTTCAGCAAAATATGAACAACAGTTATTAACCAGTCAGATTTGCAGCGCTCAAAATTTTGGAATAATTTCAGAAAATGCCAGTGTTCTTGGCACCTCCTTTTCTTTGTTTGTGGTAGGCAATGTAATTTAAATGTGTTTTCAAATTTCGTTGCTATGAGTAACTGGACTTAATAGACACCCAAGTTTACTCTTCAAAAAATGCTGTTTATGTATCTCTGAAGTTGCTCTATCAGTTTGGAATTTGAATTTATTTGACACCCAGAAGTCTACAAAAGCAAGTATTGTTTGTCTGAATTTTGTATACAAATTTGGAGGCTTAACTGGCTTCGTATAAGAGTTGGTAACAAGTTTGTGGGACTACGTACCCACTTGCGTATATTTCCCATTCTTTACGTAAATTCAAGCATAGGAATAATAATAATGGGACTATAGCTGACCTGATTACAGCCTCAATTCCACTTTCCAGCCTATCCAATATGTCCTTTGACTCCCTTGTTAATCAATAATCTATCTAACTCCGTATTAAAAATATTCAAGGACCTCTACCACACTCTGAGGAGAAGAGAGTTCCACAGACTCAGGACCCTTTGACAGAAGACACATGTTTTTCATCTCCATCATAAATGGGAGACTCCCACTTTTTAAACTCTGACTCCTAGTTCTGATATCTCTCAGAAGGGCAGATATTCTTTCAACATCCACCCTATTAAGTCCATTCTATCTCTTAAATGTTTCAGTGTTGTTGTGAAGTTGGGTAGAGTACTGGGGAATTGGAAGGCAGGATGTTAGAAGTTGTTTGTAAAAATGATGGGGGGGAGGAGGAGTGTGTGGTCCCTTTTAGAGGCGATGCTTGGAGTTCTGAACTTGAAACATATGTATTAATTAGCTGTGTGGTTGGCAACCTAGGCTTGTTTTGATATTAAGACAACCAGCTTAAATATCAGCCAATTAATTTAAACCAGGCACTTAGAGACTGAAAACCAATTGAATTTAAATCCGATGGTGTTGACAACGTAGAATAAATCCTAGTTTAAGAAAATTGAGAGGTCATCAAGGGTATATAAGAAGAGGGTTTTTGAAAATCAGTGAGAGCGAACTGCCATCGGAAGAGTAAAACTCTGGCTCTCATTGAAATTTTTAAGCTCTCTGATTAAGCACCATCCAAAAGGTGCCATGGCACTCTTAGCTAATATTCCTGACGCAAGGATTCGACAAAGAAAGAATTTTTGACTGAAGAATGGTGGAAAATACAAGGAACTTTCCGGAAGATGTATTTTGACTGTAGTTTTGAGAGTCTAAGTTTTAATTTATTTTTTCTTATTACTTTGGTTTATATAAGTGGGACTTATATTTTTTGGGATTTTACTTTCTTCGGGAATAGTTAGTAGTTGGGGGAATTGTTCGGTTTGTTAGTAGTTCTGTTAATTTGATGACATAAGTTGTTGTTTGTTGCTTATAAAGTGAGTATCAGGCAGTTCATTTTATTTAACCATCCCCTCTGTAACAATATGATCACCTTTCAATCTTCTAACAGCAGTAAGTACAGGCCCAGTCAATGCAACCTTTCTTCTAAGATAGCTCCTCCATCCCAATAGTGTGGCAAGTGCACCTTCTCTAGACTGCAGTTAATGTGATTATTGCCTTTCTTGAATAAGGAGATGAGCAATTTTAGACATCTAATAATTATCGTAAGTAGTCACCACATCGCTTTGGAATATAATTGCTTTAATGATGTAATTGCATTGGGCAATACTGAAGTGATGTGGTCCATACATTAGAGGAACATATGTATGTTGGGGGAGCGGATGGCGTGGATGGGGTAAAAATACAAAAATTATAGAAGTCGGCAGGGAATGTTGAGAAAGTGGTTAAAAAGAGATATGTGAATTTGAACTTTTTTAATCGAGGCATACAATGCAAAACCAAAATAATTATGAATAGCCTTTTAGCCTCAACTAGAATGTCACAACCAGTTTCTTGTATGAAGGATGTGAAGGCTCTAGAGGCAATGCAAAAGAGATTTAAGGGAATGGTTCCAGACGTACGTTGGAGACGTTGTTCTGGAGATTTGATAGAGTTGTTCCAAAAATGAAGAGTAGATAGAGAATCAGAAAACACAGATTTAAAATGAGCAGAAAGATCATATGAGGAAGAATTTTTCCTGTATGCAGTGAATGGTTACAGCCTGGAAAGGGGGTGGAGGCAAATGCAATCATGGCTTTCAAAGGGAATTTAATCAATTCCCTGAAGAGTGGAGGATTATAGGGGTACAATCAAAGGAATGGGATCAGCAAAATTGCTCTTGCAGAGAGCCTGCTGGACGTGACAATTCAGAGGATTCTAATGTGCTACAATTGTTCAATGATTCATTTGAGTCATACAGCATAGAAGGGCCCCCTCAGCTCATTGAGTCTGTGCCAACCTATCTACACTAACTATGGTTTTCAGTTTGCCCCGTAGCCATGAATACTTTTAACATTTCATGTGCTCACCCATGTACCTTTTTAAGGTTGTGAGGTTTCCTGCCTCTACTACCCTCCCAGTCAGTGCATTTCAGATTTCCACCTCCCTCTGGTTGAAAAGATTTTTCCTCAAATCCCCTCTAGACCTCCTGCACTTCACCTTAAAACTGTGCCCCCTTATCATTGACCCTTCAACTAAGGGGAACAGCTGCTTCTGGTCCGTGCTGCTCATAATCTTACATATGTCAATTAGGTCCACCCTCAACCTTCCCTGCTCTGAGAAAAATAACTAAGCCTGTCCAGACTCTTTCATAGCTAAAATGCTTTAACCCATTCAACCCTGAATCTCCTCTACACTCCCTCTAGTGTAATCACGTCCTTCCTATAGTGTGGTGGCCAGAACTTCATATGGTATTCCAATTATGGGGTAACTAAAGTTTTGTACAGCTCCAGCAAAACCTCCCTGCACTTATAAATTGTTGCCATGACTGTTAAAAGTAAAGCAGTTCCCCATATACACACTGATAAAGTTTTATGTACTGTATGTGGGATTCTATGAAAAAATGTGGCGTTGCCTTTTGTAAACTTCATTTGTCCTCACCAACAACTAGTTCCAGTTTCTGCTTTTTAATTTCATTGCTCACTGCTTCTCTCCGTTCAGTTAATGCCATGTGTATCTTTCCCCTTGTCCTCTGACATTGATCCTCATTATCGTCATCCTCTTCTGTTCTGTTAAATGCTTAGCACTCTGTTAGTTATCAATGTATGCTGGTTTGTGTGCTGCTTTCTGCATTTGCTTATAGAATTTTTGTCCTTTCATTGGTTGCTTCTTCTTTGCATTTCAGACAACGCTGAGTATTTCACCAATGCAGATTTATTTATCTTTATTTTTGTGTGATCTGTGACGGCTAGTTCATTAAATGTTTGCTTTTCATGTCAGGGTTCCTTTAAATTCCATTGTCACATATATTTATGCATAAATTTAGTTCAGTGTTGTGTTGTTTCATAGATAATGGTAAAATAGCTATTGAGTACACATTACAGGCTATGATCTATATAATTTACAGTCAAAAATTACATGACACCATGTTAAAGTCCAATAGGTTTATTTGAACATACAAGCTTTTGGAGTCTCGCTCCTTCTTCAGGTGTTAGTGAGAGAGTGAGTGAGCGGCAACGGACATAGAATTCATAAGCAAAAGATTTAACTGTCGTAGAACAGATGCAAATATATTGAACAAACCCAAGGTGGCTGTTAGGTCTTTAATCAGTTAGAACAGAGATGTAGGTTTCGCTTGATTAATATGCAAATCCTGGAATTTCTTTTGAGTCACTGTCCTGAGATAACTAAAGGTCTTATCAGTATACCAGAGGTGACATCTCAGTTCAGACAATGCATTTTAGGTGCGAGTACAACTAATGCGAATGTATTGAACAAACCTAAGATGGCTGTTAAACAGTTAACAGCCATCTTAGGTTTGTTCAATACATTCATATCTGTTCTGTGACCCTTTGATCTTTTGTTTATAAATTCTCTGTCCTGTGCCACCTCTCACCAACTCCTGAAGAAGGAACAAGACTCTGAAAGCTCGTGTTTTCAAATAAACCCATTGGACTATAACCTGGTGTTGTGATTTTTGACCTTCTCCACCCAGTCCACCAGTCCATCACCAGCACCTCCACATCATAATTTACAAAGGAAAGCGCAGGGTGAGTGCAAGTGGGAATATTATTGTGGTGTTAGAAGTTGGCAGTGCTACATTTGACCATTTACTGCTTGGGTGAGGAGGAGGGTAAGAAAGTAGTGAAGCTCTGTGTTAGAAGACTGACTTCCAATACTGTTTAAAATTTACCAAATTAAGTAATTAATTCGCATAACCTGTGCTTGCCACTAGAGCCTTTCCACCATATTTCTGGGACTGTAACAAGTGACATTTATGGGGTTTCTGATTTTTGCCTCTGGATAATGATCTATTGGCATAGATCATTAGAGCTTTGTTGTCATTACAGGTCAACTGTCCCCTTTTGTGAGTTGAAACTGATGAAGGACAAGCTTGGGATTGGTTAGAAATGTTTTCAGGCAGAGAGTGGAGGAACTCTCATTGGCCTAGAAATCCAGTTCTAGCTATAGCTGTGTAGACCGGGGTTCAAATCTCACCATTGCAGTTTGTGTAATTTAAATTTATTTCATCCATAAACCTAGAATTATAAAATTAGTCTGTGTAATAGTCATCATGACAATTATCGTTGTTACTCAATGCCATATTGGGTAGGGAATCAGCCGTTATTAACTGGTTTTGCCTACATGTGATGCCAGATCCACAGCAATGTGAACGACTCTCAACTAACCTGTTAAAATGGCCAAGCAAATAACTCAGTCAAGAGCAATTAGGGATGAGCAACAAATGTTGGCCTTACTAGTGACACCCACATCCCAGGAAAGAGTGATCACCTGTGTGTGAGAAGTGTGGAATGTTTTAAAAAGAAACATGCTGTGGGAATATAGTTTCTAAATGGTACACTTCATTTGCCGCCTTTATTCTAATTAACATTGTGGTCTGTTTCCAAATCAGTAATTTTTTATGGTTGGATATTTTAGAATAACCCTTAGCATTGACTCCAAATATTTTGAATCTTGCAGCATAGAAGGAGTATGTTGTACCAGTGCTGGTGTTGGGAGGAACTCAGGGATATAGTTTCACACACCAGCATATACCTCATAACCCAGTAAATTAGTCTTCTACAGTACATGTTCAGGTGCCTTTTGAAAATTTCTGTGGAATGTGCTTGTGCCACTGTTTCAAGGAATCACAGAAAAGTTACGGTAGAGCAACAGGCCATTCAGTCCATTGTGATTGTATCAACTTAGAGAGAACCTAAATCTAATCACCTGTTTTATTTCCTGTTCCATCACCTGATCCATAGCCTTACAGCTTAACGTACTTTAAGTGTCTTTAGTAAGTTGAGGGCTTCTGCTTCCACCACCAAACTGTGTAGCAAATTCCAAGCATCCACTATTCCCCAGGTGAAAACATTTTCCTCCTGTTCCCTCCAATGCTCTACCAATCATTTTAAATCTGCCTCCTCTGGTAATTGATGTCACCAATAGAGAGGTCCAGTCTTTCCTGTCTACCGTGTCTAGGCCCGTCATACTTCCGTACACCTTAAGTAACTCCTCAATTTATGGAGGAAATAAGACAAATTTTCATAATTTAGGTCGACGAACTTAGGGAGAATGGGCAGGAAGATCAAGTTAAATCTGAGCTGAGATCAGCTATGATCGTATCAAGTGGTGGAGCAGGCTTGACAGACCGAATTGCCTAATCCTATTCCTAGTTTGTATTTTCTTACGTTAAGTCAGCCCTCAACCGCCTCTGTTCTAAGGAAAACCACACTAGCCTATCCAATCTTACAATACAGCTGCAATCTTTAAGCCTTGGCAACATTCATGTAAATTTTCACTGTATTCTATTCAGATCAATTACGTGTTTCCTGTAATGCATTGACGAGAAATGTACACAAAATTCCAGCTCTGGCCTAACCAGCATTCTCTACAGTTCCAGCATTAATCCTTTCCTTTTGTATGCCATAACTTGTCCAATAAAGGAAAACAGTCCATAATCTTTATTTACAACGTTTTTTTATCTGTCTTGCCACTATGAAGGACACTACAAAGTGTCATTATGCTTATTTTATATTACGTAGCATTGTTTGCCCTCCCCAAATGCATTACTTTGCACCTCTCTAGATTAAATTCCATTTGCTAATTTTCCACTCACTTGACCTCACCATTGATATAATTCTGGAGTTGACAGCTAAATATCTTCACTATCAATTACATGGCCAATTTTTGTTTCACCAGCAAATTTCCCATTTGTGGCTACTATATTTCAGTGCAAATCATTAATATATGTAAAATAGTCAGCAAGGAATGACAGCGGAAATGGCTTTCCATTCATAAAAACAACCATTGACCATTACCATTTGTTTACCAATTCTGAATTAAAAAAACTAAAAGAATTGCAGATGCTGGAAATAGAAACAAAAACAGAAATTGCTGAAAAAGCTCAGCAGGTCTGGCAGCATCTGTGGCGAGCAGTCAGAGTTAACGTGTCGGGTCCAGTGACCCTTCCTCAGAACTTGCCTGCATTTAGTGGCATTCGAAAATGATCTTCAGAGCATCTGTTATTTTTTTCCTGGCCTTTTTTAATGGCACAGGAAGCAATTCATCCAGCTCTAGTGATTTATCTTCCTTTAAAGATGTCAGTCCTTCAGTACTTCCTCTTGCATTATGTTTCTTCTTTTGTGAGCTTAGAGTCCAAGTGCTCTTTAAGAATCCAGCTCACATCTTCTGCATTCATATGTTCTCTTGTACATTTCTAATAGGACCTGCCATCTCCTTAGCTATTCTCTTACTTTTAGTATACTGAAGAAACATTTTGGGTTTTCTTTGATTTTTATCTGTCAATATTTTTTCTTATCTCCCCCTTTGCTTTCCTAATTTCCTTTTTTGAGTGTCACTGTGATCCATCTGTAAATGCACACTTGCACCTGTTGTGTCACTCTGGCTGTCATGTTCTGCCTCCACAAACTTTTAATGCTGAAGATTCAATTTATTCATTTCAATTCAGTGGTACTGAAAGGCAAACTGCAAACCTACAGATTATCCACCAGAGAGACAGGTGACCCAATAAGGAACACGCAAAAGTTGCCATTGCTGTGTTTGCAACTAATCACTGATATTGTACGGATCCCCCTGTTTTTCTTTCCCTTTCTGTTCAACTTTACAAAGGCAATTAAGAATCTCATGATTTCCTTGCATAAACTGCAAGAACTTTATACTACAACTTTAACAGTAAAAACATCCCAAATAAAGGATCATTGAGCCAAAGAAGGAACTATTGCATGTGTAGTTGGCTATACCTAACAGTACCTATGGTCACAAGCTCAACCTCTTTATTTTTTTAAAAAAAGTTCACCCTGCATTTTTGGTATTCCTCTAGGCTTTCTCCAGTATAAAGTTTTTTGTGATTGTGATAACTTTCTTTTTATGCTTTCTCTTACCCATGATGCTTCTGGATAAATGAGGGCTCTAGATTTGGTAGTAGAACATTGTTTGGTGTGGGGACTATGCCTGTAGAATTTCACTTTTAAATACCTTTCACTGATTTGTTGCTAATTTTGCTTCAAGTATCTGTATCCAGTTTGCTTTTCCAGGTCACCTGTTAGCTTTGTAAAATTTCTTTCCTTTCTCTGTCTCTGTGTCTCTCTCTCTCTCTCTCTCTCTCCCCCCCCCCCCAAGCCCCCCCCCCCCCCAAGATACCGCTCTATTGAAAAATATATGCCTGTTCTACCTATCTATCTTTTCTATAGTAGTGCTAAATATGTCTGTATTATGGTTACAGTCTCCAAAATGGTAACTTGCTGTTACCTTTTCTATTTAGAGAGACATAGAATATAGGAACAGGAGTAGGCCATTCATCCCTTTGAGCCAGCTCTGTCATGTTTTCTCCCTGTGCCCTTTGATCCCTTTAGTCCTAAGAGCTATATCTACATCATTTTTGAAAGTCTTCAGTGCTTTGGCCTCAACACTTTCCTGTGGCAGAGGATTCCACAGGCTTACCACTCTCTAGGTGAAGGAATTTCCTCCTCATCTCTGTCCTAAATGGGCTACCCCTTATCCTTTGATTGTGACCCCTGGTCCTGAACACTGTGGTCATTGAAAAAAAATCCTTCCTGTATCTATCCTGTCTACTCCTGTTAGAATTTTATGGGTTTCTCTGAGAGCTCCCTCATTCTTCAGTATTCTGGTGATTATAGTCCTAACCGACCTAGTCTTTCCCCATGCATTAGACCTGCAATCCCAGGAATCAGTCTAGTAAACCTTCTTTGCACACTCTGTATAAATAGAACATCCTTTCTCAATAAGGAGACCAAAACTGCACATGCTACTGCAAGTGTGGGGTTAAAAGTATCCTGTACAGTTGCAGCAAGAATCCATGCTCCTGCACGTGAATTCTCTCATTATGAAGGCCATCATACCATTTGTCATCTTCCCCGTCTGCTGTACCTTCTTGCTTGCATTCAGTGACTGGTGTACAAGAACACCCATGTCTTGTTGCACCTTTCCTTTTTCCGATCTGTCGTCATTCAGATAATCTGCCTGCCTGTTTTTGCTACGAAAGTGGATAATCTCACATTTATACACATTATACTTCAACTACCATGTTTTTGCCCACTTACTGATCTTTAAAAGAAATACAAAAAAAATTATTTGGAAACTGCAGTAAGTTTTAAGTCTGGCCACAAAAGAATAATTATTGCTTCACTGCTAGATCTTTGGCTTTCACACTTAGTCTTAAATGATTGCCTGTTGATTTTCAGTTTGGCACAGTGGTTAGCACTGCTGCCTCACAGTGCCAGGGACCCAGGTTCGATTCCAGCCTCAGGCGACTGTCTGTGTGTCTGTCTGTGAATGTTTACACATTCTCCCCGTGTCTGCGTGGGTTTACTCCGGGTGCTCCGGTTTCCTCCCACAGTCCAAAGATGTGCAGGCTGGGTGGATTGACCATGCTAAATTGCCCGTAGTGTTCAGGGAGGTGTAGATTGGGTGGGTTATGGTGGTGGGTCTGGTTCGGATGTTCTGAGGTTCGGTGTGGACTTGTTGGGCCGAAGGGCCTGTTTCCACACTGTAGGGATTCTATGATTCTATGTCAATGCTATCTCGTATTGAATGTGACAGGAAAAGTTTTTTTTTCAACTGTGACAATTGACATAAAGTAATGGGCTTTTTTATTTCTTATTTTAGAGGCCAGTAGATGCCTCAAGTCCTGAAGATGCAGAAGGTGGGTGTGATCAGTCAATGAATATTCTATTATGTACTTGTTTAAGAATCCTCTTGTTCATGGGTAGTCTGAAGCATTGTTGGTATTTAGTTGCTAAGATGGAGCTTTTTTAAACCTAGACTGTTTTGTGAAGTCATTGTTGAGCACTCTCTGGAAAGTGGACTAAAAAGGTACATCTAGGCAATTGTACTTCACTGGAAATTATTGAGACCAATTATGGGGTGGTTGTAGCTTACATGTAAATTTCTGGCTGCAAGCCAAAGTGTTACAGCTGTTTAAAATAAGTTGCACTTACAGTTAGGCACTTTTAAACATTATTATTCTTATGTCATAAATTTACTTCAGATTCTGACAGAGAAGATGGTAACTATCCTCCACCTGTGAAAAGAGAGAGATCATCTTCTTTCACACAGGTGTTCCCACCTTCACAGCCAGGTATGTTTCTTTTCCATGTGAGTGAACAAATGCTGAAACGTTGCTTTCTTTTTATCTCTGATTGCTAGTTCATTGAGGTTATGCATTGGCTAAACAAACACGTTCTTCGTTAGTTGGACTGCAAAGAATTATTTGCAGGTCCTTGAGTCTACTTTGGTGTTGCTACATATTTGATTCTTTTAGTAGTGTTCCAAACATTTTGATTTGGGAGATCTGGTTCTCACCTAGTCTGTATTTAATAATAGCCAGTTGAGCCAGTTGTATTTAATAATAGTGTTTGAGCAAACCTTTCAATCAGTGCACATGGTTGATAATGTACTTGTCAAATGAGGGAACGTTTGCATCTTGCTCTAAAAGTTTGTTGTGAAATATTGCAATTTTCCTAATTCATTCACTGTGTAAATAAAGTCTAGTTTTCTTCTTTTATCAGCTTCTTCCTGAGAAGAAATTTGGCCCTAGTATTTATTTCCTGAACCAGTTCTCTACTCTGTTATTACTAATCATTGTTTCTTTGATATGGTTCTGAAGATGTCATCAGTTTCTACATTTTGATGTTGTGTCTTCAATACAACAAGATTGTTTTGTTCAATTGTAGCTGTGAATGTTTGAGTGTGTAACTAGTGTCACATTACCTAGTGTTTTTTAGCTTGTGAAGTTACATTTTTTAAAAAAAAGTCATTTTTATTTAGCATAAGGAAAACTTACTGAATGAATTCTCCACTGGTTTGAAGCGTAAATAGCAGGATATTTACAGAATTGTCAAAACACATCCTCTCTAAATTCAAAAGCAGAAACCTGTTATGGTCGAATGAGGAGTGGAAGAATAATGGAGTCATCTCACTTCTGTTGCTTGGGGATGAATGTTGACTAGGACATCTGGGAGAGTTCTAACCTGTTGAGTTAATGGCATGGGTTCTTTTATATCCACCTAAGGTAGCAAACAGGAACTCGGTTTTAGCATCTTATTGGAAAGACAGCACTTCCGGTATTGCACTAAAGCATCAGCTTGGAATTTGTGCTCAAGCGTCAACTGCGGAACTTAAAGCCATAACCTTCTGTCTTATAGAGGAGAGTGCTACCAGCTGAGGAATGCCTGTCATTTATAGAATTATAGGAGAAATAGAATATACTCATGTTTCTTGCAATACAGCTATTATTGTTAAAGTAGAGAATTTATATATTCCGTTCTTCAATTCTGTAGCTTGTACTTTTGTTGGTGAGTAAAATCACAAAGCATAATTGCACCCTCAAAAATATGTGATGAATTAAGGTTCAATGCTGCATTCAGTTTACTGTTTTTGACACCATTTCAGCAATATTATTATTGATTCTGCTAATTTACTTTAGGAGATTTTTTTTGATTGAATATAGACACAGCATATGTATGGCACAGAAGGAGACAATTTGGCATGTCTGTGCTGGCTGAAAAAGACTGACCCAAACTAGTCTTTTCAGTTCTTGGCGCATAACACTGTCGATTATGCCACTGCAAATATTTAGAAATCTAGCATCCCGACATGGCTTATGGACTATGTCAAGCTGTCTGTTTTCTCTCTTTCTGTCTACCACATAGCCTGCATTTTTAAACTTCCTTCCTGTTGCTATCACTTCCGGGTCAAAAGCTGTGAGGTCGTAATGACTATTTTAAAAAATTACTGGTTTATTGATTTTGATTAAAATCTCTGCTTGAAACATGTAATAAAACAAGCAGTTTAAAGTAATTACACATTTTCTTGATTTACTGCTTCTGGGTCTCAGACCATCACACTTGCATTTATACTTATGCAACAACCCGCTCTTTGTAGGACTGGCACATTGACTACCGAATTGGGAGCACTTTTAAGGCAATTAGATGAACTGAGTTAGGACTTCTTTAATTATCCGTGATCTGTGGATAGAGGAACTTGGCAATATCTATATGCTTGAAGTTTCTTTAGAGGATGAGAAGACCACTACCTAAAATACAGAAAGTTCCACATTTCTTTTTCAACCTTCACCTTTATTTTCTTCAGAACTGGATTCTCAGTTACTGCCACAATCATCATTTACAGTAACTTCAGGTTTTCTAATTGAATCATAAAGCCACTTTAAGATTTATGTTTTCAGAAGTACAGTTAGAAGAAAATTTTTGATATGCAGGCTAATTGAAAATCCAGTTTGTTTTTCAATTTTACAAAGGAGATTAAAAATCTCATGATTCCCTTGTATAAACTGTAAGAATTTCGTACAACATATGTTACATGATATCTTTAACAGCCTGCACTTATTAAAGTTTAATCTTTTCGTGTGATAGACATGACCAGTTTAAATTAAAATGTGCTACTTTACCAATTATTCAACAGATCACCTATTTAGAGTCCCTAGGTCAGATTCTTACCAAAATGAGTGGTATCATTACTATTCTAAGATTAAAGCATATTTTAAAATCAAATCCTGAATTAGTCGTATTTTGGCCTAATAATGACATTCTAAAATGTGCTAGATAATAAATGATTACTAAGTTCACCCCAAAGCGTCAGAATGTTCTGTCATCGTTTGGTGATTCAGACAGCAGTGTATTGCAGGATTAGTATGTTTCCCAGATCAGTAACCATTTTGCCAGTGATATTGACACTGCAGTCCTTTTCCTTGAGTGTAAAATTCTACTAAGCAGTGAAAAGAAGGGCCATTGCTGGTTAGTTTGCAAATTCAGGGATTCTTAAAATTGATGTGATCTGTTGATACTCACTGTCGCTTTCTTTACCTTCCAGTTCCAAAGAATAATGTCTTTATGCCATTGAGTTTCTGCCAGGCAGCAGCCAGCAACTCTGACTCAGAACCAGGTAAATCCCGCATTCGAACAATGGCACTTCCCTTTCCTTAGCTCACTTCTGTGCTTTACTTGTTCCCCTCCATAAAGCCTTGAGAAGCCTAAAGGTTTGATGCCCCAGATGTGGATTTTTATCTACCCTGTGGTGCTGTGCCCTTTGTAGAATGCCAAGAGTACTAGTTCTGCAAAGAAATGGTTCGGCATGCATAAGTCTAAATGTAAATCTTCCACGTTGCGTGATAAGTAAATTAGCTGTGCAGCTGGGTTTATTTTGATATGCTGCTTTATAACTTCCAGACTTACTCACAGTTTTCTTTTCACTTTAGATGAAAAGAATGTTGGCTTTCGGCTGAAACCTCCAACTCTAATCCATGGCCAGGCTCCCAGTGCTGGTGAGTTCTGTTAACTGTTGTCATAAAGAGACTGGTACCTTTGCGCTGTGCGTGAAGTGTTCATTCACTGGGCCAATGTATGACAATGCTGTCTCCACTAGGTACTATGCCAGAAGCAATAATACAATATGTATGCTTGCTTTTGTTACAACAGGAAGAGTGTGGAGCACTGTCTTGCCCACCTCCACACAGACTTTCCTTTATTCATTCATGGGATGAGGGCGTTGCTGACCAGGCAGCATTTATTGCCCATCCCTAATTGCCCAGAGGGCAGTTTAGAGTCAACCACATTGCTGTGGGTCTGGAGTCACATGTAGGCCAGACTAGGTAAGGATAGCAGTTTCCTTCCCTAAAGGACATTAGTGAACCATATGGGTTTTTCCAACAATCGGCAATGGTCATTATTAGATTCTTAATTCCAGATATTTATTGAATTCAAATTCCACCATCTGCTGTGGCAGGATTCGAACCCAGGATATTACCTGGGTCCCTGGATTAACAGTCCTGTGATAATACCACTAGGCCATTGCGTCCCGACTCTGACCACGGGACCACCTGTCCCAGCATAGCACCCCAAACAACCCAAGCAGAGCCACCCCCAGCCCTGAATAAACTGGTCCCACCCCCTTGAGCTCTGGGCCCCAGTTATTCGGCTTGTTCTGGGCCCTGTTATGAACAATATTTCCTGTGGCGGCAGAAGACTACCAGCCCCATTTTGCATATTAGTGTATACTTGAGCTTTTATCGTCTCATTCTTCACTGTATTGAGGGTAGTATATCGGCATGGATCAAGATTGATTCATGTTAGCCATCCAGAGTGTAGGCATAAATAGGTCTTTTTCACATTGACGAGATTAACAGGTGTTGTCCCACTGGCTTTGCTGTTGGGAGCTTCAACTGTTTCCAATTTATATAAATGACTTAGATGAAGGGATAAAATGTACAATTGCCCAATTTGCAGATCACACAAAGACAGTTAGGAAACTAAGTTGTGACAATGACGTAAGGATGCTAGGGCTATAGGTTAAGTTAGCGGGCAAAGATGTGGCAAATGAAGTATAGTGTGAGAATATGTGAAATTGTCCATTTTGACAGGAAGAGTAAAAGAGAAGCACATGATCTAAATTGTGAGCGAATCATAGAATCCCAACAGTGGAGGCAGGCCATTTGACCCATTGAGTCCACACCAACCCATAAGAATATCCCACCCACACCCTTATCCTTTCCCTGTAATCCCACATTTACCCTGGCTAATTCACCTAGGCTGCATGTCCTTGGACTTTGGGAGGAAACCACATCACCCAGAGGAAAATTGCACAGACACAGGGAGAATGTGCAAACTCCGCGCCTGAGGGTAGAATCAAACCCAGGTCCTTGGCGCTGTGAGGCAGCAGTGCTATCTACTGAGCCACCGTGTTACCCCCGAAGTGTGTGCCACCTTTAAAAAGAGTGCCCTTCTTCATGAATCACAAAGTGTTAATATGCAGGTACTACAGCAAGTAATTAGGAAAGCTAATAAAATGTTTTCATTTATTACAAGGGCAATTAAACAAAGCCTAGGGAGGTTGTGTTTTAGTAATACAGAGCACTGATGAGACTATGCCTGGGATATGGTGCACTGAATTGGTCACTTATGTAAAGAAGGATGTAAATGGTTTGGAAGCAGTTCAAAGATGATGTTTTGGATTAATGCCTGGATTGGGCAGACTGTCTGATGAGCTAAAGTTGGAAGGCTCAGCTTGTACCTGCTGGAGTTTAGAAGAATAAGGCAATGACATAATTGAAAGGTCTAAGATCCTGAGGGGGGTCATGACAGGGTGGATGTGGAAAAGGTGTTGCCTCTTCTGGGATATGGTTTAAGGTTCCGGTCCCTAATTTGTTTGATTATGTCAATGTTCAATATTGCAAATGTACAATGAGAGTTGTGTACTAGGCAAAATGTTTCCAGTGCTGTAGAGTGTTCTTAACAACAGCAAAGACATGCCACTCTGCACACCTCTCACAACTGCACGGTATTATTAGCTATATGGAGCGAAGTATCGCACTGATTTCAGCAACATCATGCCTGATTTAAAAACTAGTGAGGGTCTTGCCTCAACTAGGCTTAAATTATCAGATATTTTGTGTTCTTTTATGTACACTGTTTGATTTTTACAGAAGACTATACAATTTACTTAACATACATTGGTACAAATGTTTACAAGCAAGTGAGAATGCTGCATTCAGCTGTCACCAGGTCTAAATGTCAATTTCAGCTGGTTATCCATGTAAAGTGTTCAGCAGAGACCAGCTACCCATGTGATTGTAGCAAGAATTTGTGCATACAGGGGTCTAGTTGTATTTGTTGCAAGACAAATTAGACTTTTAAACTGTTTAAACATTAGGATGTCTAATACCAGTTAAATACTGGAAGAAAACTATTCATGAATGAAACATTTCTGCTTTGGAGAAAATTGCATAATTTTCCATGAGTACATTACCTGAGACTTATATTTATGCTATTTTGGTTTACACAATAATCTTCACAGCATAAATTAACTGGTAGTTTCAGGTTTTTTTGAGGTCTCTTTATTACTTGTGTTTTCCCTGCGTTTACAGCACTGAAGTGACATTGAAACAGTATGGAAACAATTATTTAAAAAATAGCATGAGTTGTGAGCAATGTTGTATTTTCACCCTGAGGTGGTGCTACTTAATTAGTTGTGCTGCTTAAGCAGTGTGCATAGCTAGCATTAGTTGAGAGTGAGAAGTTGTACAGTGAGTACTGTTTTAAAAAAAAGCTGTTAGCTTAATATTGTGAGGGTTCTCCTGACCAGTCTTTAGGTACTTTTTTTTAGGCAGCAGGTTTCTAAAAGCGATATCAATGTTATTGTGTTATCAATGCAAGCAGGTTTTTGCAAGATCTAAGTACAGACTTGAATTTTGATTTTAGTTTGGTTCCATGATTTTTGTTTTCCACCTGATTTGACTTTTGACATTAAGATTTTGTATCACAATTTGTAAAGAAAACCTAGTTGTAAAGAGTGCAACATTGTTGTAATTAATACAACGGTATTATTGAATTTGATACAAAGAAACATTATTTATGATGTTAGGACATAAGATGTTACAGTACAGAAATGAATTGTTCGATTTCTGAACTCTGCATTTCTTTTTTTGTGAACTGCTGGTTTAATTTTCCTTACCTTACTACTGCTAATATTTATCTTGTATTTACACAGGTATTCAATCTCTAGTAAATCAATTTTACGTGGTTTGTGGCAAAATTTATATTCTAATTTCCCTCTGTGTAAAAACCATTGTTTTGAACTACATTAAAACCATAAGGTAAAGGAGCAGAATTATGCCATTCGTCCCATTGAGTCTGCTGTGCCATTCGATCATGGCTGATGTGTTTCTTAGCTCTGTTCTCTTCCCTTTGCGTCGTAACCTATAATCCCGTTACAAATCAAGAACTGATCTACCTCTATCTTAAAGACACTGAAATGACTTGGCCTCAACAGCCTTATAATGAGCTCCACAGATTAACCACCCTCTGGTTGAAGAACTGTCCCCTCATCTCAGGTCTAAAGGTTCGTGCTTCCACTCTGAGCTGTGCCCTCAAGTCCTAGTCTCTCTGCGACTGGAATAATCTTCTCCACATCCACTCTATCCAGGCCTCTTAGTATTCTTTAAGTTTCAATGCCGTTCCCACTCCTCCTTCTAAACATCATTGAGTACAGAACCAGTATCCTCTAATACAAGCCCAATGCTCCCAGGATCACATTTGCAAAGCTCCTCTGGGTGCCCTGCAGGCCAGCAGATCCTTCCTTAGATACAAGGCCCAGAATTGCTCACAGTATTCCAAATATGGTCTGACCGAGTCTTGTACAGCCCTGCTCTTGCACTCTAGTCCTGTCAAAGTGAATGCTAACATTGCATTTGCCTTCCTAACTGCTAGCTGAACCTGCGTGTTAACGTTAAGGTCGAGGACTAGTCTAGAGCTAGGGCTGTCAAGTCCATTTGTGTTTCAGATTTCCGCATTTAAAAAGTAGCCTTTCCTCATTTAGAAAGTAGTCTGTGCCTTTATTCTTCCTTCAAAAGTGCATGACCTCATACTTCTTTGCCCAAAGGCCTAACATCTCCAAGTCCTTCTGCAGCCTCCCCACTTACTTAATGCTACTTATGCTGTCTCCTGTCTTTGAGTTATCTGCAAATATTGCAACAATATCCTCAGTTCCTTTGACCAGGTCGTTAATGTATAACTTGAATAGTTGTAGTCCCATCACACCTTTGTCACTGGCTGCCGTCCTGGAAAAAAAGCCTCTTTATCCTTTTCTCTGCCGTTTGTCAGTCAACCAATCCTCTGTCTGCTCCAGTGCCTTGCCCCTAGCACCCTGGCTTCTTACCTTATTTAGCAGCCTTCTGAGTGGCACCTTTATCTAATTTGCTTGTTACCTCAAATAATTTTACCAAATTTGTCAGGCATGACTTCCCCGTGACAAAGCCGAGCTGACTCAGCCCTATTTTACCATGTACTTCCAAGTACTCTGTAATCTAATCCTTAATAACGAACTTTAAAATCTTACCAATGACCAAGGTCAGGCTAACTACCTATAATTTTTCCACTTCCTCCCTCCTGCCTTCTTTGAACAGGAATGTTACAATTTAATTACTTTTATAGTTTTAACAGATTTGTGCCTCTTATTACTAACTTTCTACCAATTTGACCTCATCATACCCTTCATAATTTTGAAGTCATAGATGGATTCACTTTATTAGACTTTTCTCACTAGCCAACTTTTTGATATTCTGTCAAAATTGACTAGAATATTGTAATGACCATTTTACGCCTGAGGTACTGTTTTGGAAATTTTGAGATCCAGCAGTGGCCCCCATCTATTTTTTTTTTGAACATTAAAATATGGAGAGTAGAAGCCAGTTGTCTCCTGCGTGGATGAGCCATTTAAATTAAATGTGTGTGTGGACTGTAAACCTGCTCCAGTATTTTGGTGAGAATATTGATAGACAGTTTCTAAAGTGTAAATTTTCAGTAGCATATTTCTCGAGCTGTCTGAGAACCACAATCATGTTGGTCTACCCTGTTGACAGATCAGCTTCTTTGTGGACCGGTGTTTCTGATGTGCATGGAACTCGATAGAATTTACAACATGGAAGTAGGCCATTTGTTCCAACCATTCAACATTGGTTTTTAACTCTCCACGTAAGCAATAGTATTGACCCCATGTGTTAGTTCTGTTGCTATATATTTTCATTCTTCTTTCTTTTAGTCATCTGTCCTTGAATTTTGAGATGGTTTCTGTTGTGATGATGAACTCTAGTGCATTATTCTACAACCTTATCAAATATGTACTCTGATTTTACTTTTTAGTTTATCATGTATGTGTCAGAATATTAACAGCCTTTGATAATTTTCTACCTCATAATCAAATCATTTATTACTTTTTCTTGTATCTTACCAGTACTAGCTACAGGCTTGCACATCTTTGTTTTTCCACAAGCAAACTACATTACAGTAAATTTTCACAGTATCCCCTACATAACTATGTTGTATTGCATGTGTAGGAATGCCCCTTTATGTTCTGTACATCATTTTCTTACTGTGGAGTTCAAAGCATTCAATAATCATATTTAACTTTGTAAAACTGGAGTTTGCCAGGCAAAGAGCATTTATAGTGATACTTCCTTGCAGTGTGGAACGTAATATGATGCAAACGATACATAATTGAAGGAAAAAATATTAATGTAGAATAGTTGTTTTGTAGTAGAGAGCTTGAGTATTCCTTTTTTTAAAAAGACACATTTTATCAAAGCATTTCATCTTATATTCATCAGGACAATTTGCAAGAAATATCCAATAAGGGGAAAACAACATTATATTGTATGAGAGCAGGGTGTTGATTTGTTGGCAAGTGGAGTTTGATTGGTAGAGACCATGAAGAATGTACCAGTTTGATGATGGCTCACAGTTATGCTGAAAAGCCTTGTTTACATTTTAAACCAGGCAGGCTGACTCTGCTCAAAGCATTGTGACATATCAACCAGAGAATGGCTGTCACCTATTTTATTGAGTTGAAACTCTGTGTGTATACATGTTCTTTCTGTCTGCAAAGAACAGGGCCCTGTGTGTTAATGTAAGTAGCTTCTATTACATACAAGTGCACCGTGTTCCATATTTATGGACTCAGAGCAAAATTTAACATAATATAAACTTCAGCATTTCAGCTGAATCTTTTATAACTGTTCACCTTTCGTTCAACACCATTCGTTTATATAATCAATTAAAATTGTCAGCATTTTCCATTTCAACAAGGTATTACTGATTAATTTGTATATGTTTTGACAGCATTTTACTTTAGCATAATTAACAGTAATGGGAAGTGAGTATTTGGAAAGGATAGATTGGCATTAAAGTGGTATACTTAAAATTTATATTTTGTAATTTTGTTTTATATGTAGGAACTGTTCTGGTTAGTGATTTATAAGTCTGTAATTTATCTATTCTATTTGCATTTATTTTGATTGGGAATAACTAGATCATGAGAGTTCCTATGAGAAAATATTTTAATTTCTTTATTTTTCATGCATTTTGAAAAATCAACTTGCTAGAAATGCTTATTCAACAAACCAAGTGTCCACAGTGATGTTCAAAGACAGCTGAAGGTTTTGTAAATGTCTTCGGCTAGTCTATTTAGATCAATAACCTGTGTATTGATACTGGCGCTGCTAAGTGTACTGCTTTTCACCAAATGGATGGAAAAATAACTTTTTGGGCTGCTGTGTCATTTCTTTTGTAGTTATTCTGTATAAGAGCTCTCAGATTTATTGTAGAACTAGTACACATGGGCTAATCTCCCCTGTAGTGGTTAGTTTCGACCAATTCAGCCCAGCAAAAGTAAAATAACCTAGATTAGTTCCTAGCAGAATGTAATCTATTTTAATAGATATTTATCTTTCATCTCCTCTGTTCTTTCTTCAAAACCTACTACTTGGGTTGTAATTTTCAGACAGATAAATATTAGTTTAAAAATGAGTTTGTTTGAGACTCTCAGTTAGGCCTTAGTTTTACTTCTGCAGGTATATTTTCAAATTATTGTTGTGTTACAGTTCAGCTTGCAAAAATTGTAAAATGAATTTTTACGTAAGTAATTTTTCTCCCAAAGCTAACTTCACTATGATTCAATTTCTTTGATACATTTAAATTGCCATGAGATGATCTACCGAACTGTTCAGACACAATTTTCCTGTAAAACAGTGTAAAATTTGAACTAATTTGCCTGTTCTGTTGAAATACACGCTTCATCAATTTTGTAGACTAGTCCTCCAATTGACATTGGTGATGGAAAAGTTCTAAAGTACCTCCCAGACTCTAACCACCACTTGAAATTCATTGGCATGAGAGTGCCTAGGAAACATAAAGGACAAAACCCTGATGACCAGCTAGTCAGTTCTGCAGGAGTAGATTGCCGTTGTGTGTTGAGACCTTGGAGAGCATCTGGTGCAACTGACTCTACAGGAATTGCCCAGAAAAATAGAAATTTTCTTGGAGCCATTGCTATGCATCTGGAATGCTTTAGAAATGATCCCCAGTGTCAGATTTCAGAGGATTCTGACTCATTTATGCCTAGTAGTTACAGAGGAAAAGTTGTAGAATTAAAATCCCATTCTAACTTTAAGGTAACTATTAAATCGGGCCCCTGAAGCACCACTGACCACTGCTTCTCACTCCAGCCTTACCAGAATTGTAACACAACTCCTGCACCTCACTAACTTCCCCAAGACCCCACTTGACCCCATCTCCTCTCCACAAAGCCACCCTGGCCTATTACATTGTCTCCACACACCCCCAACCTGACAACCACTTCATCTGACCCCATCTATGTACCTAGCACCTTCTTAACTCCCTACCTGAGTGCTGCACTTACATCCCTTATCCACCTGCCAACTAATCCCTCTCATCTCCATGTCTCTGTACTTTGCCGTACATGCTTAACTTTTCTCAACAGCTGTGATCTGGCTGCAGGACATTTAACCTAGAGTATGACACAAGCACTGTTGAAAAAAGTGGTGCAGGTCAAAGAGGTTTCCATGCTGATAAACTCTGTTACAGGCTACAAGCATTCCTGAATTGGCCTCTGCCATTTTGTAACAGGCTTCTGTACAGGAAATTTGAGTGCAGAATCAATCAAAAAACAATTGTGTATCATGGTTGTGTATAGAGTTTTTGACTATGGTTGGAAGATCAGGACTGTGTTACTTTATCCTTTGATGATTATTTGCAGAATCCAGGAAAAAGGCTTACAAAAGGGAATAATCTTTATAGGAAGATGTGTAAGACGTGTCCAACCATCAGGATAAAGCAAAATGAGAAGTCTCAATCTCTTGTCACAAGTAAAATAGTTACTTTCCTCTGTGACTGCTTTAATATTACTGTAAGATGATCTTAAGTTGTGAGAGGAAGAGAATCCTATTAGTAAGCTTTTCCATAAATAATTATTTAACCTTAAGGACACATGGACCTGATCCACAACCATAGACAACAGGAATACCTTTTCACTGATATAAAAATGGCTAGCAAAAGTTCTTCTTGAAAATAATGAACTTTAAAAAAACTCAAGTTGGGGTTAGTTACAGGGGGCAGGATGCTTGTTAAATAACTATTGTGCAAATTCAGTATTCCAAAAGATATGTGAATATGAAAAACATGAAGTTCTGGGTAACAAATGAGTAATGAAGTCTATAAAGCCTGCTTCAACTAAAGTAAGTAATGGAATTAATAATGTATTAGATGTATTTAATCCAAGTATTATTGTGATATAATAACAAAAACTTATTTCTCTACTTCCCTTGAAAAATTCAAAAGTTATTATTTAAAGTTTAGCTTCAACAGGTATCAAATCAGCTGCAATTACTATCCCTTGGAATCTGTTGTACATTTGTTGCCCTGAGTTGCTTTCTAATTGTCTTCCTTGAGATGTTTGAATTTTCTACTTAAGTGCTCTAAATTTGTGTTAATTATCCATGCTAAATAATTTCTTGCTTCAGCATTATACTTTTCATCATTTTAAAGACCTATTTCATGCCTCTTCTACTATTTTAGTTTACAACAATGGAAAATAAGTTTTTGACTTGAGTCTTTCTCTATTTAATTGCCTTCATCCTAGAATCATTCCAGCCATTGTTAGAAAGATCTCATTTAATCAATTTATGATATATTTGTGATTGTCGTTCAAAAAGAGCAGTTAATTCAAAACTAGCTTCACTGTGGACCTGTACAATAGAACGCCCAAACATGTAGCCCAGTGCCGTTCAGACTCACTATCGTAACTGATTTTGTTTATTGATGACTGCCTCGTAATAGATACCTGCTTCAAGGTATGATTAATGACAACACAAAATCTTTATATGTTTAGACTCTGCCAATGGAGGGCCAATTATTCGTTATTTTTGGGGTCTTGGTAAGCAGAGGAGTTGTTTAGTAAATTGTTAACTAATTGGACTCATTGTCACTCAAAGGAAATTTTCCACAGAATGGAACAATGAGTTTTATTCACATGTCAGTTGAAGTGGACTTCAGAGCTTGATTTAAAATAGAATTAAATAAATATTCAAACAGGGAAAATGTGGAAGGACACAAACAAGATTAGATAAGGTAATTCCTGATGGAGGACTGGTATTGGCACAAGCATTGTTGAACAAAATGAACGTGATCTGCTGTAATTTCTATCAAAGTGTGTTGAGAATGACTAGATCTAATTTCTTTGCAGACTATTTTAAAAATTAGCTTCATTTTTAGAATGTTAAGTACTGTATTGCTGGTGTGTACTTGTTTGGGGTGCGGGGGGCGCCAAAGTATTGAATACAAGATATGGCTAAAGTAGTTCAGATGTTGCTCCATGCAACTTAGATACATGTAGATTTGTGTAGGATTTCAGTGACTAGATCAAAAAAGAATGTGAAGTCTATGTTTTTGTGGATAGAATGTCATGTTGCTTTATTATGTTAACTGTCATTGCACTATTAATATTTTTATTTTATGTAAACTACCAAGTCCATTCATACTGAATATTAACTTTAATTGAAATGCTTTAAAAGGACAATTGTAATAGGGAATTAGACGCTGTTGTTCATGCACTGTCACAAATGGAATTGAAATGCTGCTACTTCAAATGAGCATCTTTAACACTACATGCAACACTACATCTTTTGAAGAAGAGAACCATGAGAGACTTGAAGTCCAGTATAAAGGTTGGCTGCAAAGTATAATGTTCGTATATTCAGAAGTTGAAGTACACTCTCAACCTTCACTATGTTCTGTTGCACAGTTTTTGTTTGTGTCATGGTAATTCCTTCAGCAGAAAATAGATATGATGAAACTGTATTATAGAGGTAAGTATTTGGAGCATTTCCCATTCCCAGACTAATAGATCAGACTGCAGACATTGTTCACATATGCAGCCTTATTCCGTATCTCTACATGGCCATATGACCATTTATTTTGTTATGATTTACAATGGTGAATCACGTTGCAGTTACCACAGACCAGTTGTACCTTTTGTGTCATTTTGACAATGGAGGAGCAGGGAAGCTTTAATATTGCAGATACTGGAGGGTTAAGTCTTAAGTTTCTGAACTCCTAGTATGATAGCAATAACTGCCTGCTCTTTTCCGTTAGGCACCTTTTTGGTATTAAGCTGGTATGCTGATGTTTAAACATCTTTCTAATCAGCATAAAATATTGTTGCTCAAACTCCTGTGTTAAGCTTGCTGCTACTTACAACTTTCATTTCCTAGTGGAAATGCATCTGGCTAGACGTTGTGTAGATTGGCAAGAAACGCTTTTCTGCTAGTAAAATTCATCACTTTGTGATGTGTTTTTAAAATCTCTGCAAGTTACACACTTTCCCTAGTTTTCATTTTAGCAACACAATCTTCACCAAAATGCTGCTGAACAGGATGTGTGACTGTTTTGGAGCACTTATCCTTAACACTAGAATTGCAGCTTTATTCAAAGCAGCATGCTTGAATCACAACAAAGCTGAGGTGATGTAAAATCAGTTGTTTGGTCTTGCAGGTCTTCCTAGTCAGAAGTCCAAGGAGCAGCAGCGGAGCGTCCTACGTCCAGCTGTCCTGCAGCCACCCCAGCCGAAGTCCTTTACACAAAACGGTAACTGGTTGGAACTGCAATTCCTGTTTCTACTGTATAATCTCTCAGAGATCTTGTTGCCAGTCTGCATATGCTGTTAAAGTTGCATTCCCTTTACAATTTTCAGCTAATTTAGATGTAATCCTCAAAATCTAAATTCAAATTCTGAAATACTTGCTTCCTTATAAGCAATTTTTTAAATTCGTGTTTGCGTTGAGCCTTTGTAAACAGTAGGGATTGGCTCGCTCTGAAATGTTGCTCGTTCCCTACTCCAGCTAAATCAGCAGGGAACGAACTTCCAAATTCTCATCCATTCTGTGCTACTTATTTCCTGTTCCCTTTCTTTTCTTTTCCCACACCCACCTTCCAGCATCTACAACTATCTTGGCCCTCCTGTGTATGACTGATTTTGATGTAAGCATCTGTGAACATATGTTTACAACTAAGATAAGGATCATTTTTGTGAATCTTCCTGTTTAAATTGTAGGGGAATGTACCTTTAATCTTCACTTTCACAAAGACTGTTCGTCTGGTCGACTTAACAGTGACGCATTTTAAACAGCACTTTGGGGAACCCATACCCCTCACAGAGCCAACATGCAGACCTAAACCACTGGAGAGTCTACATGAAACATCATAAAAGAAATTTCATTTATATTGTGCCTAGGAGCAAAGGCTACATTCAATGAGCCAATTGTCATTGAACATAAGGGAAATATTGGATCATATAAAAACAACAAGAAGTGCAGGGCTTTGAATAATCATCACAATACGCACAGGGCCAGCTGTCTGGATTGTGCTGCAGTTCGTTGAACCATGGACACTTATACACTCTTTGAGGGCTAGTGATGCATCGTTTTCATCTGACCGCAAGCTCTGTATGAAATGCTTGCTTCTGTCAAATTTACGTCCCCTTCGCCGGCAGAACCTCATTCTGCACTTAAATGACCCTTATGCTTGGGATTCACAGTAGGAGCAAAGACAGCTGTTGTTCTTGCTTTTGCAGCTGTAATTGATGGAGCAGACTCCACCCCTGCAGAGATTGAAAAAGAAGAAAATCAACAATAAAAAGGAAAGAGGATAAATGAAATGGATAGATAACACTTTTTATTTTCTTAAGAAAAAGAAGAATGTAAAGAATTATATCAAGAGAAATCAGTAGAATTAAAATTAAAGCAGGATCCAAAAGAGAAAGTAGAAATGAGAAAAATAAAAGAATTAGTGAAATTGGGGAAGAAATGAGAAAATGTAGAGGGAATAACAATGCTGAATAAAATGGAAAGTGAAGAATGAAGAGAGAAATTTTGAGATCGCTTCAGGCCATGCTGTGGCCTCTTCAAAGTTTCAGAATGCTGTCAGGTTTTCCACACTCACTCACTCACCTTCTATGTTGATGGCAAAGCATTTCTACTAATCCCGCTCACTGATTGTGAAAATGTTACAGGAGGAATTGCATATTGTAGAAATCCAGAACAGTTTTTTAAAAAAAAATTCACATGGCAGTGTGTTGATCTGGAATTGACGGACAACTCGTGGCATAGGTCGTTGCTGACTATTATTAACTTATCTTCTGGTTTGTGGCAAAGCTTCCATTGCTTTAATGTTTATCAGTCTTTATGGATAGCTGGAAGTTTCATACATTTATTTTACCTTGCTGCCACATGTGTACTTCTTCACTGGGTGGACTGATGTACAGGTATTTATATTTGCAAAATTGAATCTAAATCTTAATAGATGTATGTCTCATTTTCTTCAAATGTCAGTCCATATATTTGGGATGTATTGAGACTTATATGCATGATTGTGCTACTTGGAATAGGATTCTGTGTAATGCAAGTTTAGTGGTATAGGAATCTTAATCCTTAGCCAACAGTTATATATCTTGGCGTTATGTATATAATAAGATGTTTATCTTATGCCATATTTCATATGCAAGATAATTTACATTGACCTTTTGTGCAGTTTATTGCATAGTTGTGTGGTGAATTGTAGTGAGAGGAGTGTAGCCTCTGAATCTTTGGTTAATTGGAGATGCTTAAAAGCTTAAGTCACACTCTTTGGAATGTTATTTATGCAGTTTTTGTCATTGATGGACAAGAAGCCAAATGAGCTGATTGGCCTATTTTTGTGTGTTGCATTGAAGAATCGTTTGTTTAAAAAAAATTATCCTGGCCCAGTGAAGCTGCAGCATGTCCAACCATCCAGTTTCTGATTCACATCCATTCACAAGTTGGCCCTGAATCTTCCCTTACAGTGCTCTTCTCCCAGTTCATGCATTTAATTTCCCTCTGCACATATTCCGAAACTGTAGAAAGTTCTTTTGCTGATGTCCAATTAAACACTTTTTTGTGTTAGATTCATGGCCACAAGTGTTAGTATGAACAAAAATGGAGTGTACTTGACTGAAATCTGTATTCCCAAGTTGCTATAACATTCAGTGCGAAAACCCTTTTCTCCCCCAGTGCATTTAGCCATATTTGCAGTTTTGGCAAACTTAACGACCTAAATCAAAACCAGTAAATGTTAAAACTTTTCAGAGTTATGGGGAAAACACAGGAGAATGACACTGAATCATAACACTGATTCAGAGAGCTGGTGCGGACATGATGGGCTGAACAATTTTCTGCGCCGTACCAATTCTGTGATTCTCTGAATTAGTGTTGCTGGATTTGTCTGCTCTTTGTTTTATTCAGTGGATTGAGTCTCAAGTTTCTGCACTGTCAGGTATATGTGTTTATAGATAGTTTTGCAATACTCTTGTACAGCAGCTCACATTGCTACAGACTAAACTAAATGTACCCTGTATTTTTTTTTTTGCATTTTATGTAATTAAGATATTTGTGAACTCTTGTAGAAGTGGAGTGGGCGGTATTGCTATTCAAGAGGAATTTATTAAATGTCGCATAATTAGCTCCTTGAATAACAATGATTCAGAGCTTCACTTTGGAGACATACATATCAATTAAGATTGTTAATATTGTGGAAGGGACAGAATTTTGATGAAACTGCGTTTGGATTCCCATGTCATGATTTGCTAATTGACTGTCAAGAAAGTATAATGGGAGAGAGAAAGGAAAATTTGGTTATATAACATCTTTCACGACCTTGATACTCCAAAGACTTAAAGTCAATGAAGTACTTTTCGCACGTAGCTCCTAATAGAGGAAACTACAACACAGAACGAGGTCATTCACCTTGTTTTATCTCTGCAGGCTCTTCATTAGAAAATGAAAAAAATAATCCCACTGTTTGAGTATTCCTCTGCTTGCACATTTTCCTTGAACTGTAGCTGAACCATTACTTCTGGTAACGTCAAAAGCAGAAGATATCTTAAGAGGAAAATCTGAAATAAAAACAGAAAATGCTGGAAATATTCATTAAGTCTAACAGTGTCTGCGGAAATAGACACAGAGAGAATGTTTCAGGTCTGTGATTTTTTTTCATCAGTTCTGATGAAGGGCCACAGACTTAAAGTAACTTTTTCTCCCTTGCTGTCAGATATGCTGAATATTTCCTCCTGAGAAAATATTCCAAGTTTTCTCAATCCTCTGTATAGGAATCATTTTAGTACAAATGAATATCTAAAGACTTGGGTCAAGAAAAGTTTGTTATTCCAGCTCTTTCAAGAGTGTATATGTGTTTTCTCACCACCATCCCTATTAGCTGTTGGTCATATAATTTAATACTTCCTTTAAATTGATGGAAAAATGTAAGCAGGGTCATTGATATCTCAACAATGCTCATTACCTTCTTCTCTACACATCAAACACATTCTTTAAAGGTGTGAGTATCTCCCATGCTCCTTAAAATCAACTGCCTTCCCTAAAAATCTTCTCTTCTTGTTCATTATTCACCTTAGAGCGGGAATTTTTTACTTTTAATTTCCAAATCTTCCTTGAAGTATAGGCATTTAGTTGCAAATTCAGTGATTTATCGTGGCTCTAGAGGATGTTTACTATTATTGATGCTTTAAATTATATTAAAGACCTGTAATATGTACTGTATTCTTCAATTCTTTCATCAGTCAACAACAAAAATGTTTAGTTGCATGAATCAGAACTTAGCCCTAAAAGGCCTGGAATCATCCTGGTCATTCTTCTCAACCCTTTCCATGCTTCTTCAGGTATGGTGACCGAAACAACCAGTTTTACTTTAATCTGGCTATGTGCATGGATATTATCCAATTATAATTACTAATATTGATAAAATTATAATGAATCCCTTTTTAAAGTTGTAATCTGAATCTTAGCATTCAAGTAAATGTTTTCAATGGTCTGACTTACTGTGATGTTACAGATTAAATTTTAGCAATTCTTCCATGTCATCAACTTAACCCATTATGTTCTCAACTGAAGCACTTCTCCATTGAGAATATTTGTGAGCATAAACATTTGAACCATTGAGCTTTAATAAGAAAGCCATTATCTGGTGACTTTTAAAATTGCACAGACAGGTAGAGATTCACTTTGTCTGGAGGATAATTCTTGGTTTACAATTTGGCTTGCTTGGATAGATGAAAAATATCACCTACCCAAATTGTAAATGTCTTGACTTTCCCTATATTTCCTCCTTGACAGTTCCGCCCTTCAACTTTAATCCTGCAGCTGGGTGTACAGAAAAGCTGCAGAACGGCACGCTCCCGAACTGCTCACTAAATTTCCTTGGTATTGAGTATCCAGGACACTCTCAAAAGTGGGAGTCACAGAAGAAATACTGGGTAAATTCAACAAAGCTGTTATTGCTAGCACGTCACTTGGAATAGGAGCATGTATTGTCAGAACATCACCTATGGAATGGTGAATCCAGTTAGTTGCCCATGCCAGCTTTTCAGCGTAACTCTGTATTGACATTGAAGTGTGCTTTATATACCGCAAAGACTGGTGACATTTTAAATTTAAAAGAAGAGGTTGGACAGCATTGAAAGAGGTTGTGTGTGATTTAATTTTGTTGAAGAGGCAGCACCCACATTATCCTCCCACCTATTGTTGGCTTATATGACTATTGCCATTGTCGTGTAATTATCTAGTACCACATATTAGTTGTTTTTACAACTGTAGCAACTTCATAGAAATTGGAGGAATTAGATATGAAAGATAGAATTTAAGATAGTCAGATCTTAATTTGAGGTTTTCTGCTGTAATGGAGATATCAACCTTTCTTCAAAGTGTGAAAGTCAAATTTGTGTATGGAAATATCTTCTTTAACATTGCATCTCTAAGTGTGATAACAATCCAATCTCCTCTGTTTTGTTTGCTGAATCCAATCTCTGGAGTTTCTTTAGATGTTTTTGGTTATGTATGCCAGCAGTTCTGCAGTTTGAAACAGATGGGTCACTTGGAATTGCAGTATTGAGCATGCTGCATACATGTGTATAGACTTGTCCTCCAGCTATATCCACTCCCGATTAAACTTTCATTTTTCAAGTAATCCAATACTCAGTACTATATGAGAGATGTACAACTGAATCTAATTGCAATATTATTTATATATATATATTCCAGTTGCTAGCATTGGCACCAATGGTGTGAGCAAACAAACCGAAGAAGGTATCTCAACCCCTTCTGTAACTCTGAACAGCACGTCAGATGAAGAGACTACATCAATCAACAGTTCTACAGCCACACCTAGTCATATGGTATGTAACATGCCTGGAAGCATTTGGAATTTAATGGTTTTGGAGAATGCAAGCATGAGTAAATGTCTAACAGCAATACAAGTTGTTGTATGTCATGATGACTATAATTTTATTTCACAAATGTTGATGGACTTTCAAGTAAAGCTGACTCAATTATGTTTTTTGTGTTAGTTGTTATCTCACGGATTCCTCTACTTTTTTTGATATTACGTATTGGCCAAATTCATTTTGCCTGGTCTCATGGATTAGTCACCAAAATAATAGGCTTTTGAACCTCTGCAGATGTTGCTATGCTGGCAGACAGGAGTACACAACAATAGTCTAGTAAGGACTTTGATATTTCTCACTCCCTCTTTGACATAGGCGAGGTAGCAAAGTTGATGAGAATAAAACCTAGAGACTTTGGTTACATATGCATCCATAAGCATTGAAATTTGCAGTATACTGATACATCAACCTTTTGATTTCACTTCATAATTTTTTTTGAGTTTACTTCCCTGCCTTACACTCTCCCAAGGTTTCCATAAGGCAGTGGAGCTATTTGATCAGAGCTGGGAGCTTAGTTCATGAATATTAGATCATGTCCACATGCTGGTAGGCTTGCACACTGCATGCCTAAAGTCCAAAGTCTCAATTTAAAACAGATCCATATGGTCTCTTAAAGAGGCACATTCAAGGACTTGCTGATGAAGATCCTGTGTACTGGTAGGAAATAGCTTACACTAAATGTGTCATCTTTCCAGCCACTGCAACCAAACCAGGGCCTAACATGGTCCATTGCATCCTCATGGATTTAGCATCGAAGGTTGAAAGGGAGACTTTGCTGTTTGTATGACCCAGAGTGTCCATAAATATTATGCAGTATTGCGCCCTGGAGAGGACACATTGTTTTGCTACAGAATGTTAACATATGAGAGAACAGTGATGGGATATGAGCCCAACTCGATTAGCATAGTGAGCCAGTGTAACAGGCTGTCCCCATTCGTGGGAAGGATCATCATACCCCACTAGTCCGCCAGTATCCCACCTTGAGGCTGGCACCTCCCAACTACTATGTTGTTGACCTGCCATATTCCATCTTCTTCATTGGCCAAGACGAGCTCGGAGTCCTTGCTGAACAAGAAGACAGAATCCGTTGCATCAGGCACATAAAGAAAACAGATAAAAAGGAAGAAGATGCTAGATCTTTGATTTGGCAAGCTGGAATATCAGGAGCATGCATCCAGGACTACCAGACAATTAGCAGCTGTTTGGTAATACATGCAAGAGACTGTGGAACATGAACATGAACATGGAACTTGACAGGCTGAATTTTGATACGGACTTTGTGCAAGTGACCAGACTTGCTGAGAACAGATCGCTAAAAGAAAACAATTACAAGTTCACCTGGCATTAGAAGAATTCAGAGCAAATGTCCAAGTTCAAGGCTTCACTGTAAGGGATTTGCTACTCTCACTGATAGAACATTCTCATCCCTTCCAACAAATAGTTCTGCATGTGTTCTGTCCATTCAACTGTCAAATAGGCCATGTAACTCTGTACATACGATCCAATACAGGGGTGAAGGATAAATTCTACTGGACACTTTGGATAGAATCCTTAATTCAGAGCCTGTTTACCTACTGGGGGATTTACACATGTGTACATAAATACAAACGTATTATTTGGCCCTTCGAGGCAACTTCAGTATTCAATAAGATCAAGGCTGATCGCGTCATTGCTCGTCATTAGGACGCAAATGTTGAAGTTCTTCATTCAAAGTACAGATTTTTGTCGTTGTATCACCTTTGGTCATAATGCCTACTTGGATAAAAGAACACATTCCTCAACTTAATTGAACAAGTACCCTCCAGCATTTTCTGTCAGATTGCAGAAGCAGAATAGAGCATTCTTTGACACGCTATTCCCAATAACACATTCTCAAGATATGGCAGGAAAGAGTGAATTGAATTCAAGCTTTTGTGAATTACAGGAGAGTTACTGGTAAGGAGGCTCTGAATGCACTCTGAGTCTCTCAAAGTTGAACAGACTTCTAGGCTGTATACCGGTGACTAGTGGTTAAAACTTTGCCAGAATATTCAGGTGCCCTTTGACATAGGGACTGCAAAGGGCATGTATGAAAGTATCAAAGAGACAATGATCCAACAGCAAAGAGAATGACTTCATTGAAAACTAAGACTAGGAAGTTCATCATTCATTGCAATAGGCAGTTGGTAGAGATGGATGGAACATTACCTTCAATTATACCTCTATACAAAAAAAATTGTCATTGAGGAAGCTCCAGATACCATAGAAGGCTTGCCTTCATGTCAGAGCTGGATAACCAACCCACAATCCAGAAACTTATGAAAGCTACTGAATTGTTTGCCATAAGTAGAAACTGCCTCTTGAATTCGTCAAGCATGGGAAACCAGCACGTTTAAAGTATTTGCACAAACTTTCTGTTTCTGCTGGAGGGAGGGGGCACTGCCCCGATATATAAGATTGTAACCTGTACAAGCGCAAGAATGACTGCAGCAATTGCAGCTACTACTAAAGTATCATCCTGCTAAGCACGGTGGAAGGAGTATTTGCTTGTTGCAACTGTCAGACTGCAAACCTTGGCTGAGCACTAAATATCCTGAATCCTAGTATGCTTCAGAACTGAGTTCTACATTTGTCATGACCTTCTCAGTCTGACAGCTGAAAGATGAATGCCATGAACAAAGGAGACCACTACATGGTGCCTTCATCAATCTTACTAAGGTGTTCAGGCATGTGAGCAGAAGTATTCTTTAATTGGAGAAAATTGGCTACCTGCTGATTCTGCTGAATCAATCTTCGCTTTCTATTTGTCATAATGGATAAGGTTAACTATGACAGGACATATTGGAGCCTTTTGAGATCTGGAGTGGGGTCAAAAACAGTTGTGTTCTGCTCGATGTTCATCAGCCATCATATGCATTCATGTCAACTATGCAAGGTCTCTGCCTAGACCAGGACCAGCAAAAAGCTGTTCAATGTTGCTGTAAGACCATGGAATCCAAGGTAAAGGCGTGACCAGTCCTCCTCAGAGTAGCTATACACTGATGGAATGCTAGAGTAACATCATAACAAGAATGTCTGATGAGTCTGATGATGCAAATGAGTCTGATTTTGACATGTTGGGAAAAGTTTCATGACCTTCAGTGTCAAGAAGATGAAATGTCATGGTCCAGGGTCTTACCATTTCGGCAAAGGCAATGACAGCTTCATATATCTTGGATTTATATCACAAGCAATTTGTCACTTTGGTACAATTAATATATGCATCACAAAACATCTGTGTGGTGTAGGAGTATAGAACAACGACCTGACTAATCTGTATCCTCAGTGCACTGTACAGTCATTAGACCTGAACAACAAATGATAGGAAAGAGAAAAAGTGGAAGAACAAATTGATGTTGATTTTTGTTGTTACTTGATTTTTGGCGCAGACGAATACGCGATTGTGTTTTGGTGGATACAGAGGATATACTGTATTCCAAAAAGCATCATCAGCTGAAATAGTTTTCTAAGAAGGGCAATTGAGGTCAGGCAGTGGAATGATTTTTGGAAATCGCTCGACGCTGCCATGGATGATTGCAGGATTGGTATTCTGAAATGATGAGTTGAAGCATCATCTTTATCTGGGCTTAGCTGGTGAACTCTTTTGTAATGCTTTCCCCTCATAAGTGATAGTGGTATATAGTTTCTAATATTTACAATATTATGTGAACTAGCTTCTGTAACAATAGATTGACTAGTTTATTAATCATTTGTTTCCGGGTGAGAATATCATGTACAAATTCAGTTTGTTACATTGCAACAACAGAGCATTTTTAAGCTTAAAAATACAAAAGTCAGCATAGACCATACACCATTTGGGTTTTGCAATGCCTGCACGATACTGAAACTATAGATTTTAATTACTGAATGTGGCATTTTCTGGTGTGGTCATTTGAAACACTTGGAAATAATGAGATGCTGGCCTTGCTTTTCCCATGGTTCCATATTCCTGTCTGAAATGTCCATATATGAACATCTTGGCATAATCGGGGCTATTTCCGAATAAAGCCTATTAACCTGTTTCTATGAATGTGTTTGTAGTTCATTAATAATATTGCCTATACCATTTGTGAAAATGTGCCTTTTGTCCAGTAAAATTTACGTATTTCTCAATTACCTAAAAGGTACAATACCTCAATCATATCCTTGTGACTTTTTCCAACTTGTGGTCTTAGTGCAATTTTTCATAATGTTTACAGTACACCTACAACTGTTACAGTCTGTACAGTTGCAATCTGTTACAACTTGTGGCTTTTACTAAATATTCTGGTGTTCAGCAGAAAGGGGCCATCATTACATGAATTTTCAGAATGTAATTTTATTTGCATTTTGTAAAGGTTGCTTAGGAACTGGCTACAGTAATAGCAATTGAATTGAAAGAAACCCTTCTGTTTTCCTAAGGGCAACATTAAGAAGGAGGAAAAACTGTTGTGGTACATTGGTATTGCCTTTCTGAGCCAGAAGGCTTGGGCTCATGTCCTACCTGCGATAGAATTAGGCTTACGCCTGACTGATCCAGAGTTGTTTCATAACTCACCTGAACAGGTTTTTCAACACTGTCTGATATTAAGAAATAGAAAAAAAAGTGTTCATAGATAGTGTAACTTGAGATTTGGATTTTAGCTGCCAAAAATTGGTGATTTTCAGTCGGGTCAGAGGTTAAAATTTAAACAACCTCAACTCCTCCAACCTATCCACTTTCAGATTTAGTAGAAGCGGCAAAGATGCTGGACAATAGACAGCCAACCACACCCAGGAGATTGGATGACAATTAAGAATTTTTAATAAGGTTGGCTGCATCTGCATTAGTCTGTTTAAAGTTTCAACTGTAGTCAGACTGATAAGAGAAGGGCAGTGAGACCAGCAACTTCAGAGAGAAAACAAGTGCCTTATGGCCCTGTTTGTGGGCCAACAGAATCAGGAGGCTTCTGGTTCCCATCTTCCAGTCTCCAAACCGTCAGCCCTCTGCTCCTGTAGAAGGCCCCTCTGCGTTAAGAAATGTGCATTTCTTCTTTCTCCTGGGGTTTGTGGATTGGACCTGCCATTCCAGAGTCTTTCCTGCCTGACCGGAAATGAAGCCCATCAAAGAGGGTGAATTTTGACAGACTGGCTGGGGATGTAAGATGCTTGCTACAGTTCTAGATATTCTGTTTGAAGTCTCATCACGGGTATTTCATCGCTATCAATACCCATTATTCATGGCTTAGACTCCTGACTCTAAACTGCAAAGTCAGTGAGAGATCAACCAAATATTAATACAATTGATTTCATTTGATTGTAGTATTTCACTTCAACTTGCATGGGAAGTAATCGATAATATTTTTCTGGTATTGCTAAACTTTGACCAGTATCTATAACATAAAACTTATATCTTCTCTAACTTGATACCCTTATACAAACTCTCAATACTCATCTTGCAGACCATGTGGCCTGAGCCTCTCTGTAGATGACAGACCAAGTTCACATGTATTTCTGATCTCTTTGCTTAAAATTGATTGTTTTAAGCAGTGTGTTTATCAAAAGATGTGTTAATCGTATTTGATTGAAAGCAGCCATGATGTCTGTGTACTCCTAGCTAATCCCTGGCCCTCATTGGTACAAAATGCATTAGTTACTGGAATGCGACTGCCATGTTTTAGATTGTGAAGGGTATGTTTGTATACTTCCATGGCAATCAACAGGGCCTTTCAGGTTTATTTTTGCTGAACATAGTTAATCAGTGCCATTTAGCTTTACGACAGACTTGTCTGCAAGTGGTCAGTTTCTGTTGAATTGTTTAATTTGTGGTAAACTAATCAAAATTGAGCAGTCACATTTTTCTTAGAATGAATATCATACATGTGCCTGATATTATGCAGAAGAAAATAGAGGATCAGTGTAATGTCTGCACTGAACAATTTGCTGGAAATTAGTGACTAAGAATTCTTATTTTTTAAGTTCACAGAAGCAAAATACTACAGATGTTGGAAAACTGAAATAAATCAAAAAATGTTGGAAATACTAGAAATGCAAGTCAGGCAGAATCTGTTGAGGGAGCAGTGAATTTTTTAGGTTGATGCTGACCCTTGAATGGAATTTGAAGTGGGTTTGTTTATTTGATCTACCAGGTATTTAACTTAGGCAGATTAACCTGAAAAGCGAGAATCATGTCAGTTACTGGGCTATATCTTTATACAGAGTTACAATATTTAATCAGTACTTAATTTTAGCATGCTGTTAATTTTCTCAACTAGCTTGTTCATCTGAAACAGTTATGAAGTGCTGTAAAGCTCATGTTGTGACTACCTGTCAAACAATTATTAACCGGCTAAGGTTAGTAGTATTGTTGAAGGAAATCTTGAAAGAGGTTGGCAATTACACCTACTTTATCTATGATCCAAATGTTCTTATGTCTGTTGTGTGTTCAAAGAAATCATTGCTAAGAAGTATTTCTAGCTTTTCTCCTGTCAAGTTCCTAAAAATCTGGAATGTTTCAATAAGCTCACCTCTCATTCTTCTGAATTCCAATGAGTATATTCCCAACCTACTCAACTCTCCTCATAAGACACTTCTTCCATATCTGGTGTCAGCCTAGTGAACCTCTGTGGACTGCCTCCGATGCCAGAATATCTTTCCTTGGATACAGGGTCCAAAACTGTTCACTGTATCTCACCTGTGGTCTGACTAATACCTTGTGTAGCTTTAGCAAAACCTTATATATATTTTAATATTTGATTCACTTTGAAATAAAGGCTAACATAATCTAGGAGACCCAGCTCTTGCTCTTGTGACCCCTCTCCCAAAAAACTGCTGACTGCCTAGTTTTTCTTCCTGGATTTGTGCTTCCTGACATTGTAAATGATTTCCTGTCTTCGGGGATTGATTTTTCAACAGTCACAGTCATTGCTCAATCTATCTTTACAAAATTTTTCCTTATCTTCAACCTCTCATTTCTGTCCAAAATTATAAAGATGATAATATCTCAAAAGTCTGTAACCATGTCTACTGCATTTGATTCTCTTCAAAGTGGTTTCTGCCACTTCCACAGTACTTAGATGCCCCTAATCAGAATCACTAATGAGATTCCCTGTACTTGTAATCGTGGTTTGTTATTTTTCATTGCCTTCCATAACACCCTGCAGTTTTTGATGCATTTGGCCATGCCAATTTTCTTCAACATCTCCCTAGTGCTATCCAGTACAGTGAGGCCTCTGGCAGTTGTATTCACTGATTAAGTCAAATGACAACATGGTTTATTTTCCCATCCCCCATAATGTTGTGTCTTGAATGACCTGTCCTCTATCTGAGTATGGAACCATTCCTTTAGATTGGAAAATTGCACATTTCAATTCACTATTTAAGGAAGATGACAGACGGAAACAAGAGAATTGTGGAAAAGTCTGAGATCTGTTGTGTCATTGTCACTTTCTGTAATTAAGAAGAGGGTGATGAAACCCCTTGAACAGTTTCAGCTGATTAGACAGTCAGGAATCGATTTGTAAAGCATAAGCCATACTGGAAACTCTGAATATTTTGAAAAGGTAGCTTATACACTGGACAGGAGCATGTCTCTGGATATTATCTATGTGGAATTCCAAAAGACATTTGATAAAAGGCCTCCTAATAGGCAGTTAATTGTAGTTGAAATGAGAATGTTAAGGGGTAATTTGATGATGTTTTCAGTTATTAAGAAAAATGCATTGGGGGAAATTATGTTTGATAAGGAATCTGAATCTAACCTGAAAAATTAAAGCCATACCTTTCAGGTGTAAAATTAGAAAATACTTCTATGCTCAAAAGTTGATAGAGGTTTGAAACTCTCTTCTGCAAGTAACTGCTGATGCTGTATTAATTGTTAATTTTAAAACTGAGATTGAGATTGATAGGTTTTTGTTAACCTAATGTGTTGAGGAATATGAGACAAAGGTGGGTATTTGGGTTGGGGTTTAGATCAGCCATGACCTCATTGAATAGTGGATGAGGTTGAGGGTCTAAATAGTCTACTCCTATTTCTGTGACCTTCTCTTGTTCAAATGTATATATGCTATGCCTTAGAAACATCATCTGAAAGCATGGGCTGAACCTAATCCCCAACACTATATCTGCATCACTTGTCCCTTTGTCTGTGATGTCAACCTGCTTTGTCCACATCAGTGTTAGCTGGGGTTTTCCTCCAGCTAAATATTGAAAAGACCAAAGGCTTAATCTTCATCCCCTGTCACAAGCTCCCTTCTGTTGACTCGAACTTCCTCTCCAGTTGCTGTTTCAGGCTGAATCACACTGTTGGCATCTTGGCATTCTGTTAGACAATAAGGTGAGTTTCCAGTTCCTCTCAACATCTGTCATAGAACTCACCTACCTATATTTTACGGCAGTGGCTAACTGTTTGCTGCTGAGACCCTCATTCACATTTTTATTACCTCCAGGTTTGGTCAATTCACTGCTCCATTCCTGGCAGGCGCTCCTGTCTTTTATCCTCCCGTGAGCTTCAGCCTAACAGAAGTTCTGCTGTTATATCCAATCATGCAGCAAATACCAGCCTCCTTCACCTCTGTCCTCAGTGCTATAAATTGGCTCATAAATGGTTAAATTTAAAATGTCGTCATTGTGTTTTAATCATCATTTCTGTGAATTGCTTGCGCCCTCTACCTATTTTTCCCCCCCATCCAAAATTCTTTCTTTAGACTCTATTATTCATTCCCTTTTTTTATACCCATTCCTAATCTTGAAGGCTATTGTTAAAACCCATCTCACTGACTATCCCTCTCCTTCGAGTTTATTTAAATTTGCATCCATTTTTTCAGTTCCCCACTGGAAGTGTATTGGAGCTTATTCTCTGCATTAGTTGTGCTATTTCAATGTAATTTACTGTTGTCTCAAGGGGCCCCACAACACTGGCTTTTATTTTCATGATATCAAAACTTCTGGTTCATTCAACGTCATACAGGTGGCTCTGACATTGAAGGAAATGTTGGGAGAGAGTTGGGTTTCATTACTGTACATACTAATAATTACCTATGGATGACATAATTCATGGAAGCATTTAGGTGAGGAAAAGGGGTGGTAAGAAGGTGTCGTAATGGATCCTTCAACTTTGGTGTGGTCATGCAAAGAGAAAAGGAGAACCCTTTGCTTTAATTGCACAGACTGAATTGTGACATTAAGTATGAAACTACAGTCCCACAACGCAAAGTTGTGGTGGAAGATAATGGCATTTTCAGTTGTAACAACTAGGAAATACTTTTGGCCATCCTAAGTACTGGAACAATACTGAATAAATGTAAGTTTATTTCTTAATTCCTTGTATGTCTCCATGGTCAAAGAGGATAGGAGGGGATGGTGTATCATAGTCACTGTAACGGATTGTTGATTTGAGCAAGGTGAAAACACTTAACTTTCAAAAAAGATTATAGCTCTTGTGGTAGTGCCCCTACCTTTGAGCCAGGAGGCCTAGGATCACATCCACCTGCTCAAGAAGTGTATTGTAACATCTCTGAACACGTTGAGTAGAAAATATCTTTACAAGAGGATAATTCAGAACAGGGAAGTAAATAATACATGCAAGGGCCAAGAACAAAGGGGATGTTAAAAATGACCCTCAAAATAAAACAACTTGATCGTGCATTTTTTTTTTTGAAGATGGGGTGAGGCAAGCATTGTTAAGAGGGTAAAGCCAGCAAATAGTCATTAGTACCATTGTCAAGCAGGAGTGTAGAAATGTACTTAAGTAATCAGGAGTTGAGTGGGAAAGTGTTAAGAGAGCAAGGTGGATCTTGCGAAATAAATGAGTTGAGAGAGGGCAAGGAGATTTAAAAGAAGCTAGAATGAGTGAGAGTGAATAAAGAGGTTCCAGTGAGAAATCAGTTTGGGTAGTTTCAGTCTTTAAGATAAAATTGTTGAGAAGTTTATCTTTTGTTTTTCAGACAAGCGGGGGGGGGGGGAACTTTTAAGGTGGTTTGTTACAGAAAAGAGGGGTAAGGACTTATCCTCACTCTCCAGAATTATTCCTGTATAGACAACTACTTAAGGGAGATCTGACAATATATAACACATTAAAGCAAACTTGACAGTGGATGACAAGATCAGTCATGTGTCAGGTGCTTTCAAGTCTGTGATATAAAGAGTGGCAAACTAGGAGTGAACTTATTTCAGGGAGAATTAAAGATAGTTTCCAAGAAGATAAACATCCACAATAATGCCTTGGTGAGTGGAGGGTAACAGTGCAGTAGGGAATGGGTAGTTGGTAGCTGTGGAGTAGATTTTCTTTTCTTCTCCATTGTAGAAGATTTTGAGATTATTGGTATGTTTGGTAGGTGTGATTTGGGCTGCAAGACTGCATAAAATGCAAATGATTTGCTCTCTGTGGTAATTGATGTAAATATTGAAGAGGTCAGGGAAATCAGCATCTGGGTATGAGGGGGTTTGAAAGTTCTGAGGTGAAATGATCACATCGCATGAAAGCCGTTGAAAATAGGAGGAGGAGTTTGGTGAAAATCACAGTGGTGAGAGCTTCTATGAGCCAAAGGTAATCGAGTCATAGTCATATGGCACGGATATGAAGAACAGCTGAAGAAATCAAGATGCGATTTGATAGCATCCCGTTGACTGCAAGTCAAACTTCCAACAGCTGCCAGATGTTTGTAGATTCAGTAACATGATGTTGTCTGGTGATTGATGTTACAAGGTTGCTAAGCAGACAGTAAAACTATTGGAGGCAGCCTAAGGCCAGCTGAACAATCTGGAGATGTTGGTAGTCCAGGTTTTGAGGCTGGTTGTGATGTACGGGGCATGGAGAAAGTGGTGACTCAGAGCAATCTAGTGAGCTGTAGATACTTTAGCCTTCGACTGTGTCTGACCAACTTACTTGTTTCCTCGTTTGATTTCCTCGATTGGGTATTGATGATCTTGGTGCTGCTGGAGTATTCTCTAGAGAAGTAATGAACAATTAAGGGAACCACAGGTATGAACACGTTTGTATCCAATCAGGGCTCACCATGGTTAGGCAATGAGTAAGAATTGGCTTGAGAAGTAATTATACAATATCCTGGCAATCATTAGAGCAGAATCTGTCAAGGAAAAGTGTTGCAGTCGTATTCCTGGGAGGCACCACAGCCAAGCCAATCCTGTCCTTGTCCGATGACCGCAAATGCACTTTGCTAGAAAGTCACTGGATAATGATCAGGAGTGGGAGACCTGGCTGATTATTTTTTTCTCTCCTCCCTAGCCCACGGGCACTAAGGCCAATTGGAGCACCTGTACACCTGCTGCAGCTGAGATCAGCTAACTCAGGATAAACCAGGGATCGAACCTGGGATCTTCTTGGTTGTATGGCTCAGTTCTACACTGGGCAATAGTTTACCAATTGAGCCAACGGTGGAACCATATCTTGAACTTTGGTACGCAACTATTTGTATGTCGAGGTTGACTGATAAGGAAGAATGTAACATTCCTTTGTCTATTAAAGCTCTTGTTTTAAGTGCAGATTAAAAATTTTTAGAGATGATAGTAGTGGAAGATCAATTGAGGCAGTCACTCTTTTTGTTTAGTAAGGTGGCCCTGAAATGGGGATTGGAAAGTTTGTTTATAAATCCTTATTGTCTGATATTTAAGTTACTTGTTTGTATACAAGGTTTACTTAAAATTATTTCTTCACATTTCTAGGGGAATACGAAGTTAGCTGAATCATCAGAGTCCAAGAGCAGCTGTGAAGTAGATGAGAAGGAAGAAAAGTTGGATAGCCAGGAGCAGCCTGAACAACTTATGGAACAGACGAACTTCGTGTTTGGGGAAAATCTTCAAGACAGAGTGAAGGTTTATGTTATTCCAGTATTGAAAATCCACTTCGTCTGGCAGCTTCTGTGAAGGAGAAAACAGAGTTAACGTTTCAGGTCTGGTGACCCCTCCTCAGAACCAGTTCTGAGGAAGGGTCACTGGACCCGAAACGTTAACTCTGTTTTCTCCTTCACAGATGCTGCCAGACCTGAGCTTTTCCAGCAATTTTTTTTTTGTTCCTGATTTACAGCATCCGCAGTTCTTTTGGTTCTTATTGAAAACCCACTTGTGCTGTTCCATGCTCTTGCGGTCCCTTCTCTCGTACCGGCTTGCATTGAACAGTTTTGTTTGGGTTAATGTAGTTTTGGTTAATTACTTCCTGTATCATATGTTGGTTCAAGCCTTTCTATAGTTTGATATTGATAGGTGAAGAGTGGCAGTATACTATTAATTGATTTAAATGTAAGTAATATGTATCTAATGCCAAAGCCAGAATCTATTGAAAGTTTAGTGTATGGAAATGGAGAATCAGTCATGTTTATGTAGAATGAATTGATGAAAGATGATAAGAAACCGGAAAAATCACAATGAATTATATAAAACGTTCCAGTATGACGTGTCCTCCACATCAGTAAGAATTTTAACTGTGAAAGGGAAATTGAACCTGAGAAGTAAGAGTTAAAGGAAACAAAGTACTAAAGAAACAAGGTTATAGTAATTTGTAAATTCAGTGATGTTTTATTAATAATACTTACATTAATAAAGTTGTCTAGCAGACCCTAGAGTTGCATTTGTAGCAGGATGTATAAGAAGAGAAAGTTTACTAGACTAAGAGCTGGAATGAGTAGATTGCCTTATGAGGAAAGGCTAGTCAGGCTGCGCCTGTATCCTGTAGAGTTTAGCAGCGTTAGAAGTGATTTAACTGAGACGTAAACAATCCAGAGGGGACTTGACCAGATGTCAAAAGGACATTTTCTTTTGAGGGACAATCTAGAATTAGTGATCGTAGTCTGAAAATAAGGGGTTGCCCATTTAAGACAGGGATGAGGAAGCATTTTTTGCCAGAGGGTTGAGAGTCTTTGGAATTCCCTTCCTTAAAAGGTAGTGGATGCAGAATCTTCAAATATTTTTAAGGCCAAAGTGGGTCCAAGTCTTGATTATCAAGGGGATGAAATATAATCGGGATATGCAGGAATACAAAGTTGAGATTAAAATAACATAATTCGTGATTTTATTGAATTGTGGAGCAGGCTCGATGGGCTGAGTGGCTTAATGTTGTTCCGTGTTTGCATCCTTTGTAAGGATAACTGGTACAAACCATCCAACAGTTAATGATACAAGATAGAAATACTTAAAAGCTGAAAAGTATCTCTAATCAAATGCTGAGAAATTGTAAATGAAATGTCACGTTTCTGAATTTTCAGTCGCTGCCAGAAGTATTTGCTATGTTGGAGTAAACAGCTGTTTGGATGATGATGGTCAAATGATGTTTGCATTTGGAGTGTTCTATTAACAAGGATTTTGCTTCGGTATAAATTGTGGTGTCACAAGAAATTTATTATCTAAACAGAATGAGAACAAAGTCCAGTCTGTTATGGGTGCAACTTTAAATAACCTGGTTTTCTAATAAACCTGTTCATAGAATTTATGACACACATCTGGAGCAGGTGGGACACTATGGACACTACCATTGTGCCACAGGAGGGCCCTGTTATGGGTGCATAACAGCATGATTATATAGCTACCCAAGCCTGAGAACTTCCACAAAAACAAGATACTACAGATACTGGAAAACTGGAAAATGCTGAAAATACTCAGCAGGTCAAGGGATATTTGTGAAAAGAGAAGCAGAATAAATGTTTTAAGTTAAGACCTTTACTCATTGTAGGGAAATATTAGAATGTTTTATACTGTGAAATTGGGATAAGGGATTTAAAAACAAACAAAAGGAAACATCTGTGATAAGGTCGAACATGGGAGATGTTAAATGACAAATAGCTGGTGTTACAAAGTTGGACTTTTTTACACCGAGAGTGGTTAGTGTGTGCCAGAGGAAGTGGTGGATGCAGGTACAGTTACAACATTTAAAAAACATTTGGATAAGTACAGGAATAGGAATGATTTGGAGGGATTTGGGCCTGGAGCCAGCCGGGGGGGTGGAGGGGGGGGGGGGTCTGGTTCAGTTTGGGAACATGGTCGACATGGACTAGTTGGACTGAAGAGTCTGTTTCCATGCTGTATGATTCTTTGAGCTCTAAAGGGAGTGGACATGAGACGTAGAAGGAAATGCAGGATGTATTCAAGGAAGGTGTGAAAGGCAGAATAATGAGCTGCTGCCTTCCGACTGCAAAAGCAGTAGAAAAATTTGATTACGGCAGGAGTATGCAGCAAGAGAAACAAAACAAAATAGATGCAGGGAGGATGGTCTGAAATTGTCGGATTCTAAGTGGATTTTGGAAGCCTGCAAAATGCTTAATTCAAGATGAGGCTGCCGTTCTTTGAGTTTATTGAATATCTAGCGCAGTAAAGACCAGGGGCAGAGACATTATCATGAGAGCATAATGAACTGGAAAACAGCCTTGCTCAAAAAATTAGGAATTTTCATTGGAATAGAAAGTTTTAAGGGGAAGATTGTCAAAATAATGAAAGCACTGATGATGTAATGCAGGATTGTTCCTAGTGATTGGTCAATTTGTAAAATAAAAAAGAATAAGAAGCATTGCCTTAAGAAGAATGCAGAAACAAGTGAAGAGTCATACTTTTTCCAGAGTTACTAAAACATGGAATTCTTTACTTAAAGTAAGTGCTGAGTCAGGGACAATACAATTGGAAAAGCAATGCAATAAATAATTGAATTGAAAGATCCTAGTCATGTTGGAAGCTAAAAGGAAGTAGAGCAAGTTCCAGTGGAAGAGAAAGAACTGGCATGCATGCCGTATCAAACGGCTCCTTAACTGTAATTTTAATGATTCTTGTAATTTAAAAACTGTAAATGCAGAAAGAGTTTGCTAGTATCTGTAGAAGAATCTAAACTGAAAAGTTATTAGGACTGAAGAAAATAAGATGACGATGAAAGGAAAGAGGACAACAAATTTAAGATGAAGAAGCACCATTCACTATCAACTTATCTCAGATTAGGTGAATTGTGGTTAGCAAGCATGCTGTAAAGTGACAACCTACAGCAAAAGGCATTAAAAGAACATAGGAATGTGAAACATTATTTTCAAACCTTAGGCTACTTCCCTATATTTTATAAGAAGATGTTGCATTGTGCATGTGAACATCCAGGTAAAGATAAAGGAAATTGATGTTTTGCAATGACTTTGCATTTTGACAAAGAGCCCAAACTGAGTGTTGAGTTATCTTTTGTATTTCTGTATTTGAGTTCTTATATACGTGTAGTTTTTCTCCTTTTCACATTTCACAGCTGCTTGCTTATGTGTGTGTCTTCCCCTGAACCTTTTTACTAACTCTTGTGCAGTTCTGTGAAACTTGTTTAAATTCTAGAAGTTTACAATCAAGCCTCCACTGAGAAAGTGGACACGAAGGGATATGTACTTTGTACCACAACAGGGGTTAAAATTCAGCCTGTTGCAGCCAGAGAGGAATTTCACACTTAATTTAGTAGTCTTTGAAAATAATTATAATAATTTGATCCAGGAAAAATTGGGGTTGTGCTTGTTGGAGTTCCTATCCTTAGTGTAGAGGTGATTCATGAAAACAGTTGTGTGTTGGGAATACTTCTCTTCCCCCACTTTAAATGTACGAAAGGACATGAAAATCTTCAGTACTTGTAAGTAGAAAGAAATAAGGAATGAAGTTAAAAGCTATACGTTACAGTCGCTCTTAGTATTGTGTAAAAAAAATAAAGTTAAGAGTTTGTCGATTCCAGGTGATCAGTAAATAAGAGAAATGATGTACAGTTCACTTGTCAGATGTACGAAGCACATTGTCACCTTGAATTTATGTGGAGTGATACTATAGTGATAATTCCTAATATCTGAAATGTTAAAATATGAAAAACTGCTTGTGGAAATTAAGCTTATTTTATTTGAAAAGACTCCATGGAGTTTTCCTAATTAAAAACTGAACTCAAAATTGCCTCCAAATAGTTCACCAAAGTAGAATTTTAATACTAAGCGGGCATGAGATATAAAAGTATGAAGAAAAATGTACAGCCATTTGACACTGCATCTCTGTGCTGGGCTTTATGCTGCATCCTTCCTCATCCCTTTGGTAGTTCATATGGGATATTTCATTGAAAGGAGCATTATTGCAAGATTTGGTGAAAAGATGGGATTGATATTAAACTATATGTTTGGGTTTCTTGGGATTTTCTGTTCCTAAAAATTCTTTGGTTATGTAAAAGATGTTTCAAGAAATACTAGCAGAGTCCTGCAAAACATATTCACAGTCATATTTGTACATTTAGTCATCATGCCATCCATTGTCCTCCTCTCTCCAATCCTCTAATGCCATCCCATTCCATTCTTTCTCTACTTGGCCATTTGATGACATCCTATCCCTCTCAATCTTCCAATGCTAATCAATGCTTTGCTATTCCACTTGCCCATCCAAGCCCTCAGTCACCATTTCTCATTCCTTCCTATGCTAGCCCATGATCCCAAACCAATGCAATCTTTCCATGCTACCCTTCCCTTCTAATCCTTCCATCCTATCCCTATTCCAAGTCAGTTCACCCTTTCCCATTCCATATCTCACATTTAATCCCTCCCCCATGCTCCCAAAGCCAACGTACAGCCATCCCGTCTTCACATTTTACATACTGGACAACACCCCTTCATTCCGCCATCCTAAAGCAGCCTTGGTGTCATTGGGCCTCTTATGCTTTATACTGTTGTTTTTCTCATCCAGGAAATCTCAACCCTGACTTCTCCTGAACTGCCGTCATAAAAGTTCATCCCTGGGATAACTTTATAATTGAGTTTTTTCCTTAATTTATGTTCTTTTTCTCAAACAATTCCACCCCCTCAACCCACCATAAACTATTAGCAGAAGCGTGTAAATCAAATGCTGTGGTGTTCTGTACATCCTACGTGCCTCTGTGTACACCAGGCTCCTGCCACTGCAGTTCGCCAACCAATCAAGGATAGTCAAAAAAAAAACTGTATAGCTCCTATAAACAATAGAGCAAAGTTAGTTTTCAGTTTTACTTTGTTTTGAAGTTAGCAGCTTGTTCTGAAGCCCTGTAACTTGTAGAAAGTGTATTTAGAAAGTAAAAACCTACTTGAGTTTTTTTTTTACCTACTGCATTAAACTCAGCAAAAAACAGCATCAAGAGAGATGAGCAAAACTAATGATAGTTTTGAGAACTTGTAACAGAGATGACCTATAATCTAGCTTGTGCATATCTGTTATATGTGATATGTTGCAGATGATGGAGGGCAGTGATTTTACGTGTCCTCTGAAGCAAAGTTCTGCGGATGGAGAAACATTGCCAGCAACCAACTACTTCCTCCAGTACATCAAACAAAACACTGCAAAGTAAGTGTCTACATTTAATTATTTATATAGAATCAGCAAAACCTACAACTTCCAACTCCAGGCCTGTAAAGGACGACTGATAATATGTTATCAGTTCTGTTTAGAAATGAGGATTGAATGTTCTTTAAGGACATCTAACGGTATTTGCAAAGAATATTGTCTTTGTCCATGAATTTCAAACTTGCTTTAAGTGATGCCTTGCAGTGTACCCCTCACTTACCAACCTACCGTACAAGTTTAAAAACTGTAAATTCAGAATTTTATATGCTATCCTTGCAATCAAAATTATATTCTGTAATAATTCTGCTGTAGACTTATAGTTTACTCCTTTCAGTGTAATTTTCACTTCTAAACATCATGACTGTAATATGTGACAATTCAGTCCAATTCTGTTCCTTTATCAACTTGATCTCTAACAGTGCAACTTGATCACCATGTCATTCATTTATACAGTGAAGAGTATTTTGTTTCAGTTCATTACAGATGTAGTTTTGCCATGTTTCTCAAGTTTAGTAATAGTTAGCAACTTTTTATCACTGATTTTAGTGTTTTTCAAGTCTGTTGACGTTCTTGATATCAGTATCTGAAAATTGAGATTGCCAGATTCTCATCTTGTTAAAGCTGTCCTTGGGGAGATAGTCAATAAGCAAAACCTAAAACTAAGTGATGTTACCAAAATCCAAGTATCAACCTTGACCTTATTATGGCGGTAAATTTCATTCAAAGAATGAAAAGAAGACGTAAGTGCTATCTCTTGCTCAATAACTTTTTGGGTATGCACATATGAATGCCAATAGCTTATACAGAACTTGCTTCTAACATGGAGATGCCAAAGAATCCTGTTCTATTTCTCTTATTTCTTCTTCCACCAGTCCATAGAGATGTGCTGTGCTGTGCTGCTTGTCAGGGATTCTTGATGATAATGAGAAACAGCATTTAACAAGCATTGAAAATTTGGATGCTTAACTCTATATGTTCTGACCCTGAAATAAATGATGTCAAATTCAGTGAATTATAACAATTTAAAAAGTATGTACAGATGAAGATGACTATCCAGCATGACCTTTCATAGAAATTCATAATTTCTGTTATGAACTGGGGCAGCACGGTGGCTCAGTGGTTAGCACTGCAGCCTCACACCACCAGGGTCCCGGGTTCGATTCTCCCCTCGGGTGACTGTCTGTGTGGGTTTCCTCCAGGTGCTCCGGTTTCCCCCCTCAATCCAAATTTGTGTAGGCTAGGTGGATTGGTCATGCTAAATTGCCCGTAGTGTTCAGGGATGTGTGGGTTATAGGGGGTTGGGTCTGGGTGGGATGCTGTAAGGGTCATTGTGGACTTGTTGGGCCGAAGGGCCTGTTTCCACACTGCAGGGATTCTGTGATTCTCATTTACACCCGAACAATGTCTCTTGAGTATTGAGTTTTTCATTCTACTGCACTACCCAGATAATTACTGTAAGTATCTCCTTGCCTGAAGGAGTGCTTTCTGGTCTGACATGGTCCTTTGCTAATTTGTATGTGTCCCTTTTTCCTGTGGTTATGATTTATCTTAAACTTGTGCTTAAAAATCAATTGATCCATTTCTCATGATACCTTGTGTTTCTATATACTTAGCCTGTGAAGACCCTAGTGTCTAATTTTTCCCAGCCTTTCCTCAGGGAAATTTTTCAGATTCCAGAAGTTAATCTTTTAGTCTTTGTTCATGCTGCTGTCAGAGTTCAGATGTTTCATTTGTGTCATAGCCATAACGTGATGCAGCCATATCAGAGTATTGTGTATTACAAAGACTTGATTAGTTCAGCATTCTCTTTATTTTATTGATTACTAGACATGCTGGATATAGTTTGTAAATAAGGGGTTCTTTATTTTGGTAGAAATAAGAATTTCTTTTCCCTCAAAGTTGGAAGTTTTTGGAACTCTTTTCCCCAAATAATAATGGAGGTAGAGTCTTGAATATTTTCAAACCTTGTTAAACAAGGGATTTAAAGATTATCTGGGATAGTGGGGAATATTGAGTTGAGACCAAAGTCAGGTCAACTGTGATCTATTGAAGAATGTAGCAGGCTCAAAGGACTGAATGGTTTACTCTTCTTAATTTGTATGATCTTACAGTAAATATTGAGCTTGATGACCCTTTCAGGTCACTTCCAACCTCTCTCAGAAATAGTTTAACACCGTTGATTAAATGTATTTACTCTTCTGTCTGCTATTCTTTAAATTTGTAGGTCATTGCACTTACCCATACTGATTGCATCTGCTATATTTCTGGCCAGTTTATTGGAATTTATTTATTTTTATCTCAACTACAGTCTGTTGGATTCTGGAGAAAATGCAGATAGTAACACAAGAAGTGCCAAGTTTGTTTTTGGGGAGAACATGAGTGAGAGGGTACTGGTGAGTGCAGCAAATTAAATGTATATTTTCATATGTTCTTTTCACTTTGTACAGATTGTTGCAAGTTTGGCATGTGTCAAGAAGAAGACAGACACTAATGTATATAACTGATATTTTGGGAGTAGTTCTAGAGTCATAGAGTTGTACAGCACAAAAAGAGATCCTTTGGCCTAACCAGTCCATGCTAATCATCATCCCAAACTAAACTAGTCCCACCTGCCTGCGCTTGGCCCATATCCCTCCAAATATTTCTTATTCATGTACTTATCCAACGTCTTTTAAACATGGTAACTGTAGTCGTATCCACCCCTTCCTCTGGAAGTTCATTCCGCACACATTCTCTGCATTAGAAAAAGTTGTCCCTTATGTTTTTGTTTAATCTTTCTCCTCTAACCTTAAAAATATGTCCCATAGTCTAGGGAAAAGACACCTGCCACTCAGTTTATCAATACCCCTCATAATTTTATAAGCCTCTGTAAGATCCCCCCCTCAACCTGTTAGACTCCAGTGAAAAAAGGTTCCATCTATCCACCTTCTCCTTATAACTCAAACCCTCTATTCCCAGCAACATCCTGGTAAATCTTCTCTGAACCTCAACATGATGTCCCAACTCTTATACTCAAGGGTCTGAGCAATGTAGGTAAGCGTGCTAAATGCCTTCTTCACCACCATGTCTACATGTGACTCAAACTTTAAAGAATTATGTACCTGAACCCCTAGGTCTCTCTGTTCTACAACACTACCCAAGGTCTTACTTTTAGCTGGGTAAGTCCTGCCATTGTTTGTTTTACCAAAGTGCAATACCTCGCTTGTATCCAAATTAAACTCCATCTACCACTCTTCAGCCCATGGAACCCATTGATCAAGATTTCTTTGTAATCTTAGATAACCACCTTCACTGTCCACTAGACCACCAATTTTGGTGTTACCAACAAACTTACTGACCATGTCTTCTAATTCTCATCTAAATCATTTATATAAATGACAAACAAAAGTGGAACCAGCACTGACCCCTGTGGAACACTGATAGTAACAGGACTCCAGTCCGAAAACCAACCCTCCTCCACCGCTGTGTCTCCTACCGTTAGACCAATTTTGTATCCAATTGGCAAGCCCACCCTGAATCCCATGTGATCTAACTTTACTAATTAGACTACCATGTAGAAACGTGTGAAAGGATTCTATTGAATTGTTTTAAGATTTTTTAGTAGTTTAACATGGTATGGACATTAATTTAATAGTTGACAGTTTGTCACCATTTGCTGTATTTAAATATAAATTGTAGTGTAGTAACAAAGAAGCAGTCGACAATGTACCTAGAATTATTCATTGTATTTACAGAGCTTGCCACGAGCAGGTGATGTGAGCATTGAAAGCAACAAAGAACAGCTATTTGGAGAAAATGTAGCTGTTTCAACAGGATCTGTTCCTGAACCATTACCAGAAACTACACCTGAGAAAGCTACCGATTGGTTAGGTAAGGAATATTAGTAGTTCCACTGGCCTTTAATAAAAACAGAAACTGCTGCAGTTCAGGCAGCATTTGCAAAGAGAAGAAAAGATTTAGGTTGGTGATTTTAGTCGGAACTGAAGTTATTGACCTGAAATGTCAATTCTATTTTTCTCTTTCATAGCTGCTATCTGACCTGCTGAGTATTTCTAGCATTTCATGTTTTCATTTCAGTTTGTCAACATTTGCAGTATTTAGTTTTACTGCCCAGACCTTTAACCTAGTATATTTTATCTGCTAGCATTGTAAGATTTTAATTTGCATTTGTGGAATGATGTTAGCACAGGTCAGTGCTGCATTTACTTGTGGAACAAAGGTTGCTGCATTTGAAAACAGAAATCACTTGGAGTGTTATAGGACTCAATGAAGCCCCAGATATGTGCAAAGAGTAATTAACTTCTGTTTAATTCCAGTAAACAATGTGACTGAATCACTAGAGGAATCTGCAGCTGCTTATACCAAAGCAACAGCCAAGAAATGCTTGTTGGAAAAAGTTGAAGTTATCACTGGTGAAGAAGCTGAGAGTAATGTCTTGCAGGTGTGTGATTAAAACTCCAAAAATATCTGTTTTGTATTTAATTTATCCAATTCTTGATTAGTGCTGTCCATTCTACTACTTTTAGTGAACTTTATATTTTTTATATTCTCCTTCTTTGTAGCTGCCCAATCTAGAAATTTATTTCCAAGATTACTACTGAAAAGTTTAAAGTGGCAAATGGGCTGCCTAGTTCTTGATGTGACCAGCAATAGTACAAATAGCTCATTAACTATCTTTTGCAATTTTGTTGGCCAGAGCGGCTGTCACTATTTTAATCCCAATTACTGTCCCCTGTTCCATTTCCATTTTTTTTTTAAAGAGTTTGATTCCATGTAAGACTAATGTTAATCTCAAGCATCTACTTCTTATCAACTGTCTGTGGTAACATACCTGGATTTTTGTTCCGTCATTTTGTCATCTGTACCAGTTCATTCTTCTGCTTCATTAAGAAGTTGCTATATGTTGAAGTATTGCCTGCTGTCCTTGGTAAAGTTCTTTTCTGAAACTCTAGAAGGGCCTTTACAAATTTGCACTGAGTTTTAGGCAGCTATATGGTCAGTGCTGTAATCTTGAGCTTTCAAATTAGTTTTATTTTTATTTTGTTGTGGCAATTAATGCGTTAGGATGATCATGTTTCTTAATGGGCGTGGGTTTATGTAAATATTTAAGTCCAGATCATGCATTTTGTAGGTTCTGGCTTGTGTTTTCCATTAGTACCTTGTTAATTTAGATGATCATTCCTAAATATTTTGCTCTTGTTATAAAGTGTTGAATTTGGATTTAATATTACATGTTTATCTTGAGAACATAGTCATCTGCATGGTGTAGGTTGTCAGACTTTTGCTACACTTGGAGTTTAACCATCACCAGAAGTAATGAGTTTTCTGGTTCAGTTGATATCATTGTGAGGTCCTGAGTCAGTTATGAGGAAGTGGTGGATGTGACCCAGTTACAATGTTTAAACAACACTTATATAAGTAAATGAATAGGAAAGGTTTGGAGCAATATGGGCCTGGGGCAGGTAGGTGGGAATCGTTTAGTTTGGGATTATGTTCGGCACGGACTGGTTGGACCGAAGGGTCTGTTACTGTGCTGTATGACTCTGACTCTGTTAAGTAGATTGCAAGTGGTCAACAACTGTGGTTTGCTTAATAGAATGGTTTTCTTTTCTCTGTGGACCAGTGACTGTGAATTGTGTGGGATCCAGCCACATCTGGTGTGACAGACAGACAAACTTTGACCAAGATGGATACTAATCTGCTGTAGTGAAACCCAAAGTTTGCACAACTTTTTACATATGGATGGTATCCATACTTGGTGGTACTGTCGTCAGAATGAATGGTTAACTGTTAACAGTGAGTTTTCTGTCAGTTGACTATCTCCTGCTTTATTGAAGTATGGTTGGTAGCAAGTAAAATGGACAGATATTTGATGTGGTACTTGTGTTTCCTGACCACATGTCCACATTATGACCAGGCAAAAGAGAGTCAATGAGCTCTTTGAACTAATTCTATTCACATGAAGAATTAGACAGTTGTTTACTAAGAATGTCCATTTAAAATAATGGTTCTCATTTTTATTTTCTTCAGAAGAGACCAGTGAGAACCAGAAAGCATCTGTCCAAATAAGCGTCAATACTCAGTTCTAGTCAATATTATAGTACTTGGTAGATCGCTTTATATATGTCAGAAGTACCAACAATCACCTTTGCTGAATTCAGTACATTTTTAAACTGATGAATCTTTTAGAACCCAAGGCAGTTGGAATCATCCTGCAGTATAGAAATAGGTTTTTATATGCATTGGCCACCTTTTCATAAAAATCTATTCATGACAAAGGGAAAATATGTCAAACTGATCATTGGATAATACATCCAAAATTATTTATGGCAGATGAAAGATACAGCTACCACAGGACAAAGAAATAAATCTTTATTTGATTGGTTTCCATAGAAACTGGAGAAGGAGAATTAGTATTGAACTGTAAAATCATGAAATATTGTGATTGTTTTGCATTTTAAAAGTAATCAAATATACAATAATTCTCAAAAAATGGAGATATCGCGAAGTTCTAGCAGTGCTTTTACCTTTCCCCACATTATATCACCATTTGGTGCCATATTTTGATTACATATAGACATAACTTATAACTAATAGTTCAGAATAACTGTTTTGACATTGGAATCAACATAGGAAATGTATTTGTAGCACTTCTAAGTGTATCAAGAGGTCTATGTAACAACTTTAATATTCTTCAAGAGACTGATAGATTGAGGAATAGTACTGGATACCATTTGATATAACCTTCCTTTGTAGATTCAATTCCATATTCAAAGCTACTTCTATACTTGCCCACCTGATTTAAAACTATTAATGCATGTTTCTTGTTCCATCAATCTGTCTGCCTTCTATTGCCTCCTCTAAATGAGAGACGCAACTAAAATGAGGCTACAAAAACAATTGATCTTGGGAAGATGTGTGTGGTTAACCTAGATGTTGTATAGTGTCAATTTCTTAAAAGGACACTATATATCTTAGCCCCACTCCGTCCTTTTGATTGACTATAGCTATTTGTACATAAAAGAAAAAACACTTTCAAGAATTGAGTGACACTATCAAAATCAGGTAATATAACAGTTTTTCTCCATGCCTTTTGCATATGCCTTCTACTTTGGTCTGGTGACACTAGGCTTGTGATGTATTCTCCATCTCCTTATGGTTTTGCCTTGGATAATCATATTGGTTACTGATCAAAATGCCTCAGCCTAACTGATATCAGAATCATATCTATGTGGTGAGCAGTCCCAGGTGACAGGCAGGCTCTTTACAGGTGCCTTCAGTATGAGGAAGCTTTGGAAGAGCCAGTGGAAAGAGCAATTAGGAGAATACTTCAAAGAAGATAATATTTCAAGTTAGAAACAAGCAGATTTTATAGTGACTTTGGCAGTTTGGTGGAAGTGTGCTTTTGGATTGCATGATCATTTCCCAATATTTCATGGATTTGAATTTTTCCCTGACATGGGCATCACTGGCAAGGTCTGCCAACCAGCATTTATTGCAAATTCCCAATTGCCTTTGACATAAATTGAGTGGCTTCCTAACAATATTGCCTTGAAGGTGCATGCGTTTTGCCAGGCAACAATCTGGAATTTACTGCAGTAGGCTGCTCACAACTTTTTGAAGATTCATTGACTATAAAAATATTAATTACTTATAAATAAGAAACAAGTGCTTGGGGGAGTTGTCATCTTCCCTGAGAACTTGGTATAGGCCATTTGTGAGGACAATCAACCATATTGTTGTGGGACAGCAATTACGTACAGGCCTAAATGGATAAGCACAGTTGATTTCCTTCCCACAAAGCATAAGTGAACTAGATAGGTTACTAACACAATCTGGTAGTTTTAGACCAGATTTATTTAATTAACTGAATTTAAATTATCCAGCTTTCCTCGTGGAACTTGAATTTCTGTCTCCAGATCACCAGTCTGTTAACGTGCCTGTTGTGCTACTGTTACTGTTTTTAGAAAAAAGTTTCCTTGGCAATTGTGGGAAGGCAATATTCCTTGGCTTCAGAATATTCTTGATTAATTTCAGATTCAATGCAAGCTGTTTGTGTTTGACAAGACATCACAATCCTGGGTAGAGAGAGGAAGAGGCCTCTTGAGACTGAACGACATGGCATCCGCTGATGATGGAGCCTTGCAGTCAAGGCTAGGTATGAGTTGATCTTCTGTTGACATTACTGATAATACTTAGTTACTCTTGCTGTTTGTAATCGTTTTTTTTTGTTAGTTAAAATTTATAATCTAGAAAGTAGAAATTTTGGTTTTCTGAGTTTTGCAGTATCTCATAAAAATGGTGCAAATCCTGTTTTGATTTTTCTTTTGTAAGTACTTAAGTAGCCTTAAACACACAATCCTAACTAAATGATTTGTACCTGTACTTCCCAATTTAGAGCACATTATTCATGTACATGAGCTAAATCAGATGTCTGATGCCCATCCTGTCCTGAGTTAGCTGATCACAGTTAGAGCAATTCTGCAATTGACCTCTGTAACTCTAGCTTTTGAGGTGTTGGGGGAGAGGAGAATTTGCAATGACAAAGTAACATTACTTATTGTTTTCTTCTATGTAGCATACTGTATTTGGACTTGGGAAATAACTTATTTGTAGAAATGCAAAAACTTATTGTGTGGGAAAGAACTACATGAGAGAAATAGGTTTGTATCCTTTGTATAGCCATCCATGGGGACTAGGATCTTGATTTTTCATACCTGCTGAAATATTTTTGTTGGACTAAAATCTAGCTTAATTAATGCTGTTATTTTGCAAACATTAGAAATATTGTAGTGTGTTGTAAATGTCTGCTATCCAGCTTAAAAAGATTGTATTCTGAATTCTTGTGATATGGATATAAAACATGGATCAGGCCTGTAATCTCTGAAAGAGGTAAGCTGGATTACATAGGTCTTGTGGTCTTCCACAATTTCCAAGTAATTTTTTTCCCACCAGCTTCAAGTTACTTTGTAAAATGAATTCCTTTATACAGAATTCTTCGTGAACAACATATTAAGCTGATTTCTGCTAGACACACGTGACAGCTTACTTTATGACATGCTGGAGCCATACATCAGTGCCATGAGCATACTATAGCACTGATTATTATCTCAAACAGAATCAAAACACAATGTTACTCTAAGAAGATACTAATTGTCTAGCATTTCAGAATTCCCTTGAAAAGAGTCTTAATATAGAAATTGGATTGAAACCTGGAAATGACAGCCTAATTAAGATCAGTATTGGAATGCCTTTTATGCAGTAAATGAAGCGTGTGCAAATACTAATCTTGTAAAATGTTATCGGGAGATCTCCTGAGAACGTGCTCATGGAGAGGCAGATGAGTTTGGGATCTGAGATTGTGTTCTGTGGTCTAGCAATATTTTGAAGTGTCCCATGGATTGGTGCAAAACTATACAGAGGATATAAGAACTTTTGTTCTTACAGGATAGTTCTATTAGTTACTGCATCTTACAATTGCTTGATTGAGCTTCAGCCACATTGTACCACAATGTTTGAGGTTCAGCTCAAAAACACGGCAATTGCTGGTACTGATCGTGCTCTTTTTGTTTTATGCTACCGTAAAAGTAATAGATGTTCAGCAATATATCTTTTACTCCTATTCTAGTTACTGTCAGCTGCTGGCAATACAGGTAAGATTTGCGGAAGGCTGTACACTCAACTCCAGAATTGCTTTTGTCACTTGGGACGTTTACTATATCAGAACTTAGTGAGTCATTTAAAACCAGCACTCTCAAGAATGGTAACACAGTTTATTGGCTTAAATTATAAAGGTAGCCACATTAGCTTGACTTGTAATACCTTAAGTTTAGAAGATTTGGTGAATAAAACAATTTAGGGATTTGATCGGGCACTCATTTCCGAGAAATCCAGAAGAGCTGGGTATAACCTTCAAATTGAAGCCAGAATTGTTTAGGATCTGTACCGCAGATACTCATATGTAGAAGTTACTGCTGTCCCAAACATGTGTGGTTCGAAGTATAAATAAGTCATGATGTAGATGTGTGTCAGTTTTGAGAGGCTGTATAACTTACTTCTGTTTCTAGGTTTGTGGACTTTGTACTCCACTTTAAGGCAGCAATATTTCTATAGCGGTTGTCTTCTCCTATAATTCTTTAGTGTAGGGGGAAAATACCTTCTGTGTATCAAGAGTACTTTCCTATGTTGGGTCACTTCTGATACCTACCGAGAAGTGTAAGACTCTTCACAAAATGCAAAATATTAAGCCTGTGAATAACTTTGTATTTTGTCAAAGATTGAGGGGAAAAAGTTTCCTACAGAAGGGAAAATAACGTGTGACATTAAAGGTCACGAGTGAGAATTGTTGAAGGAAAACGTTGAGGTTAAAAATCATTATTAACTGATAGGCACTACCGACCTTCAGAGATTTAAACAGTGTGGAAGAAATCATGATGTACTGGGTAGACAGCCAGTACCACTGACAATGAAAATCGGTATGATTAGTTTTGAAGTCATAGAATGTTTGTTTCAGTTGTAGAAAAAAATCTAAACATTCATTGAGAGTAAAGTCCTGGACTTATAGTTCAAAGTGAAATTAGTAATTGATGACAGCTGGTATCAAGTTGGTAAAGGAATTTGATTTTTGTTTTGAAGAATTTTAGATTGATAAATGGCTTTAGTATGTATGGATTTTCAGACAGCATTCATTCATTCTAAGTAGCTTGCTAGAAAAACATCAGATTGTATGGTACAAAAAAAAGTAGCAGTTGAATACGGTTGATGGATAGAAATCAAAGTGTTCGTGTATGTGAGTGTTGCTTGGATTGGAGAATACTTTGAAACTATTACTTATAGTATGTCTGGATGACAAGGACTTGAGCATAGGAAGAATTGTATTGGAATTAGCTGATGACACAAAAGGTATAAATGTTCTCAAAGATGTTACTCTAATTTTTTAGCCCTGTAGTTAATAACAGGCCGGGTAATTACATAGCTTTAATTTCTTTCAAAAGATTTTGTTACACTGCTACTTCCACATTGATTCAAAGTGGTTTTTAGTGTGCAACTGTGAGTATAACTCAGGGAACTGTGTAAAACACTAAAGCTATGAAATGTGAAACTCTTTTCAGGAGGCTGACTCTTTCAGGTTTTTTGAGTTCTTACTGAGTGAAGCACACCTCCACCCAAAGACTGAGGAAGATGATAATCAATTAAATATTCAATCCATCGCGTCTTTACTGTTTCAGAATGTATGAGTATGAAATGCCTAATTGTAATGTTGCTATCTATGAGCACTTTGCCAATGAATTATAAAGTATTTATTTCATTCTCAGCTGTTTAAAATGCTTCAATATCTACATAACAAGAACTAATCTACAGTAAGTGTTCAATACAGCGTTGATTTTATACTTCAGTGCATTCCTTTCTTTGTTGTAGTGATGCGGACTCAGGGCAGCCTTCGATTAATTCTAAACACCAAACTCTGGGCCCAGATGCAAATTGATAAAGCAAGTGAGAAGAGCATTCGAATCACAGCCATGGATGCTGAGGACCAGGGTGTCAAAGTCTTTCTCATATCGGTATATGTCTCAGTAGTGCTTAATTTTAAATATTACAAGAACTTGAACTTAAATCTTTCTTTTAGTCTGCTGGATATCTGCACAAAAATCCATTGTCATGTTTCAAAGTCCTCAAATTAAGTAATGACAAGTAGAAGGGGAAAGAGACCTTTGAGATAGGCAAATAGAAATAGAAGGAAATAAGAGACGTGAGTCGAATGGACCAACAAAGCATGAGGGACAGCTGAAAAGAAAATGATTGGGATAGAGATAGGAGTAGAAATGGATTGTGGAGAGGAGACTGGAGTGGAAAGAGGCAGGGAATGAGACTTTGCTGGCAAAGATTGAGGAGCAAGTAGAAGAGAAGAGGAGAAAGAAAATCAGAAAATATTGGAAAGACTCAAGGTCATGTCAGGTACTTGAGCAGAACAAGGTTTTCAAAAGGAACAAAACACTAGGAAGGGAGAGGACAGAGACATATGAGCACACAAGCACGCAACTTGATCTCACAAGTTACACTTGATCTTTATTTGCACCTTCTCAGTGGCTGTAACACTATATTCTGCATTCTGGCCTGTTACTCTGATTTACTTATGTAATGTATGATTTTGGCTGGTTAGCATGCAAAACAATATTTTTTGCTGTATCTCAGTACATATGACAATAATAAATCAAATCAAAGTTTGCACACAGTACAGATAGGCATAAAAAACACAAGTGGAATCACATGCTGGTACACCAGCATACACAAGTGATGTGCACAAACAAGCACACCAACATGAATGTTTGTGAAATAACAGACACTTAAACACACTCACGTGCAAGGCGACTGACTCAAAGAGTTTTAAAGAAAGTTGTTGGTGATTAAATTGACAAGTGATATTCATGACAGAGAACGAGTTGTATAATAGAATAGGAAAACTGTTAGAAGATACAGGTAACGTGTGAATTACTGGTACAATGGGGTGCAGAGCCATGTAGAAAAGAAGGGAGGAAAAGAGAAGGCTCCACTAGTATACCGAAGCAAAAATCAAGGTGGAAGGCCTATCAGCCTAGTATACTGACAGATAATTCTCTTTCTCGCATTCGCTTGCTCTCTCTGCTCTCTCACACCGCTGCCACTACTACCACAAATGTGGGGGATGATAAAAATCAGTTTGTTTATTTCATTGACTTAGTGGAGATGGTTTAACAGTTCACGATTGTATAGGATTTGTTAGTAAATTGGGGTCCTCATTAAAATTAATGTTTTGTAGAAAAAGGAAACATAATTCTGGTCCTGTAAATGGTGGTTGCTTGAGACTTAGAGCAAGAAACATTTTTGGGTAATCCACAAGGAAATTTACTTGTGTACTACTCCATGCTAAATCAGGGAGCTTGATTTGGGTAGTGTTGTTCTTGGCATCTATCCATGAAATTTGCTTTGGAAATGCTCCATGCTACTACTACATGAAAATTATTCTGTGTCTTAACTTCATCAGAATTGCACTTTAGAGTGCAAACATTAATGGAACTAAAATTCCTTCTTCCACTTTTTTAAGACAGTAATCTGTTTGATTCCATGATATAAACTTGAGAAAGATGAAAAATCATATAATTGCTCTGAAACCAAGATAAATTATTTGACTCCATCATACTGTGGCCATAACCCTGACTCTGTTACAGATGTTATTGTTTAAATCAAGAAAGCTGCTTTGTAATCTCAAGGTTTGGCATCTCTTGAATTCCTCACAGGCCAGCTCAAAGGATGCAGGGCAACTTTATGCAGCATTACATCACCGCATTTTGGCATTGCGAAGTCGTTGTGAGCAGGAACCAGAACCTCCATGCATAGTCTCAGAGTCAGTGGTAACACAGTCAAATGAGGAAGATAGCGATGATGACGATGAGGTTATTGTTCCTGCAACAGCGACAAGTGGTAAGTATGATGTTGGTTGATAATAAATACTGATCATTTTTCTTGGAGCCAGGTAGTGTTAGGTGGGTTTCTGGGAGAAACTGTTGACATGATATTCTCACTAAGTTGCTACACCTCCTGCTG
>JAHRHZ010000043.1:24519721-24605823 GCA_024137785.1 Ginglymostoma cirratum
TTCTGAGGAAGGGTCAGTGGACACGAAACGTTAACTCTGCTTTCTCCTCCACAGATGCTGCCAGACCTGCTGAGCTTTTCCAGCAACTTTGTTTTTGTTCCTAATATACAGCATCCGTTGTTCTTTTGGTTTTTATTTGACCAAGTTTGTGGTTTGATGAGCCAAATAAGGCCTTGGTTGCAGCATTACAAGATGTATGCACTTCATAGTGTTGTCCGTGGTTCACTGTAACAATCTTGCCTGAGAGTCAGAAGGCTGCACATTTAGACCATACTCCATAGACATCAGCATAAAATCCAGGCTGACATTCAATTGTGGTACTAATGAAGTATTATGCATTGGATGTACTGTTTTTCAAGTAGAATGATAAATTGAGATCCTCTGCCTTTTCACTGGACTCTGCGTTATTTTAAAGCAATGAAATGTTTCGTGGTGTCCTATCCATTTGCCAAAAATAATTTTACAAAATTATGTCTCAATTGTCAGATTACTGTTTTATCAACTTGCTGTGTGCAAATTGGCTGCCATATTATTGATAATAATGACTGCCCTTCAAAAGATTATGAAACTATACATATCATTGGAAGTCCCCCCATATTTCTTGTTCTTCTAAATTATCTGACTAATTGAACTATTCCATGATTAATATTTTAGAAGTATCATTGATTATCTAAAACATTCCCAGTCTAATTCTCAATGATTATTCCAATTAAATAAAGTTGTAAAGATCATATTCAGTGTATTTGTCTCAAGTTTTCTTGTACCTATGCCAATGCTTATTCAAATTGTTATGACTCTGCCGGATTCGAAATGTTTAGAATCATAGAATCCCTACAGTGTGGAAACAGGCCCTTCGGTCCAACAAGTCCACACCGAACCTCAGAGCATTCCACCCAGACCCATCCCCCTAATCTACACCTCCCTGAACACTACGCACAATTTAGCATGGCCAATCCACCTAACCTGCACATCTTTGGACTGTGGGAGGAAACCAGAGCACCTAGAGGAAACTCACGCAGACACAGGGAGAATGTGTAAACTCCACACAGACAGTCGCCCGAGAAGGAAATCGAACCCGGGTCCCTGGCGCTGTGAGGCAGAAGTGCTAACCACTGAGCCACCGTGCCGCCCTAGTTCAGATAATTGATTCTTTTTGTTTGCCATCCTAGAATATCAATTAGCAGCTGTTCTACATTCTAAAATGGTTGACTTAGCTTTAGAGTAAACAATCAATTTTTACATTTTTTGTTTAAAATGAGGAGATAGTTTTAAAAAGATTGTTCTAATGGCTTCTATTGATACAGCTGTTGTGCTAAATCATTTTTTTTTTTGGATATCTGAAATACCTGAAATCATTAAATTGGGAGTTTTCAGGGAAAAAAAATGGTTGTTGCAAATGTGGTGGAAACATATCTATCAATGCTTATTTTCTTGTTGATGCAGGCCCGTGTGACACAGATGACAAACAGACTACAGGAAGCACATAGCGACATTGGAACTATTCCGCTTGCAAGGTTTCTGCTCCAGGGTCTTGCAGGCACCTCTGTGGACACCCCAGACCAGTGTTTTTTTAGGCAGTGTTGAAGATGAACTCCAGACTGGGCCCAGCACAGCTCACTGGCGGCCTGTGCCTTCTTATTCTTGTGTTTTGTCTGAATTAATGGATTTCACACTGTTAAACTGAGAAGCTGCTGATTTTCAGTTTGGGATGCAGAGTCTCATCATATTGATGAGTGAAATTTGCTCTCTGTCTCTAGAATAACTCAGCAAGGCACTTCAATTTTCCAATGGGACTTGTCTATTCAGTACAGCCAGTGTGCACGAAGTTCTGGGTTGTAGTTACCAGTGTCTGTCTGTCTCTCGCACACCTACACATAATACATTTTATACTCTGGCGGATGAGTGCACAGAGGTCAGATTTTGCAACTTAGAAGAGGAGAATTTGCCAGGATTGCATCTCAAAGCAGCTGTAATATTAACAGACTTTGTGACTTACAATGGACTTTTAGGCAAAGAGCGCCCATTTCTCATTTTTCCAATGTTATTACCGGGATTTGTGTTGTGCTGTTTTTTTTAATTTCTTTAAAGAGTTATGCTTGTGTGTTCACAGAATCCTGCAATTCAGGCTTTTTTGTACACATTAATGTTTTTGTTCTTGAAGGAACCAAGAACTTTGGTATATTTGAGGGGGAAGAACACGGAGATGCTGGGAGGTTACTGAGCTGTAAATTAAAGTGTGCTTTTCCCTTTACCTGTCTACTTGCTTTTGCAGCAAGCCTTGGAAGCAGAAATGTAATAGTTAAATTTTAGCACAGAAACGATTAGTATGTAATGTTTCCTTGTTCAAAAAAGAAAAAGACAAAAAACCTCCAATTTATTTTTCTGTTTATTTCTTCAGAAGCGCTCCATGTAGTTTGGGGTTGGATCTGCGTAGGTCAGTTTGTGTTTTCTCTGTCTCTGTAGTTAGTCCTTTTTGGACTGATAGTAGCTTTCTTTACACTGAATAGTTGAGAGTTCTGAAACAAAAATGGAATAAAACCCATCCTGTCCTCTCCCACCCCCTCCCAACAGGACCGAGCTGGAAAGTGGTTACTTTCTGCTAAAGCCTTAGCTCCTAGAGGAAATCATTACTGATGTGGTTGAAAAGTTTGTGTAAGATTACTATATCAAAATGTATTTCTGAATTACATTAAACATTTAACAAAACACTTTATGTTACGTAGGTTGTGTGGGAGTGTTGTTCGATTTATCTATCTTAATTGGCTTTGTTTCCTCTTCTTGAGCACTTCGGTAGTATTCACCAAATTATCAAAAGAAGAGATGAGAGTCATTGGAAACCAATCATAATTCAGGAAGATTTCACAGAATCACTTAATTGTTACAAAGCAGAAGGTGGCCATTCATCTATCTGCACCAACTCTTAAAATAAGCAATTAGCTTCGTGCCATTCACCTGCCTTTTCCCTGTAACTCTGTGTATTCTTTTAGGTAACAGGCTAATTCCTTCTTGAATTCCTCAATTGAACCTACTTCTATCAAACTCTCAGGCAGTGCACTGCACACCTTTACCACTTGCTATTTGAAAAAGTTTTTCCTCATGTCACTTTAGCTTCATTTATCAATTACGATAGACCGGTGCCTGCTTATTCTTGATCTTTTTACAGGTGGAAACGGTTCCTCCCCATCAACTTTGTTCAAATCCCACAAGATTTTGAATATTTCTCAAATCTCTTCTCAGCTTTGTTTTCTCCAAGGAAAGCAGTTCTGACTTAAATAATCCTTTGTCCCAACTGAAGTTCCTCAGCCCTGGAACCATCCTCTAAATCACCTTTATCAGGTTTACACTAAATTTATTCATAAAACCCAACATAAATACAATTGAATTTCCCTAAATCTGTTTTCTTTTTAAAAAAAAATTAACATTTTTGATGCAGGCCTGTTTTGTTTCATACAATGAATGGCATTGGAGGCTTTCTCAATAATTCACATCTTATACTTCGACAGTGTAAGTGATAGCATAAAATTACAAAGGGATAGACTAGGTCAAAGGGCAAAACTGTGACAGATGAATTTCAATGTAAGCAAAAGGTTTGAGGTTGTCCATTTTGGACCAACAAAGGATAAATCAGGGTACTTTCTAGATGGTATGAAGTTAAATATAATGGATGCCCAAAGAGACTTGGTGGTTCAGGTGTATGGATCTTTAAAATACTACAAACGGGTGCAGAAAATCATCAAAACTAATGGAATGCTGGTCTTTGTATCTAAAGGACTGGAGTACAAGGATGCAGAAGCTATGTTGCAGTTACACAAAACTCTGGAGCAGTGAGAACAGAACTGGCACCACGCCTTAGGAAGGATATATTGACCTTTAGGAGGAGTAAATTATAGGTTTGCAATAATGATACTGAACTTCAGGATTAAGTTATAAAGAGAGGTTATATAAATTAGGCCTGCTTTCTCTAGAATTCAGAAGGTAATGGGGTAATCTAATCTTTGAAATATTGACAGGAAAAGACAGGGTTGATAAAGTTAGGCCATTTCCACTGGTTGAAGATTCTAGAATGAGGGGCATAGTTGCAAATTAGGACCAGACTGATCAGAGATATGAAGAAGCACTTCTACATACAAACAGCAGTTGACGCTGGATCAGTTGTTAATTTTCAATCAAAGATATATTTTTGTTAGGCTAAGATGTTAAGGCATTGACCTATATAGCGTTAGATCACAGCAGCCGTGATCTCATTGAATGGTGGATAAGGCTTGCGGGGCTGAATGGCCTGCTCCTATTCCTATGGTACCCATGGTCTGCAAAACATTCGCAGAACAAGGGCAATTAATAAAACCCTGAGAAGTTCACATTCTAATCAATCTAACAATTTTTTCTAACTTATTAATTCTTTCTGAATTAACTGAAACTTGCCATCAAACAGCAGAAGTAACTTGACCTTTAAAAATCTTAGAAACCTCTAAAAGGTCACCTCTCTGCTGCTGAAATCTAGCATGAAAAGCTCTAACTTCTTTGTTAAAAATTAACCACTTTGTTCCTAGTGAATACTTTCTTTTCTATTCTTGAGTTGCCTAAAACTATGTGCAGTATACCAACTATGATTTACTAAAGATTTTATAAAAGTTGAATATTACCTTCATGCTTTTGTATTCAGTACCTCTAAGGTACAAGACTAAGGATTATGCTGGCCTTTTTGTAACGGTACCTACTTTCACCAATGCCATTGATTACCTATCTATATAGCCCATATTCTGTAAGATCATATTTTAGATGTGCATATTTAAAGTTGTTCCAAATGAATTATTTCACCTTATCTGCATTGAACTAATCTGCTAAATACTCAACCATTTTTATAGCCTATTTGTGTCCTGTACTCCTGTCATGATTTGTTGTGTGCCACAGTTTGTGTTTGCAAATTCTACTGTTGTCTGCACAATTCTTAAGTCCAGGAAATTTATAAGTACGTACATGGTGGTACTCAATGAGCTGTGCTAGAGCCTCAACTATCTGCCATATTTATTAAGTAGAGACCTATACCTCCAAGTCTGCAGGTGATGAATAGATTGGTGCAGTAAGTTAAGACAGAAGCACAAAATTACAAGAAAAATAATCTCTAGGATGGTGAGTAGATAAAATTGTTACAGATGGATTTCAGCACAGGTCATAGATATTGGACCAAAGAAGGAGAGTTCTCAATATTCAAGTGGTGATTAAACTAAGAACAGAAATTTCAGGGTCTGTGTACTCAGACCACTGATATGTAGTCAGGCATAAAATATAATTAAAGATGCTAATTGAATGTTATCCTTTATAACTATGATGGGAAGTTTTGCTATATATGAAGAAAGCCATGATTAGTGATATCTGGGCTGCTGTGGACAGTTCTGGTCAAATTACCATGTCTCCAAAAGATTAAGATGACAACAAAATATTCCATAAACTAGCTTTGGATTCTGTAGCATGTAAAAGGTTAAGGAGGTATTTAGTGTAAGGGAGACTTTTAAGATTTTGAAGATTAATAGGATAGAGTCAGTACTTTTATGCGAGTGTGATGTCTAATCAAAGAGACCATAACTTTATAATCAGAGCCACACTATTCAGGAGAGCAGTTTGGCAGCACTTCTTCATTCAAAGCATGATAGAAATGTGGAATGCTATTGCATGAAAGAAATTGATACTCAATTAATAATTTATTGTGTAAGGGATATAAAGCACAGGAGTGACAGTCTCACTGCAATTGTATAAAGCCTTGGTGAGACCACGCCTGGAGGATTGTGTGCAGTTTTGGTCTCCTAACAATGTGTTGAGCAAGTACAAGAGGAAGTGCAATGGAGCTTCGCCAGACCAAATCCCAGATAACAAGGTGTAGAGCTGGATGAACACAGCAGGCCAAGCAGCATCATAGGAGCAGGAAAGCTGACGTTTCGGGCCTAGACCCTTCAGAAAAAAAATCCCAGAATTGTTTTATCGGGCAAGATTGGAAAAAATTGAGCCCATATTCTGTCGAATCTCAAAGAATGAGAGGTGATTTCAATGAAACTTATAAGTTGTTACAACGCATGCCAGCCTCAATATGAATAGGAGTTTTCTTTGCTGTTAGGTTTACAAGAAGGGGACACAGTCTCAAACTAAGGGGCAGGTCCTTTAAGACTTAAGATGGGAAGAATTTCTTCACTTAGAGGGTTGTGAATCTTAATACGTCTCTTACCCCATAAGGCTGTGAGAGTATGTTCAAGACAGAAGTCAATATATTTCTGGGTATTCATTATGTTGAGTGAGAGATAGGGGCGTAGTGGTAGATGATAAACCTTATCTATTTGAATGATGCAGCACTTTTAACAGGCTAAATGGCCTACTTCTCCTTTTCCTCTGCTGTTATGTTCAAGGCACATGGATGTTGCTATGCTGCAGATCAGCCATGATCTTATTGAATGGTGGGACCGGTTCCATAGGCTAAAGGATCAACTTGTTCCTCTGTAGTAAGTAGAGATGAGAAAGAAGGTTGGAGATCAATTAGTGAATGTCAGGTTTGCTGAGGTAAAAGTTTCTAGTGAGTACAGTGACTGGACTACAATTGTTAGTATACAGTAGTATGTAGCCTGAATGTTAACATGGGTGAGACTAAAGTTATGAAAAAAATGAAAGAATGAGCCTTCTAATAAACTTGAAACAGTTGGACTAGGTGTAATATAAAATATTACTGATTGGTGGTTGTAAATATCACAAGAAAAGACTACCATAAGCTTTGTTTTAAATCGAAGGAAGGACAAATGAATAGATATCTGAAGAGAAGATTAATGGTGTTTTGAAGTGTAGTAGTGCTGAAACATGGCTATTTTGAGCAAAGAAGAGTCTTCTAGAAACCTTTGCAATGTACTTTCGGAAATACAAATTAAGGTGGATAGATAGCAATGTAATAACCTGTCAGTGATATAAGAATGCACTTTGATCTTAAAAATAACTACCCTAGGACTACATAAGATACATAGCACAGAAACAGGCCATTTAGTCCCACCTGTGCTTGCCTGTGTTTATGCTCCACTTGAGCTTCCTTCCAATTTTTTTTTCTTATAAATCTACTATTGTAACCATTTGTGTCCTTTTACTCTCATGCTTGTCTAGTTTCCCTTTTGAATGCACCCATATTATTTGCTTCACAGACTCCCTGTGATAGTGAATTGCGCATTCTTACGCTCCTTAGTTGAAGACATTTCTTCTGAATTTCCTGTGGAATTACTTGATAATCACCCAAGAGGAAACATTCTGTCTGCATTCACTCCAACAAATTTTTGCTTAATTTTAAAAATATCTATTAAGTCGCCCCTCAACCATTTTCAAGAGCCTGTCAATCCCTTCTTCATATGTACACAATACATTTCTGTTATCATCCTTGTAAATCTTCTCTGCACCTATACCAGTCTTCTCATATCCTTTCCATAATATGGAGACCTGCACAGAACTGTGGGTAAAGTGGGTCTGAACAAAGTTTAGAATAACTTCAGTAAGTTTTCAGTTCCGTCCCCTTCAGAAATTAGAAAGAAAATTGCCAAGTGCTGGGGAAAAAAAACGCAGCAAGTCTGGCTGAATCTGTGGAGAGAGAAACAGTTTGTTTTCAGTCAAATATGATTCTTCTGTGCCCTCCAGAAATAAAACCTATACAGATTATTCTTTTTAAAGACTGCTAACCTATGGTACAATTTTTATTGATATGCTTTTACTCCAAAATGTGTCTGTTTCTTTGCCTCACCTAGACTTGTAGATGCAGGTAATTGGAAACCATAATGTACTACCCCTCCTTTAATGTGTTGAACTCCAATTGCCAGTTATTTGCCCATTCTGCAAGTTTATTAATGTTGTCTTATGATTGTTACAATCCTTCTTAGAATTGACTGTCCCCATCCCCATCAACTCTGAATTTTGAAATTTTTTTTTGATTTCAGAGTCCAAGTCATGAATATAAATTGTGATCAACGTTTGTACCAAGATCTGATCCTGGTGGAACACCCCTCCCCATTTTTGGCATTCTGAATAATTAAGGTTTATTCGCTCTATTTGCATTCTGTTGTGAAGCCAGCTGGCAATCCATCCTGTCATTCGGTTCTTGACCCCCACGTTTTCTGACCTTGGAAATTAGACTATTATAGGAGGTTGGATTGAAGGCCTTTTGAAAATCCAGATTATTTATGAGTCAGAGATAGTAGGAACTGCAGATGCTGGAGATTCTGAGATAACAAGGTGTCGAGCTGGATGAACACAACAGGCCAAGCAGCATCAGAGGAGCAGGAAAGCTGACGTTTTGGGCCTAGACCCTTCTTCAGAAATGGGGGAGGGGAAGGGGGTTCTGAAATAAATAGAGAGGTGGGGGGAGGCAGATAGAAGATGGATAAAGAAGAAGATAGGTGGAGAGGAGACAGACAGGTCAAAGAGGCGGGGTTGGAGCCAGTAAAGGTGAGTGTAGGTGGGGAGTTAGGGAGGGGATAGGTCAGTCCAGGGAGGACGGACAGGTCGAGGGGGCGGGATGAGGCTAGTAGGTAGGTAGGGGTGGGGCTTGAGGTGGGAGGAGGAACAGGTTAGGGAGGCGGGGACAAGCTGGGCAGGTTTTGGGATGCGGTTGGGGGAGGGGAGATTTTTGAAGCTTGTGACGTCCACATTGATACCATTGGCCTCGACTACATCGGGGAAACCAAGCGGAAGCTTGGTGAACGCTTTATGGAACACCTATGCTCGGTTCGCTATAAACAACTGCACCTCCCAGTCGCGAACCATTTCAACTCCCCCTCCCATTCCTCAGATGACATGTCCATCCTGGGCCTCCTGCAGTGCCACAACGATGCCACCCAAAGGTTGCAGGAACAGCACCTCATTTCGCCTGGGAACCCTGCAGCCCAATGGTATCAATGCGGACTTCACGAGCTTCAAAATCTCCCCTCCCCCAACCGCATCCCAAAACCAGCCCAGCTGTCCCCGCCTTCCTAACCTGTCCTTTCTCCCACCTATCCCCTCCTCCCACCTCAAGCCCCACCCCCATCTCCTACCTACTAGTCTCATCCCACCCCCTTGACCTGTCCGTCCTCTCTGGACTGACCTATCCCCTCCCTAACTCCCCACCTACACTCACTTTTACTTGCTCCACCCTCACCTCTTTGACCTGTCTGTCTCCTCTCCACCTATCTGCTCCTTTATCCATCTTCCATCCGCCTTCCCCTCTCTCCCTATTTATTTCAGAACCCCCTTCCCCTCCCCCATTTCTGAAGAAGGGTCTAGGCCCGAAACATCAGCCTTCCTGCTCCTCTGATGCTGCTTGGCCTGCTGTGTTCATCCAGCTCTACACTTTGTTATCTTAATTATGAGTCACGTCACTTACTCGTGTCAGTTGGACAACACCTAGAAGCAGTACCAGGTATACATTTAAAATGCATGTGACCAATATCAAATGGCAAGTAGCAGGTCAATGTGCAGGTTATAGCATTAAATTCTCTATTTTGTATCCACTATGACCACTGGTTTCTTAAACTTTATGTATAATTTCAATATAAAATGGTCCATTGAATTTTGGAAGCAGTGTTAGTAAGTTGCAGCATACTGCACAAATGAAGATTGTTAATGTATCAAAAACTCAGTTCAAGGTTTGACCAGTTAAAGCCTCCCCTATCGTGCTGCTTGCTGAGTTAGGTTAGTCCAAAGCTCTTTTGATCCTATGTGTTGATTTTGCTTAGCATTTTGGCTATGGATAGAGTGTCTCTTTTTCAAAAGTATGAAATATTGTCATGGAGACTGCAATGAGGATGTATAGAGGTGGCACCTGATCACTGGTTTTACTGAAATGCCAATATTATGTTTGATGATATGATGACTGTATGGGCTCATTTGAATAAGCCTTTTCATCTTCCTCATGATCAGGAGTTTACTTTCTTTGAACAATACATGATGGAATAATCTGGGAGCTGTAAAAATATGGTTCTTGTTAGATGAACTACATTGTGTAACCCTAGCACAGGCTCTCATATTCCCTTGCCAACCATCCAAAAGGTGTTACTAATGACTTTTTTTGGCGAAACAAGGCTAGTGTAAGTTCAGGAGGCTGATTTATTTTGTAGAATGTGCATGATTGAATAGATGATAATCTCTCAAGGAATCTCTTTATAACACTTCCTGTAATGTACAAGACAAGTTGCATTTCTGCAGGTGCTGTTAAATTGGGTATGAAAACAGAAAATGTTGGAAATAATCAGCACGTCTGCTAGCATTTGTAAAAAGGGAAACCAAGTTGATGTCCTCGACCTGTGGCCCTTGAATTAAAGTCCTAGTGCATCCAGAGTGCTGAGCATTTCTAGCGTTTTCTGTTTTAGATAGTGTTTCAGCTCAAAACTGATGTTAGATCAATGTAAAACAGGTTTGAAGTAATTGCTCAGGTGAGAAGAGATTGAGGAGAGGAAAAAAAAAACAAGACTAAGTCTGAATTAGGCAATTGATTAACAAAAGGAATAATATGGAAGGCAATGGGGTCAGTAATAAGACAAGGTTTTTAAGAAAAGGGTTTAAATATGGTTCAAATGCCAATAGCACAATCATTACCAACAACTATTGTTGTGCACAAAAACATCTAGTTTGCTAATATAATTCAGAGAAGGAAATCTGCTATCTCTACTTGGTCTGGCCTGCATTTGACTCCAAACCGACAGCAATGTATTTGACTCTTAACTGTTTTCTGAAATGGTCCAGCAAGCCAGTCCATTCAAGGGCAGTTAGAGATTGGCAGTAAAATTGCTGATCTTGCTGGTGATACCCATATCTGTGAAAGAATAAATGAAAAAGCTATGCGGGGAGAAACTATAGTAGTAGTTAAGGTCTGGACTTGATGCTTGAGCATGAGGAAGTATACATACTTGGGCTCAAACTGTAAACCACAGATGTTTAGTGAACAAGGCGTGGGGCTGGATGAACACAGCAGGCCAAGCAGCATCATAGGAGCAGGAAAACTTGGCGTTTCGGGCCTAGACCCTTCATCAGAAATGGGGGAGGGGAAGAGGGTTCTGAAATAAATAGGGAGAGAGGGGGAGGCGGATAGAGGATGGATAGAGGAGAGGATAGGTGGAGAGGAGGCAGACAAGAAATGGTTCGCGACTGGGAGGTGCAGTTGTTTGTTGCGAACTGAGCGCAGGTGTTCTGCAAAGCGGTCCCAAGCCTCCGCTTGGTTTCCCCAATGTAGAGGAAGCCACAACGGGTACAGCGGATGCAGTATACCACATTGCCAGATGTGCAGGTGAACCTCTGCCTGATGTGGAAAGTCTTCTTGTGGCCTGGGATTGGGGTGAGGGAGGAGGTGTGGGGACAGGTGTAGCACTTCCTGCAGTTGCAGGGAAAAGTGCCGGCTGTGGTGGGGCTGGAGGGGAGTATGGAGCGGACAAGGGAGTCGCGGAGGGAATGGTCCCTCCGGAAGGCAGATAAGGGTGGGGAGGGAAAAATGTCTTTGGTGGTGGGGTCTGATTGCACATGGTGGAAGTGTCGGAGGATGATGCGTTGGATCTGGAGGTTGGTGGGGTGGTACGTGAGGACGAGGGGGATTCTTTTTTGGTTATTATTGCGGGGACGGGGCATGAGGGATGTGTTACGGGAAATGCGGGAGACACGGTCGAGGGCGTTCTCGACCACTGGGTGGGGGGGGGGAGGTTGCGGTCCTTGAAGAATGAGGACATCTGAAATGTGCGGGATTGGAATGTCTCATCCTGGGAGCAAATGCGGCGGAGGCGAAGGAATTGGGAATAGGGGATGGCATTTTTGCAGGAAGGTGGGTGGGAGGAGGTGTATTCCAGGTAGCTGTGGGAGTCAGTGGGCTTGAAATGGACATCGGTTTCTAGGTGGTTACCCGAGATGGAGACAGAGAGGTCCAGGAAGGAGAGAGAAGTGTTGGAGATGGTCCAGGTGACCTTCAGGTTGGGGTGGAAGGTGTTGGTGAAGTGGATGAACTGTTCGAGCTCCTCGTGGGAGCACGAGGCGGCGCCGATGCAGTCATCAATGTAACGGAGGAAGAGGTGGGGTTTAGGGCCAGTGTAGGTATGGAAGAGGGATTGTTCCATGTAACCTACAAAGAGGCAGGCATAGCTTGGGCCCATGCGGGTACCCATGGCCACCCCCTTTGTCTGTAGGAAGTGGGAGGAATTGAAAGAGAAGTTGTTGAGGGTGAGGACGAGTTCAGCTAAGCGGATGAGGGTGTCGGTGGAGGGGGATTGGTCAGTTCTGCGGGACAAGAAGAAGCGGAGGGCCTTTAGGCCATCTGCATGGGGAATACAGGTGTATAGGGACTGGACGTCCATTGTAAAAATGAGGTGTTGGGGACTGGGGAATTGGAAGTTCTGGAGGAGGTGGAGGGCGTGGGTGGTGTCACGGACGTAGGTAGGGAGTTCCTGGACCAAAGCGGTGAAAATGGAGTCTAGGTAGGTGGAGATGAGTTCGTTGGGGCAGGAGCAGGCAGAGACAATGGGTCGACCAGGGCATTCAGGTTTGTGGATTTTGGGAAGGAGATAGAAGCGGGCGGTGCGGTTCCTCTACCTCGGGGAAACCAAGCGGAGGCTTGGGGACCGCTTTGCAGAACACTTGTGCTCAGTTCGCAACAAACAACTGCACCTCCCAGTCGTGAACCATTTCAACTCCCCCTCCCATTCCTCAGACGACATGTCCATCCTGGGCTTCCTGCAATGCCACAGTGATGCCACCCGAAGGCTGCAGGAACAGCAAATCATATTCAGCCTGGGAACCCTGCAGCCCAATGGTATCAATGTGGATTTCACAAGCTTCAAAATCTCCCCTCCCCCAACCGCATTCCAAAACCAGCCCAGCTCATCTCCACCTCCCTAACCTGTTTTTCCTCTCACCTGTCCCCTCCTCCCACCTCAAGCCCCACCCCCATCTCCTATCTACTAACATCATCCCGCCCCCTTGACCTGTCCGTCCTCCCTGGACTGACCTATCTCCTCCCTACCCCCCACCTACACTCACCTTTACTGGCTCCATACCCGCCTCTTCGACTTGTCTGCCTCCTCTCCACCTATCCTCTCCTCTATCCATCCTCTATCCGCCTCCCCCTCTCTCCCTATTTATTTCAGAACCCTCTTCCCCTCCCCCATTTCTGATGAAGGGTTTAGGCCCGAAACGTCAAGTTTTCCTGCTCCTATGATGCTGCTTGGCCTGCTGTGTTCATCCAGCCCCACGCCTTGTTATCTCGGATCCTCCAGCATCTGCAGTACCTTTTATCTCTGGTGTTTAGTGAACACTTGTTCTCGATGTAAAATTGCAAGGGTTAATGAATATTTTAACTATGTAACATCTATGTGCTGCCATTACTGTGATTTAGTTTGCTATTTATGGTAGTCTCATTACGGTCTCCATTTGCTGGGCTAGGGAGCTGGCTGCTAAAAGCCAATTCCCTTCCCTGCTTCTGACCCTGCTGACCATTTCTCTCTGTGACTCCCACCCGTGATCCCCCCCCCAAGTCAGCCCAAAAACACACAGACCCACCCCACCTACACTGCACCTGTGGCTGAACAGCCTAAACTTCTGATGATTCCCTGAAGCTTTGGCCAGTGACTTCACGTAGAGCAAGTCGTCTTCACCACAGTACCTGATAGCACTGGATTGGTGGGTTTTCTTACTGATGGCTTCTGGGATGTTACTCACTATTAAAGACATCTATTCCACACTTCAAACAAAATGAAGAAAATCCAGCCTCCAGGTTCCCATTGAGTACCAATATGTGCCAGGGTGTCACCATGTAAAAAGTATTCTGTTTTTCTGTTTCAGACCAAAATGCATAACTTCACACTTCCTTGTGTTATATTAAATTTACTAATTCTTGTCCAATTACTCAGCCTGTCCATATCCCTTGTAGTCATTTTTTGTCCTCGCCTAAAGTTTGTTTCTCACTTCATTTTGTATCATCAATAAATATAGAATTACAGTTAGGATATCCCTTCATTGTCACATGTACTCAAGTACAGAGGTACAGGAGTACAGTGAAAAGTTTACAATGTAGCCTATTATGTTGCCATCTTAGGTACAAATTTTAGATACAAAAACGAATAAAAAACAAAATAGTTGCTTTACTTTGCAGGAATTCATAGTATAAGTTAGAAATAAAGCAGTTAAAAGGATGAACATTACAGTCAGGTAAACAACTTACAAGTAAATATTACATTGCAGTAGCTTAGCCTAGGGGTTTCCACACATGGTCTGACTGCCTGTGACAGACTGCAGTCCAACAACTGTTCCTGGTCTGCTCCAAGCTTCCAGTCCACTCGCACCAGCTCTCAGCTGCTCCAAGTTATGTTTTCCCTGGGACTCCCCTCCCCTCGCTGACCTCCACCTGGGACTCGATTTGCCTCTGTGCCAGGACTCAGTCTGTCAACTCACCTCCGGGAGTCGCCTCCTCCATTTTCTCTGGGTAAGTCAAAAGCTGGGGGAGAAGAAATGCAGAAAAGGAAGGAAAAAAAGGAAAAGAATGGGAGGAGTAGAGGAGTTCTAGCTGCAGCGTCTTACTCCATCACTGTCTTGCCCAATGTTTGGTTTTGTCACATGCAGTATGGATTGTTTCATTGTCTGAAGGTATGTGAAGAACATAAGAAAAAATAGGAGCGGGTCATGCAGTCCCCTACGTCTGCTTTGCTATTCAATCAGGTCATGGCTGATCGGATTGCAATGTTATATCCACATTCCTACCTAAGCCTGATAACCTTTCACCCTCTTCCGTAAAAAGAATCTACGTGTGTCCTAAAACTTCGCTTCCACCATATCTTCATGAAATGTTCCAAAGACTCAGATCCTCTTCATAGGGACCCCTACCAGCTCTGATACTTATATCTTGTTAGGGTTGACAGTGTAGGATCGGAGGCTACTGACTAAGCTCAGACTGACTTTGCATGGATGGGCGAGAGAAAAAGCACCCCAAGCCAGTGACCCTCAGAGGACTGCTAGAGACCAGGCACCTCAGCCCCCAGCAGGCGAGGACCCTGTGGTCTCAGCACTGAGGGACTTTATAGGAATGCACAGGGAGCAGCAGCAGCTTACAAGTGTTTGAGGCAAATGAAAACAGAAACTGGTGGAAGAGATCTGCATGTTTGACAGCATCTGTGGAGAGAAATTAAAGTTAATGTTTTGGGTCCAGTGACCCTTCCTCAGAATGGTATTTGAGACACACTGCCCCTCATAGCTGAAAAGCTAGAGTGTTGCAGCTAGTCCTGTGACTCTCTGTCTGGCATTACTCAAAAAAAAAAGTTTTCGTGACGGCTGGTTTGGCAACTATGGTGAAATTACAACTGGAATAGACCAGTCACATCCTTCTTATAGTCAGTGACCGGAACTACATATATTACTCCACCCATGGCCTAACCAAAGTTCAGTATGGCCCAACATATCCTTTCTGCACTTATAATCTATACCATAACTGATTAAGGAGGTGCCAGTTATTTGGTGGGCATGTAGGCAGCATAGTTCTAATGCCTCATCTGCTTGGCAGTGTCTCATAGCTGGTTCACTGTATCCTGAGCACAAACTGAGAATATGGACTCTATCTCGATTTCAAGGTTGCACCATCTGCTGTACAGTTGGTGAGCGAGATGCTTGAGGATTGTGCGAGAGGTGCGATGGCAGAGTCTCTCAGCGTAGTCTGTATTGTAGTTCGACTTGAGTGGGTTCATAATCTGTAATCCTTTTGGGATTTTCTCTGCTTTCTTGCATCTCTGCAGAAACTTCGATTTCTGGTCAATACGCGTAATCTTCTTGGAGATCCTCTCCACTTTGAGGTGGCAATTTATGGTGTCAATGGTAGCCTTGATGTGGACATGCTAGTTGGACTATAACCTGATGTTGTGTGACTTACAACTGATTAAGGCAAATGTCCTAAATGCCTTCTTGATTACACTACACTACTAACCTGTCCTGCTGCCTTTGGAGATCTGTGGATAAGCACCCCAAGATCTGTATGTTCTTCTGAGCTTTCCAGCATCCTGTTGTTTGTGAAGTACTCCCTTGTCTTTTTACATCTTCCACAGGGGTCAACTTGGTGAAGCTACCAGGACTACTTGCGTGGCAAACAGCATAAGCACAAGTGATGGACAGAGCTAAGCAATCCTATAACCTACAGATCTAAGCTCTGTAGTCCTGCCACATTCAGTCATGAATGGTGCTGGATAATTAAACAACTAACTGGAGGAGGAGACTCCACAAATCTCCCCATCCTCAATGATGGAAGGTCCCAACATATTAGTGCAAATGATAAAGCTGAAGCATACACAATAATCTTCATCCAGAATGGTAGAGTGGATGATCCATCTCGCCCTCTTCTAGTGGTTCCCAGCATTACAGCTACATTTTTCAGTCAATTCAATTCACTCCACGTGATATCAAGAAACAGTTGGAGGCACTGGATACTGCAAAGGCTACGGGCCCTGACAACATTCCGGCAATAGTACTGAGATCTTGGTGCACCCCTAATGAAGCTGTTCCAGTGCAATGACAACACTAGCAGCTACTTAACTGTGGAAAATTGCCCAAGTATGTCCAGAAAAAGCAGGATAAATCCAATCTGGGCCAATGACCACCCATAAGTCTACTCTCAATCATCTGTAAAGTGATGGAAGGTGTCATCAACAGTGCTGTCAAGCAGCACTTGATCACTTATAACCTGCTCAGTGACATCCAGTTTGGGTTCGGCCAGGGCCACTCAGCTCCTGACCTCAGTACAGCCTTGGTTTAAACCTGGAGCTGAATTTGAAGACCCTTCCAGGATGTCACTCCTCTTTACTGTAGTGACTGACTCCTTAATCAATAATGCAACACCAGCTCCTCTTTTACCCCCTCCCGGGTATTGCCTGATGGTCCTGTGCCCCAGAATGCTAAATTGCCAGCCCTGCTCCTTCCTCAACCATGTCTCTATGATAGCAGCAACATCAATTCCACCTGTCTTACACATCCTTAACTCATCCGTCTTACCTATAATATTCCTAGGATTATAGTAGAAACTAGCATTGCCCTACACCCTCGAATCCGCAACATGACTGAATTCCCTCTACCTTAGTTCCTTTACTAATGTATGTCGTGTCCCTATTGAATGAATGATCTGTGTCCCCTCCACCTGCCCAACTCGTTTAAACTCTTGCTGACAGCATGAGCAAACCCACTCAAAGGCTGTTTAGTCTCCTGTTGTGGTTCAAGTGTATGTGTCCCACTTGTAGAGGTCCCACCTTCTTGAGAAAAATGTCAAGCGATCCAGGAATCCAAAACTCTTCCTCCTGCAGCAAATCTTGAGCAATGCATTCATCTGCCCTGCTTTTCTATTTCTGAATTTGCTAGCATGTAGCACTAGGAGTAATCCAGAAGTTGTAACCTCCTTAAGCTACTGCTTAACTCCCTGAATTCTTGCTGCAAGACCTCATCCCTCATTCTAGCTCTGTCATTGACATCAATGTTACCACAACCTCTGCCTTATCACCTTCCACCTACAGGATACCCTACAGCTACTTAGTGACATCCCTCACCCTAACATCAGGGAGACGTCACACCATCCTGGAGTCACATCTGCAGATGTAGAAATGCCTGTCTGTACCTGTAATGAGTGAATCCACACTCACTTGCTTTTGGTTTCTTTTCTTCCCCTCCTCTACAGTCAGGCTGCTTACGGTGCTGGAAAATTGGCTCTGTGTGCATTCCTTTGAGAAACCAACACTCTCATTAGCTTCTGAAATGAAAAACCAATTTGTCAGCAGGACTCCAGGGAACTCCTGCACTACCTGCCTGGTGGTCACCCATTCCTTTTTTTTCCCTTCAGTCCCCTGAATTAACATGTGAACATCTTAGTGAATTACTGACACAGCCGGGAAATTGGTGGAGTGGCAGGCAATAAAAAGTAGGGATAATGGGAAGATACACAGATTTGGCAGGATGTGACCAGTGGTATCCGTAAGGATCTGTGTTAGGGCCTCAATTATTCATATTATCCGTTAATGACTTGGATGGTGGCATAGAAAGTCATATTCCAAATTTACTGATGACAAAAAGTTGGGTGACATTGTAGACAGTGTAGATGAAAGCAGAAAATTACAAATGGATTTATTAGACACGTGAGTAGGCAGAACTGTGTTCCACAGAACTGTGGAATTCAATATAAGGATGTGTGAGGATATCCATTTTGGACTAAAAAAGGACAGATCAGAGTACTTTCTAAATGAAGTTAAAAACAACAGATGTCCAAAGAATCTAGAGGCATTCAGGTCCATAGATCTTTAAAATGTCGTGAACAGATACAGAAAATAATCAATAAACTAATGGAATGCAGTCCTTTATATCTAGAGGATTGGAGTAAAGAATGCAGAAGTTATGCTGCACATACAGATACTGCACCCACACCTTAGCCCTAAAGGGAGTACAACCTGTGTTTACAAAAATGATACCTGGACTTCAGGGATTAAGTGCAGAGGAGAGATTATACAAATTAGGCCTGTTTTCTCTAGAATTTAGAAGGCTTCAAAATATTAACAGGAGAGAAAGATAAATAAAAACTATTTCCACTGGTTGCTGATTCTAGAATTAGGTGGCATAGTCTGAAAATTAGGGTCAGCGTGTTTAGGAGAGATGTTAGAAAGCACTTCCAGACGCAAAGGGTGGTCGAGGTTTGAAATTTACTTCCTCAAACGGCAATGGACGTTGGATCAGTTAATATTAAATCTGAGATAGATAATCTTTTGTTCAGCAAAGGTATTAAGGCATATGGGCCAAAGGCGAGTATGTGGAGTTAAACCACAGATCAGCCATTGAATGGTGGAAGAGATTCAAGGGGCTGAACGGCCTACTCCTGTGTTCCTAAAGTTGCTATCCATGTAACTCTGTGCCACAGTGTCTCCAGCCCCTGCACAAGTTACACCACCAATATGTTTAAAATACAGGCGGTTACCTGAAATTATGTGCTTGTGTAATATTTATTTGTTCGCATTTTTGGATTAGCCTAGGTATTAAAATTTGTAATAGTGACATACAGAGTGAATAGAATGCAACATTTTAAGAATTTATAGAAATCTGTATGTATGTAGATAGACATGAGATTTGCCCTATACATTCCCAATGCCGAAGCTACTTTCTTTATTCAGGGTCTAATTGTCGCTGCTCTCGGCCACTGCCAGAGTTTGCACAGACTCTGGGGCTTTTTTTTTGCCTGGAAATGTTCTGCTTCTCCGTTCAAGGTACTGCAACTCACGGGGAAAATAGCAACGACCGGGCGATTACCCCGCCGACTGCCTGATTAAAGAAATAATAATGAATGAAGATTCTCCAGAATATGTCACCAGAGTTGAAGGGGAGTCAAAGCACTCTGAAACTGCAGCTGCCAGTATCAGACGTTGGGACGCCCAGTTCTTATAAATGAAAATGGGTGTTTGCCGGTTAATAACCGAACAGCTCAGTCCTGATTCAGTTACAGATATCCACCCAGCCACGTCCAAACACGGGCAGGATAAGCACTCAGCAACTTTTTCAAAAATACACAGCCAGATGGACAGCCACTGACTGAAGTGTGCGCTTTGCTGGTGATGATCCATTCACCCAAATAGGGGAGACTGGAAATGCCATAATCTTAATTCACTGCCCTGCAGAGGTGTAGGAACACCACTTGCTTTCAGTTTTTAAAAAAGTGCTGCATCTGTGCAGGCTCCTGCAGAAAATGTTCCAGCTCGAGCTCTTTAATGAGCTTAAAGTTAAAATAACAGGGTGTCCGTCCCCCATTTTGCAGCAGTCCCCACCCCCGGGCCGTTATGTTTCGTGCTTCCAAGTGCCACGGTTTCAGTTTCGGTTTCTCTTGACCCTGATGGCGGCTGCTTTGCCTCCGGAGTGGTTGGAAGAGGAGCTAACGTGCCCCATCTGCCTCCAGATCTACGCCGACCCGGTGATACTGAACTGTAAACACAGCTTTTGCCGAGCTTGTATTGAGGAGTCCTGGAAAGAGCCAGAATCTGGCACGTACTCCTGCCCAGAATGCAGAGCCAATTACAGAGAGAGGCCTGCACTGAAAAGGAATTTCAAACTGGCAAACATTGCTCTGAAATACCAGGCAGTGAATGGAACTCCAGTAGCTTTACCCTGTAACTACTGCAGTAAGAAAAAACTAACAGCTGTCAAAACCTGCCTGAAATGTGAGGCCTCTATGTGCCCCAAGCACCTCAAACATCACAGGGAAAACGCTGTGTTTAAAAACCACCCCCTCATTGATCCCACTGCAGACATGTCCACATGGAAGTGCATAGAGCACAAGAAACTGTTGGAGATTTACTGTAAGGACGACAAAGTGTGTATCTGCTGTCTCTGCCCTGTCGTGGGGAAACACAAGAACCATAATTGTGTCAGTATCGGTGAGGGGGAACAGGAACTGCGGGTATGTTTTATTGTTCTGATATATTAGCATCCTAATCGCTCTGCTGCGGACTAGCTGCTTGTGCCCAGTGGTCCTATAACCTGTCGGATACACTGGAGTTGCTCAGCGACCAAATCAAGCAAGCAGCTATTAATTCATGAAAATCGAACAGTTGTTGCTAGTAGGGCTAGTCCTTCCGCTTGCCACATTCAGCAGGAATTTCCTGCTTGAAATTGCAAGGTCTTGTCAAATCTTGTTTCAATACTACGATTTCACACGTACCTGGAACTGTCTTTCACCTCCCAGGATTTCTTTGGCTCTGCAGTCAGGAAGTTTTGATGTGGCAAAAATAGCAATTTGCGTTGAAGTAGTGCCTTTTCCCCAAAACTATTCACCGCGTGTAGCTGCTGTAATTAAACAAGGCACTTGCACACAACGCTGCATTCCTCTCCCTCGTTCATTTGTAAATCGCCTACAAATTCTGTGTTCAAGGGAAGCTACTGATTGCTAGGCTGGTATCCAAGGAAAATACGTTTTTGCACGTCTGCCTATCCAGTAGTTTCGGTATTATTCCCAGGATTGTATCCCTTCGTTTATCTCTTCACAAGCTATACTCCACCTTTTTCCAAATTAGACCACACACATCCCATCAGCACTTGAACATTTCCATTACAAATAAAATTGTGTGCCCTACAATTGTTCTCCCACATCACGTCTGTTCCTGTTATCACCTGGGCAGGGGGACAAAGTTCTGAGAAGTTTTTCTTTCTGAATAAGGGTCCTCACCTGAAACACCGACTTCCCTGCTCCTCTGCTGCCTGGCGTGCTGTGTTTCTCTAGCTCCACACTGTGTTATCTTTGACTCCAGCATCTGCAGTTCTTACTATCTCAAAAGTTCTGAGAAGTAGCTGGTTTGTGATGTCTAGCTGGAGCTTTCAGAGACCAGGTGCTTTCCTGCCATGTACAATGTAGAAGAATGATGGCAGTGTAGAAATCAATAGAGAGCCATGATATCCTTGAATGAATTACAGTTGAGAAGGGAGGAGGTATTTGAGTGGGCTTCAAATTGTATAAGCCCCCAAGCAGCTGTGGGAAGCAAGGGAGGAGATTGTAGGGCCCTTGACATTGATTTTTAAATCCTTTCTGGCCACGGCAGAGGTGCCAGAGGACTGGAGAACAGCTAATGTACAGTCTTCAAGGCAAGTGGTAGAGATAAGCCACGAAACCACAGGCCTGTATGCCTAATATCAGTATTAGTGAAACCTATGGGGAAAAACAAATTGAGGGACAGAATTAATCTCCTCTTGTCGAGACAAGGATTAATCAAGAATAGTCAGCATGGTATTGTCAGGGGGATGTCATGTCTGACAGGTTTGACTGGGTTTTTCAAGGAGGTGTCGAAGTGTGTAGGTGACAGTAATGCAGTGGACATAGACTTCAATAAGGCTTTTGATACTGTCTCATATAGGAGCTAGCCCATTGAATGCAATGCAGTTTAGCAAATTGGATCCAAAATTGGCTTAGCGGCAGGAGGCAGATGGTGATGGTGAAAGGTTGTTTTTGTGGCTGGAAGTCTGTGTCCAGTAGCATGCCACAGGGTTCGGTGCTGGGCTCCTTACTGTTTGTAATGTACATTAATGATCTAGATATGAACATAAGAGGTTTGATCAGCAAGTTCACAAATGACAAAATGAAGAAAGCTTTAGACTATAGGATGTTGTGATAGGCTGGTCAGATGGACAAATGGAATTTAATCCTGAAAAGCTTGAGGTGGTGCATTTTGGGAGGTTGAACAAGTAAGTGAATACATGATGAATGGTTGAATGTGCTGTACTCTAGGAAGTACCAAGGAGCAGAGGGACCTTGGCGTGCATGTCCACACATCCTTGATGGCAACAGGATAAGTGGATAAAGTGGTTCAGAAGGCATGTGGGATATTTGCACTTATTAGTCGAAGCATTGAACACAAGAGCGGGGAAGTTACAATGGCACTGTATAAAACGATAGTTAGGTTAGGGCTAGAGTACTGTGTGATTTCTATTACAGCACTGTAGGAAGGATGTAATTGTACTAGAGTGGGTGCAGAGGAGATTCACCAGGATGTTGACAGGACTGGTGAAATTCAGCTATGTAGAGACTAGAGGCTGGGGTTGTATTGCTTAGAGCAGAGAAGGCTGGCAAAGGATATGATTGAACTGTCAAAATTATGAGTGGCATAGATAGAGTAGCTAAGAAGGAATCATTCTGCTTAATTGAGGCATCAGTAACTAGGAGACATAGATTTAAGGTAAAGTGCAGAAGGTTTTAAGGATGGCTTTTTACATGCACATGTTGTTGGGTCTCTGGAAATCACAGTCTGAAAGTGTGGTCGAGGTAGGAACCATTGCAACATTTAGGAAGTATTTAGATGAACAATTGAAATACTAGAGCACACAAGACTGTGTTCCAAGTGATGGATTATGAGTTTCCATAGGTGCTTGATGACTGAGGCTGCATAATTGGCCAAAGGGCCTCTTTCCGTTCTGAGACGCTATGATCCTGGGAAAAATGGCATACATTTTTTTTTTGAAGGTCAATTGATTATTCTACAGCCTATTGAATCTATTCTTCTAAAAATTTTGATGTAGAATTTTCAAAGATCTCTGATCTGGCAAACCTCTTTCTTCCTAAATCTCTCAGCCAAAGGTTGCAATGTCCCTTGCAGGCCAAAGGTAAATTCAAACAAACTTTATAATCTTAATAATCTGTGAATCCTACAGGGAACATTCATCTTTTGTTTAATACATCACTTGCAATATTCCAGCAGCTTCTGAGCCATCATATTCCTCATGGTGCTCAATCGTCATGTGTGTTCCTTGTGACTTGCAAGTTACATCGCTAACAAAATACTTAAATGAGTCCTTTATAAACGTGAATACAATAGCAGAAAAAAAGAACTGAAAATATTTTTTAAAGGCATTGGTAGTTAAAATATTAGTTGCTTGTGCTAGGACCCTGATTTCATGCTAGGGGTTGCTATTGACCTGGAGCAGCCATACATGTACTGTGGCTCCAAGAGCAGCTCTAAAGCTAGGAATTCTACGGCAGCTTTTTTGCTTCCTGGCTCCATAAAGCCTGTCTACCATCTACAAGGCACAGGTGAGGAGTGTGATTAAATACGCTCCACCTGCCTGGATGATAATGACTCCAACAATACTCCGGACGTTCAACACCACAAAGCAGTTGGCTTGATTGGCACCTTATCCTCTACGTTCAAAATTCACTCCTTCCATCAGTGCACATAGTGACAGCATTGTTGACCCTCTACAACAGGATCATCTAACCTTTCTGCCTGAGTTTGAGGTGGTGCATTTCAGTTTCTCTCCCACTTGGGGGCTTGTGTTTTAAATCTAAAAATATAAAAAGATAAGGTTTGGCACAACTGTAACTATGCATTTCAGAGGGGAAAAAAAATCCAAGGCAATGAAACAATTAATTGAATAAATGGCTAATTAATAAAAATCGCCATTAAAAAGAGTGCCAGCAGCAGAGCAAACTAATAGCAGAGTATGTGTCTCAATAGTAAAGATGACAGCTGGAGCCAGCACCATGTACAGATAGTCCCTGTGCTGTCTGTCGGTCACGACAGGACCTCTGGTATGTATCTGCATATGTGTGGATGACATCAGCACCCATGCAAGCACATATTGGTGAGCTCTACAGGACATGCGCATGCGTGAATGAAGTTCTGACAGCAGTGCTGGTAGTGCTGGGATAGATTTTGGTACTACTTGGGAGGATTTCCCTGCCCTGTGTTTAAATTGACACCCAAACTGCTTTTGCTAAATCAATCACAACTCAATTGCAATCAATGCTGTTCAGTTCCTCTAGCTCGCAGTTTTACTGTCCCAAACTTCAGTCAAGTTAGTTCTGCAGCCTCACTTTGTAACATTCAGATGGAATGCAGTGAGAAAAATATCAGGGTAATATAAGGAGAAAGGATCAAGGTAACCAGAGACCAGAACGCTTCTGAATTTGTTTCGGCCTTGTCAATATATGGACAATGCCATCTTTGCAACTGGTCGTTGCCACTCTGTTGGTTTATAATGATGAAGCTCTGTAATGCTGCATTTATGCACTTGCCTGGTCAGTGTGCCACCCAGTGATGGTGTTGACTGTAAACCCAGTCAAATAAGAAAACTTTTTTTTTGCCTTTTTGTTGAGAAAACAGACCTAAAGAGAGACAGCTGAGGTCCCAGCGAGTGAGGCTGGGCCAAGGTAACGAGTTGGGTTGAATCAACATAGACATTGGTTTGCCTCTGGTGAGCATCATCGGAATTGGCCACAGCAGAATTCACATGAAAGTAAGGGTCAGAAGCGGATCGCCTTTCAGCCTGGGATTTCCTCCTCATTCAGCTTTCTTTGTGGATAGGTTCTTGCAGAGAAGGAAAGGAGGATGGTAATATGTTGGCTCACACACAGTCTTCCTCTCCCACACACACTGACCCTCCTTGCCATACTGACCTGTTCCTTGTCCCACTTAATTACTTTCACATCTTCTCTCCCTCTCAATCACTGATCCCACATTCTCCCTTTGCCAACTACTCACACAACACTCTTTCCCTGTCTGTCACTCTCTCACAAAAGCATATATCCCACGCTAACCCTCTACAATACTCTCCTACTCCTGCATTCTCCCTGGGGGTTACCAATGACCAGAAGCCGAACAGGACCGGCCATATAAGTAGTGTCGCTACAACAGCAGTTCAGAGGCTAGGGATTCTGTGGCCAGTCGGTCACCTCCTGAAAGTTTGTCCACCATCCACAAGGTACAAATCAGAAGTGTAATCGAATACTGTCCACTTAGCTGGATGAGTGTAACTCCAACAACACTCAAGAAGCTGGACACCATCCGGGAAGAAGCACTTGACTTCACCCTTCAACATTCACTCCCTTCAGCTCCCATGCACAGGCAACAGTGTGTACCATCTGTAGCATGCACTGCAGTAACTCATGAATCATTCTGACAACACCTTCCAAAGCCACTGGTCTCTACCAACTAGGACAGCAGATAAATGGGAACACCGCCACCTGCAAATTCCCCTCCAAGTTACCTACCAACTTGACTTGGAAATATATCGTTGTCCCTTTAGTGTCTCTGGGTCAAAACCCTGGAACTCTATACTTAACAGAAACACCACACGGAGTGCAGTGGTTCAAGAATGTAGCTCACTATCACCTTCTCCAGGAAATTAGGGATGGAAATAAACGCTGGCTTAGCTAGTGACATCCAAATCCCTTGAATGTTATAAAGTAATGTGCGTTTGCACTAAACAACTGCACCTCCCAGTCGTGAACCATTTCAACTCCCCCCCCCATTCCTCAGACGACATGTCCATCCTGGGCCTCCTGCAGTGCCACAACGATGCCACCTGAAGGTTGCAGGAACAGCACCTCATATTTCGCTTGGGAACCCTGCAGCACAATGGTATCAATGTGGACTTCACAAGCTTCAAAATCTCCCCTCCCCCAACTGCATCCCAAAACCAGCCCAGCTTGTCCCCGCCTCCCTAACCTGTCCTTCCTCCCACCTATCCCCTCCTCCTACCTCAAGCCCCACCCGCATCTCCTACCTCCTAGCCTCATCCCGCCCCCTTGACCTGTCTGTCCTCCCTGGACTGACCTATCCCTTCCCTAACTCCCCACATGTACTCATCTTTACTGGCTCCACCCCGGCCTCTTTGATCTGTCTGTCTCCTGTCCACCTATCTTCTCCTCTGTCTATCTTCTATCCGCCTCACCCTCTCTCCCTATTTATTTCAGAACCCCCTTCCCCTCCCCCATTTCTGAAGAAGGGTCTAGGCCCGAAATGTCAGCCTTCCTGCTCCTCTGATGCTGCTTGGCCTGCTGTGTTCATCCAGCTCTACACCTTGTTATCTCTTATGCATGAAATATAAATTGTTCCAAGGTTTTATTCCTCAGTGACGACCAGCTTGTTAACTGTCAGAAGGTTACACAGTTATTTTTTGTGTTGTTGTGAATTTGACCAGCATCATAGCGGTCAGAGTCACCATCTTGCTGATGAGAGCTATCATTTTGCGATGCTTTAGTTAACATTGTATGGAACTGCTACTTCTTCCAAATCTCATCTCTTCAATTTTCATCTTTCCATAACTCAATGTGCAACTCACTATTGCTCCATCTGTTGATTTAATTGTATCTCTATATTTGGCTCCACCATATTGCTTCCTCGATTCGTCTGTCTTCAGTTTTCTCTCTCTCTCTCTGTCTCTCTTTCTCTCTCTCACACTCATACCCTCTCTCGCTCCATCTTCTTAATATCTTTGCTTGCTCCCTGTCTGTCATTCATTGTCACTGATGTCATTTTCTGTTTAGAATCTGTCCTTCTGTTTCATTTGCCACATTGAAGCATCTATTTTGATTTATCTCAAGGACCACTTGCAGCAGCAAATCGAAAAAGTCCGAACAAATACAACCTCAATCCAAGCTGCTCTTGACCATCTCCAAACACAGAAAGAAAGTACCCAGGTAAGTTTGAATGACAGAAGAACTGATAACTTCCCCTAGAATGATTGATACTATTGTCCTCATCCGAAAACAAATAGGGCTTGTTTTGTTCACGTTGGCTTATGTTTAGTTTGGACACTTGGTGCTTATCAGATGAGGTTGTCAGTTGTTGGACTTTGTACCCAGTGTCATTGCCTGGCACTTCTGTGTTGGATACAAGTCAGTTTAAATTCCAATGTAAGTAACGCATTATCAAGTGCAAATACAAAGTTAAACTCGCTGTCTACAGTCCCACCAAATATTTTTGAGTCAGATAGAACATTGGTTCAGTGATGAGTAAAATTCCATCCTCAAGCACTGTCAGATCTAATATAACACAAGTTCCACAGGGAATTAAACTTGGCAGCAGCACCACCTTTCTTTTTCATGAAAAATGCAGGGTATTTAAAAAGTGAAAACTGTATAATTGGTAAGTCCTATTCCTGCAAGAACAAGTAATCAGTTGAAACATGGATAATCACACCATACATTTTAATGATCCTTTGACACTTCTCAAAACAGTGAATGAGGTGGTTTTGTGGTAGAAATCTCTCATCTGTCATTACAGCAGCCTGTGATGTGCACGTTTATACTGGGGAATGGTTCATGTTAAAGACAATCCTATTTCAGTGATGAACTACTAAAAACATTTATAAACATTTTAATAGAATGCCATAACGACACTAATGTATGTATGAGAAAGAGATAAGCTGGGAACTCAACTTTGACTGCAGGCCTATTGTACATGAACTGGGCAGCAAGTGAATGAGGAAAACTGCATATGTTAAGAAAGAGCATGATCTGAATATTCCTACAAAATAAAATCCAGAAGCACGTTCAGGTGATGGAAAGTTTTTGCTTTTAATAGGAATACACTTCTGAAGGAAATGGCAGTGGACAGATGGGTCAAGCAAAGCTTCTGCTGTCTTTTAATGAAAATGTACGTGTCAAATTATCCAGCACTGCCCCTTGTAAATGCCCTGTGACACTTGAAAGAAGGGGCAATCTTTACTGCTACTGGAGAAACAGTACAGATGATTGATTGTCACTGTTGGCCTGCTGGGTAAGATGGTATGTTTAAAAGCACAGAAATCACAGGACCCAGTACTGCCCCTAGTCCCTGACCAGACTACAGAGAGACCCTTAGAACCCAGACCATAGTAATCAGGCCTACACCATGCCTCTCCCCCCGCCGTCTTCCTCCACTGAGGCACCCTGGGTACAATAGAGGTTGACCCTCCCCAGAGACAGTTACTCTGTCATGTCTGTGTGATTTATGGGGTAGAAGCCTGATATGGGTTCTGGTGTGAATTGTACACCTTCTATATGCTCTCTGCTCCCAGCCTGCCTTCTCCTTTCTGTCCTGCAGGAAGGTAGACCTGATAGTGGCCAGAGCTGATGTGTCTGATTGCCTTGCTGGTCATTATAACCAGGGAACTGACAATGGAGTTAAATGGGGACATCATTTTACGTGACACTGTAACAAGCACACAACTTTCACAGCCTTGTTTGCAAAGATTTTTATGTCTCTATTTTTTAGAGGGATTAACACCCTTTTGTGATGCTATAAATGCAAATGTAAAAGTTGTCCCACTTCTACTCTTCACTTGAGTTTGGCTAAACTTTGGAACAAATAAATTAATCTGGCTCCAGTTGGGATGAGGTCGAACATGAAGGACAGGGATATGTTGTAGTAATGCTGCCCGTGCTGCCTGAGACAACTGGTAGGAGCCCTGCACTGCTTCTGTTTCTGCAGCTTAAACAGAATCAGGCACACGATTGGTTAGTGCCAGGCCTCACAGAGTCCTGGACAATCCCACCGGGTCTTGTACCATCAGAGGTTAGCAACTATCCGTTGCCAGCTGCTGTTGCTAACAATACTCCAAGGCCTACTCAGGAGATTGACTTTGGATCCATGGGCAGAGGTGAGTGAGGACGGACAGGGCAGGGGAGAAATGGCTCACTTTCAGTGCCCCTGCCCCCATCCCCTCTCATTCCTAATTCCCCATTCTTTGTTTGGGCACCATGTGCCCAACAACATGGGAACGTCCAGGTGAGCCCATGGCTACATGGTCTTTAGGAGCCAGGAGGGACCCATGCAAAGCCCTGTTAAATCTCCGAACCACCACTTAACCCTGGTGTATTCAGGGATAATTTGGCTTTAAGCTGTTGATGAGTCCTATTGGTATCCTGGGTGGAATTCCCACACTGGGACTTAACTGTCTTCCCAATTGTGAGAATTGCAGATGGGTACGCCTACTCACCAGCCACCCCCAACATGCTAACCCTGGCAGGCTGTACTAAATTCAGCCCAAAGAGACATCCATGACAAAGTTTAGTCTCCAGTAGTTCCTTTCAGATTCACAAACCTGACTGATTACAATGAATGTGAAGAACATGCTCTCGCAAGCTCAGTCTGGATAATGTTGATGTACAGATTCAATCAGGAAAGTTACGTGCTGTCACGTGACCCGTGGTGTATTAACGAGAACTCTTCCACTCCTCAGACTCTGATCAGAGAAACCAAACTCCAGATTCAGGAGAAGTGTAATGCAGTACGGAAGTATTTTGAGAATGAAGAGAAAGAAGCTTGTAAATACCTGGACAGGGTTCAGAGGCATGTGACCAGGGAAATCGATGCGCAGATACTTGAACTGGAAAACAAAATGGAAGACTTTGAGAAGAATTTGTCTGATTTCAGTGACCTTTTAACGAAGAATGAAAAGCTTATTTTTATACAGGTAATGTGGTCTATGTTGCAGATTATTTAAAACCACTAAATGGAAATGGTGATGGAGTGAATGCCACTATCTTGCCATTCCAGAGGCCCAGAGTAATGCTGTGGGGAATTTGAGTTCAAATCCCAGCATGGCTGCTGGTGGAATTTAAATTCAATTAATTAAAAATAGAATTCTGGATTTGAAATCTAGCCTCAGGAATGATGCCAATACATCGATCAATGGTGATTGTAAAAGCTCATCTGATTCACTAGTATCCTTCAGTTATGTGAGTGGAATCTGCCATTGGTCACTTTTGGAATATTGTGTGCAATTCCGGTCTCCCTGCTATAGGAAAGATGTTGTGAAACTTGAAAGGGTTCAGAAAAGATTTCCAAGGATGTTGCCAGCTTTGGAGGGTTTGAACACTAGGGAGAGGCTGAATAGGCTGGGGCTGTTTTCTTTGGAGTGTCAGAGGCTGAGGGGTGACCTTGTAGAGATTTATAAAATTATGAGGGGCATGGATAGGGTAGATAGACAAGATCTTCTCCCCAGGGTGGGGAAGTTCAAAACTAGAGGGCAAAGGTTTAAGGTGAGAGGGGAAATATTTAAAAGGGGTAACTTTTTCACGCAGAGGGTGGTGCGATTATGGAATGAGCCGCCAGAGCAAGCGGTGGAGGCTGGTACAATTACAACATTTAAAGGGCATCTGGATGGCTATATGAATAGAAAGGGTTTATAAGGATATGGGTCAAATGCTGGCAAATGGGACTAGATTAATTTAGGGTATCTGGTCGGCATGGACAAATTGAACTGAAGGGTCTGTTTTCATGTTATACATCTCTATGACTATGACTCTTACTGCATCTGACCTGCGTGCGACTGTGCTGTTATTTGCTTGACTCATAAACACCTTCTGAAATGGCTGGCCATGCCATTTAGCTCAAGGCCAATTAGGGATGGGCAGCAAATTCTAGCCTTGCTACTGATGCCAAAATGACATTAATAAATAAAGAAAAATGGGGGAATTTTAAGCTTTTTAAAAAAATCTAATGTCTGAAATGCAGAAGAAAACTTCCCTGTTGTGGGAGGGTAGTATTGGGATGGGGAGATATCGGTCATGTGGTTTGAGCATTGGAGAAGAGAGGAGGTGTTGAGGTTTCCGAGAATTAGAGAGGAGCCATTGATTCTAATAGGGTCTGTCGGTAGACTAAGCATTACCCAACGATGGCACCAGGTCATTTCTGATTCTCACCATACCTTGGCATGTTGTGTGAGTTTGCTGGATTGTTGGTCACTAGAAGGTAAATTTACTGCACCATCCTCATTGGAGGTTGGGATCTTCAGGGCCAGCTTGTGTAGTGTAGTTGAGAAAAAAAAAACCTGGTAGTCTGAAGAGATGAGGGTCTTCTCTTAAACAAGATGTTGCTTGTTACTAAGAATATGAGGAGACCTAGATGGTAAGTCTATCTCCTTGTTGTACAGAGCAGTTTTCCCATCCAGGTGTTCAAAAGTATTGGGTAGAGCTTAACACGCTTCTCAGTATTAACCCTTACTGAGACAAACACCTTCTCCAACAAACTTGTTAGTGGGAACTTGGAGTTTGGGGTTCCTGGGTCAGAAGATTGTTTTGCAAATCCGTGGGGACATCAAGAAATGGATTATCATTTCCACAACAACAACTTGCATTGTGGAGCCTTGTAAAGAATGACATCCAGCCATGTAAGGAGACATTAGGTCAGGTGACGAGAAATATGGTAAGAAGGTAGGTTTTAAGGACAGTTTTAAAGGAGTAAATCAAGTAAAGGGGCAGATAGGTATAGGTAGGATGTTCCAGAGCTTGGCGCCTCAGCAACTAACAACGTGACCACTAACGGGTGGAGGAAGTAAAATTTGGGATGCACAAAAACCCAAAACTAAAGGAGCACAGGGTGATGAGGCTGGAGGAGGTTACAGAGATAGGGAGAGATGAGGCCGTAGGAAGATTTGTAAACAAGGATAAGAATTTAAAAATGATCACATTGCTTGAGCTGGAGTCAGTGTAGGTCAGTGAGCACAGGGACTGATGAGGGAATGGAACTAGCTGCAAGTTATGAGCAGGGAATTTTGGATGACCTTATGTTTATGGAGAATAAAATGTGGAAGACCAGCCGGGAATGCATCCTTGCTGGAAGGGGAATGCAAAGCAAGCGTAAGACATATGATTTTTACAGATTAAATTGCTAATTTAAACTGTTTCAGCAAACAATACCGAAGAAAAATTGTTGTAGAAAAGATATAAATGGACTGCTCCAGAAGGTTACAGACAGAAAATCAGTGTATTATTTAAAAAGCAATGTAAAATGAGACCTGAGGGAAAATGTAATAGGAGAAATAGAAAAAATGAGCTTGCCTCTTTTCGTGACTTTCTTGTCATTAAAACACTGCAAAGTGCTTTCAGCCAAAGAAGCACTTTTGAAGGATACTTGCTATTGGAATGTAGGAAATGTAGTGGCTGGTTTGTGCACAGCAACTCCCACAAACTGCAGTGTGATGGAGACCAGATTATCTGGCTTGGTGATGTAGATTGAAGGATAACTATTGGCCAGGGATGACTCCCGTGTTGACTTGCCGCAGATGTTGCCCAGTAGCTGTGTTCTTTAAGCCTTGACCAGCTCAGTCAGTAGTGGTGATGCTGAGCCAGTCTTTGTGATAGACATTGATGCCTCCCCCCAGGGTACTTTCCATGCCGTTGTCCCCCGTTGTGCTTCCTTCAATTGGTGTTCAATATGGAAGGTCACTGATTCATCAGGATGGTGGGGGGTGGGTGGGGAGTAGAGGAGAAGAGGGGTAGGGGTTGCTGTAGGTGGTAATCTGCAAGAGGTTTCCTCGTCCATATTTCACCTGATGCTATGAGACTTCATGTTGAGGATTTCCAGGCCATCTATATACCCCTGTGCTGCTGGATCTGTCTTGTCAGTGGGACAGGACATAACTGAGGGCGGTGATGGTGCTGTCTATTAAAGAGACTTGAATTCACAACCTCCTAACTGAGACAAGTGTCCTCCCAATTGAGACAAGGCTCACAGTGGTGATTATGGATGACTTTGGAATTTGATGTAAAGGACAAACCACTCCAATAGCTCATAAAATGGCAACGCAGCTGAACTTTGGCTGAATGCCCTCCTGGAGTGACTATGTTCCTAAATTCAATCTTATCTCACAGAAGACCAGAAGTAGGCCATCGAGTCTGCTGCGCCATTCAGTGAGGTCTTGGCTGCTCAGGTAATCCTCAACTCAAGGTACCACACATTATGGACCCTTGCAGGCCTTGTTGACTCTTTGGTTTCCAATCATCAGGAATGATGGTGGACGAGAGTTAGTCCACGTATGGGTCAGAAATGTTTTTGTTGTTTGTTAATTGAATTCTGCTATAATTGGTTCATACAGTTGGCTTTGTTTCACAAACAGCAGGTAGTGAAGGAATAAAGTTTGTTTTATTTTCTCAGTGAGAAATAGAACTATCAGAAACTACAATTGATTTTCTTATAGAGTATCAATGTACCTAAGTATATATATTCTACAATAATGCTGATACTTAATGCACAGGATGAGTGTACATCTGATATGTTTATTCATATGAGCGATTGTAATCATTATCCATTTTATCTCATTATTTCAGGGATTTAATTCAATGGCATTGAGGTAAGTGAAATAAATTTTAATATAATTCACTGGATTTAATTGAATTTATATAAATCTTCACTATGTAAACAACACTACGATTACTTTGTTTTTTAACTTTAGACATTTTTGGTTTTTAACATCCTATGTCATATATTAGGTTTTCTTTAAAATAGAGCCATCAGCTTGGCTCAGTGGCCACATTCTGAATTCTGGATCTGATTTAAGAACATTTTTGTCTGTGGGAAAGACGCTAAATAAATGCAAACTTTTTATTGTTGTTGTATCAGGGTGTTGGGAGTTAGCTCCATGTTGGCACTTCAGCACAGTCCCCAAAGAGTGTTACGTTGTTAATAAGCTATCTTTCAGATCAGATATTTAAATGAGCTGCCAGTGAGGTGGACATGAGAGTGTAGTGGTATGATATAAAGAGGACCAGAGAGTTTGTAACATATCCTGGCTAATGTTTTTCCCTAACTAGCCCCATCAAAGCAGATTAAGTTGTGGTTTATCAGATTACTGTTAATAAGAACTTGTTGTGTGCAGTTTGACTGCTATAGTTTTCCATCTGACAATACCAATTGCATTTTAAAGTAATTTATTGGCTACAAGCTATAATGGAGCTTTTGTAAAACAGGCACAATATAAATGCACATTCTTTATCTCATTAATGAGGAACTGAAAATCTCCTCCAATTATGTAAAATACTCATTACAATCGCTTAAGCAAATAGGTTCTTCCTGAGGTGTTTTAAATGCCTGCTAAAATATTGTAACTTCCTGAATGACAAACGAGACGAATGCCGGGGATCACCACTTGTGCACTAGCTAACCTGCCATTTTACTCACGTGCATCGAAATGGAAATGATGATGATCGTGGCATGGAGGATTTGGAACAGGAAATTCTGGCAGTCATCTATAACTGTTGTGCATCTGGAAAAAATCTGTGACTACGATGAAGCAGTCACTCTGTCAAATTTAGCTTTGCTGCTTCTCGCTATCTGCTGTGCCAATAAATAATTGTGCATAACTATAAATAGTCCATTAAATGAGAAACTGAGTGTGCATAAATGATCCATTAAATAAGTAACTGACTGCACGTATAAATAATCCGTAAACTGAGTACTTGAGTTTACATTCAGGACATTATCCATGGATCTGAGTGTATGCATAAACACTCCATTTACTAAGCACCTGGACAAATCTAAAATTCACCCCATTAACACGACTATCAGGCAGGAAATGGATGGTCATTTGGAAAATTTTCTGAAAACAGTACCATTTGACCTCTGAGCGTTTAGGATTGCACCATTAACCAAGAAGTGAACGTGTGTTTAGTCATCTAGAGTGTGCGCGTAGTCACTTCATTAATCAAGTATCTTAATGTATGTTTGATCAGCCCTTTACAAATTTCAGGCCTTCCCAATATTCTCTCTGTATCAGCATTATTTGTCAACTTGTATGCCGGCCCTGCATCTTATGTCAGGAATGCTCGCTCAATATCCATTTCGAACCATTCGCTCACATAAACCTGATGGTGTAGCAAGAACTTCCCTATGTGATTTGCGCTGGAGGTTTGTATATTTTGCACTAGTCCTCATAAGCGCCTTCCCAGTATTGCAATTTCCTGTCCCACTGGAGATTGGGACCTGATTTCTGATCCCTTGACTCTGTTTCCTGGTGGTGTTGGTTGAGGAGCAAAGTATTGGCTAAGATATCAAAAGAATTCATCAGCTATTCATCAGCACACATGGAAGGAGCGGCAAAGATGATTTTGACAGGGGTAGGAGGAGGGAGTTGAAGATTGGAGTAGTGAAGTAATAGTAGAAATCATCTCCCAATTACTGTTTCTTTTCTACTGCTGTTCCTTCCAATTTTGGGTAGGATCTTTTGAGAGGAGTTCCTCTAATGAATCAATGGACTTTTAATATTTCAGTTTCAAGTATATTTGAGTAGTTGTATTCCAGGGATTGGTTCAGCTCTGTTTTGAACTTCGGCCTTAGCTGCAGGCCGGCTTTTATTTCATTGTAGATTCTTACATTTTAATTGTATCAGCTCATTACATCTGTCTGTCTGCCCTTCATTACAATTGGCTCATTTTCCAGAATAATTCTTCATTTTCCCTTCTGTAGATCTGCTTCATTTATTTATATTGTACACTGAATGCATTTTAATGTCGCTTACCTTTGTTCTTTAGAATAAAAGCAGCATCTGAACCACTAGCCCCACAGCCACCACCGCCTGATGTCAACAAAATAACAGCGGATAAGATAAACTGGGTACAGAAACAGTATGAAGTGGTTTCCCAACTCGAGAGGGATCGGGACATAATGGCAACTGTGTGTAAGTACAACCCTGTTCCTCTTGTGTACTTCACTGTGATACTTGTTAAATTGCATTGAGGCTTTCCCATAAAAGTGTGGATATATTTAAAATTATAACAATTCAGCACTCCGCTTACTTAGTCCACTGCACCAAAGACCTCAGGGTCATAAATCTGTGGCAGTTCCACTCCAGTCTAGCCATGAGTCTGGCTAAACTGTAGTGATGGGTCGCAAATGAAGCTGGGAACTGGCCTTTCTCTGGAGTTCCTACTGGGGCCTGTTGCAGTGGAAGCCAAACAGGTTTAAGATGTGAGATTGCCAGCGGGTGGGGGTGGAGACAGACTGTTGTGAGAAGTGGAAGCATACATCCTGGGGGAGCCACCTGCACATCCAGGCATGGGATTTCACTCGGATCTGAAGGTGCAAAAGGTTGACAGTTACTTTTCATTCCTTTACTAAGATGTTGAGAAAAATCCCACCCTCTTTCTGGGGTAGGAAGTCAGTCACTTCCTATTTGACCTCTTACCCCAAATTTGGCATATTATTCCATACTTTGGGGCCTTTTGATGCCATTGGATTGCCTGAGATATTCCCTCAAGTGGTCTGGGCAGCTATGAAGTGCCCCACCCTGTCCCAGCTTGGTGCCCAGTTTGTGGCCCTACCTTCATTAAGAGGTGTACCTCCTCCTTAACATTCCTAACTCATCGATGAGCAAAGAACTTCACAGATCAGAGCTGTGATCCTCTCTAACATTACTTTATTCACAGATGGACAGATACCGACTTTGGATGTGGAGACTGCGCATCGCAGTGTCATTCTGTCAGGCGATAAGAGGGTCGCAACTGGGACCCAGTACAGACAGCCCTATCCCGCTAACCGCAAGAGATTTGACGCCTGGGGTCAGGTGCTGTGCTCCGAGGGAGTCAACAGTGGCCGCTGTTACTGGGAGGTGGAGATTGCCGGAGTCCGTGGCAAATGGGCAATTGGGGTCTGTTACGGTAGCATAAAGCGAAAGGGTCGGGATAAAGAAAGTGTGCTGGGGGAGAGCAGTAAGTCATGGATTGTGTGCTCCGAGAGTAATAATAATTTGTGGAGTTACTTATCAAGGTCCAGCTCTGTTTCAGCCCAGCACAATGGTAATACCACAGATCTAGCTGTCCGAATATCCTCTAAGGTGGGAGTGTTTGTGGATTTTGATGCTGGAATAATCTCCTTTTACAGTGTATCAGGCAACAAGCTAAGCCTGATATGTACTTTCCAGCAACAGTCATTCTCAGAGACTCTCTACCCAGCTCTGAGAGTTGGTGATTGGAACACGTCTCTGACTCTGTGCTCGCTCAACTGATTCCTTTCTCGTCTTTTTTTAAGTTTTTATTCTTTGAATAGTTCCCCCACAAAAAGGAAGAACATCAATTGGAATGAACCAAAGTTGCTCCCGTTAACATTATAATCCCAAAATATCTTGCTAGATTCTTGTGGACTAGTTCACTGACTACTTAAAGTAGGTTCCTTCTACCTAGAAAACCACAGCTGAGAGCTTCACCCAGCAATCAATAATGCTCCAGGGAAAGTTAGAGAAGAAATTAAGAATATATCCAAAAGTGGTGTTCGTTCAAGGAACAAAATCCAGCTAAATGTCTCTGCTTCGACAGAAAAAAGTGCACAAATGGGGTTGAAATTTGTTTTGGGTGACAGTGAAGAATAAGCATTAATTAAATACTCTCACTTCACCACCAGTTTTCTATCCCGCTAACTTCTTCCATTTTGTTCAGATGAGACAGAGTGGAGATTGCCCAGAGAATATGAGTGTTGCTTTGGACTCTCATTGCCACAAATTTTAGTCACAAATTAAGTACTGTTTTCTGTAGCTTGAAGAGGTACTCAAAATACCACCAGCAATGTCATCTCCCTGTTGAATTCCTCTTTTCTATCACTATCCTTATTCAGCCAGTCTCAGTTTCTATTACACTTGGAATATGGGTTCTTTTTGATGCTGACCATATTGAAGAAGCTTTTTTATGCACTATTATTTATCTAGTTTAGAAGGTTTCATCTAGCTTTCGTTTTTTTCTCATTCAGAGGGCTGGGGTAGATTCGATGGATCACATGTCTTCCTCTATGGTTCTATATCCAGAAATGCTGTTATACACAACTGTATTTTTTTTCATTTTCAAATTTCCCATTTTTTGTCACTATTAACCAGCACCAGAAAACACTAGTGTTTTCCAGTTGATTTATTTACTTGCAAAACCTGTTAAGGGCAATGCAGAGCATAAGGTGACGGAGAGGCACCCTGTCTCTGTGCTTTGTTAATTCCGTGATAGATCCCGCATGAAAATAGCAAATTGGACCCAAAATTAGCCATGAGGGGAATTGGAGGGACAGCTGAAGTGTTTGTGACTGGAGGCTGATAAAAGTGGGGTTTATAGACACTCGCCGTTAACTCTGTTTCTCCACAGATGCTGTGAGACCTGCTGAGTTTCTCCAGCATTTTCCTTTTTTATTCCACATTTCAAGCTGATATTATTTCAGAGTTATTTTGAGGAGACAAAAATTAGCCATGTGGTTCCTATTAGGGGAGAGGTCTGCAAGACTGTTGAATTTTGGTACCATTAGGATATGCTGGTGATTTTATTCAGTAGACATAACAGGAAAGTCCCAGTTTGATCATATATGTGTGCTGTTTTAGTAGATTTCAACTGGATCACGTTCAATAAAAACCAAAGTTGGCCTCAGTGCCCAGAGATGGAAAACGATAAGGCATCTCGGACTGAGACCTGGTTCTGTGAATGTTGTTAAACAGGATTAGCAAGTCAGTGTTGCTACATCTCACATAGTAAAAATCCTCCTGAAACTAATATAGACACTTGAGAGAGCTACTGGGAAATGATTTATGGAAACAGTCTCTGCAAGGAACCAGCACGTAAGGCTGAGGAGGTAAACAGTGAAGCAGAAAGATTAAATTCTTCAACCAAGTATAATGATTGCTCAAGCACTGGGTTAATACTGGGTACATTGATAGGAACCTTCTGGCTGTATTCACTGAGCAAAGGGGAGCAAAACAATGTTATTTTAACCCACTTAGGGGAACACTGGGGATTTGATATTTAGATTTACTTTATTGGGCAAAAGAAATTGCGAGGCATTCTGTCAATTGAACAGCAGAGGGTAGTGTTGCCTTTGTAAGAGGATGTTGTAACAGTCAATATTGCTGATTCCCCCTGAATTACACAGAGTTATAGTCACTGAGACAGCTGGGAAGAGCAAACAAGCTGAATGGCAAGGTGGGATTTTCCACTCACTTTCCTGCCTCATCCCCTGAAATGAATTAGGTTCTACCTAAATGCAGAGTATACGCCAGGCACCAGCAGTATTCCCATTTGAAAGGAAGCATTAACCTTTCTGAGTTGGGAAGGCCCTGTGCCACTTCTGTATGTCATCAGAGAAAAATTCAAATGATGATCTCCTGGGGTATTAGGGAACCCAGAGTACGTTGTGAAAATTGAGCGCATGGATTTGGCACTTCAAGCTCCAGTGATTTTGTTTGTAATTACTGTGTTGAGTTTATTATGGAAAAACAATGAAGGTATTTACAGAGTTTTGGGCTGCACCAGCTGCTTTCAATTCCATATAAGTCACATAACTCCAGCACCATAAATACTGATTCATACGACTAACATCCCTTGCTGTTTTTAACCATGTTTATGGCTTGGGTCAACACCTCAGGTTTAAGCTTCAAACTGAAAAATTGAACCAGTTGATCTGCTCTGTATTAACTTTGTCTTTTGTCCTGCTGTCAGAAGGATGTGCAATGCTGTTCCAGCATAAAATGTTCAATCTTGCCTTTCTGACTAAAACCATCCATAAGCTGTCAAACTTTGCACATTTCCAATATCTGCATTACATTTTAGAAGATATTTTTCATCTAATTTCATGTTCCAAAGATCAACAGAAAGACTAGGCTTTCCTCACATCGAAAACTTCAGCTGTGATGAAGAGTCATCTAAGCTCGAAACATTAGCTTGCTTTCTCTTCATAGATTCCTGACCCGTTGTAATCTCCAGCATTTTTTGTTTTCAGTACAGATTCCAGCATCTGCAGTAATTTTCCCCACATTGATGTTGGTTAGAGCCAAACCCAGATGAAAATCTAGTGAGATATTGACCCAGTGCACCGAGGATTTGTCCCAAAATAATTACTGGTGCTTTAAATGTTGTTTGGACAACCTGAATGGAGTTTGGGTGGTTTGTTGTTCCATATATTATAGGAGCAGTAATGAATTGGCTCTTGTAACATATTCATTCTGAACATTTTCACTATGATCAGTGTGGATCCATGATGTCTCTCATCTCCTGGTCTGCTTCCTCTCTGACTCCTGATAAACTAAACAAATAAATCCAGCTTTCCGCTAGGAGAACTCAGCCAGCTGAAATGAGAGCTTGCACTTAACCCCACATCATCTGCATGATAAAGCCAGGAGCTATTAGAACAAATCATTTCAGGAAAAAGGGACAACAAATCTTGTTTCCTTCCTTCAGGTTAAAGCATCGTAATTAGTAGCAGAATGCCTGCAATGTTCTGCTTTTGTGGGGACCAGTTGTAAATTACCTATGTCTTCCTCACTCAGGAATTAATCTACGTTCATTGTTCACCTCATGTGGGCTGCCCTGTAGATTGTATGTTGTTCGGGATAGCGGACTATTCAGACCTCAAAGCAGCAGAGAATGAACTGCTCTCACTAAGTCTAACAAGGTTGTGAACAAGTTGATTTTGAACATATTTATGAGGTAACTACACCTAGCAATCAAACAGTCCTCCAAGATTGTTTTTAACATCATATGTATTTCATAACATTTAATTTTTGGATACACTGCAATTTATAGCATGTTCTATTTTTATACATTGCTTTCAGTTATTCCTAAATCCCAGAGAGTTGTTGCCTGATATGTGACTTTCAAGAATGAGTTACTCTCAACTTCAGTTCTGTGCAGTTTTTAGAAGGTTTTTGTATTAAAAAATGTTTTCATATATTTGCCTTTACAGGTATAAATCTGTTGTTGAGAATATTTGTGCTGGACTGTTAGTCATATGATCGAAGATTAACTAAGCCACTCTTAGTCACAGGACAACCTTTGTGCTCAGTTTTTCTGCTTATGTTTATTTTTATCTCATTAGTCTGTAAATGGGCTGTTCTGTCTGGAGATACACGATGGGAGACCACCCTCCCAACAAAATACATCTTTTTATTCTTTTGTGGGATGTAAGCATTGATGGTAAGGCCAGCACTTGTTGCCCATCCCTAATTGCACTTGAATTAAGAGTGTCAGTAGAATTTATGAGGGCAATTAAGAGTCAACCACATTACTGTGGTTCTGGACTCGCATGTAGGCCAGACCAGGTAAAGATGGCGGATTGCTTTCCTGAAAGGACATTAGTGAGCCAGATGGGGTTTTTAATAACAATATCTACTAATGAGGAATTCCAACAATTGATTATATGTGACATTTCTCTGTTGACTCAAGTATTTCCTGGAATTGTGCCCTATTGTATTGGCATACAGACCAGCTCTCTACATCAAACTCTGTTCATGTGCAAAGGAGCAAGGAGCAGAAGGCAAATTTTAGTAGGTAAATCCCCTTCCTTAAATTTAGTGAGTAAGTAATGAAAAACATTTTAATCAATGTATTGCAATCAGGCCATTACTGCTGCAAAAGAGTTTCAGTGGCAGTTCCCCCTACAGGAGGTATTTGGAAAATTTCTATAGAGAGATATCAGTTGGGTTCAGGGAACTTAGCAAATGACAGACCAAAATGTTTGACTTCTGCTGTCTTGGTGGTCATGCCTTTTCCATATACAGGAAAACATGCATCCCTTTGGCAAATATTCAACATGAGAGGCTTTATTCTCAAAAAAAGGAGTGACAGCACTGAGACATCAGGGTTTGAGTAATTTCTTCAGAAACACCCTGTCACTGCATGCCAAGGGTTAGCAACAGCTAGTGAGCCATGGTTTGCCATTCATGCTAAAATGCTGTCATCCACGCCTGCACATTCTGACACGCCAATGTGCAATCCACCTTAAAGTGCTGTTTTCTGACAGTCTGGATCATTGGAATGTCCCACGCACATTTTTGCAGTCTTCTGCAGGTAAAACTGCAATTACTAAAACTGCAAGCAAGCAGTTAGCACATCCAGTGGCTGTATTGATCAGCTGTGACCTGAAACTGTACAGCAGCTCCCCTCAGTAAGCAGAAGATAATCTGTGTACATGGTGCCATGAAGTGAAACATAGGGTAGCCTTTATACAACGACCTCATGCAGCGCCATTCCATTTTGGTAACCACCAAACAGTATCAGCTCTGAGCTGCTCAATCATGTGCCTCAAGACTTGTGCCTCCGTGTTGAGTTGCTTTTTCATTTGGAATCTGGCACCACCTGATGCCTGCTGCTTTCTGGCTAAAATGAAAATGAATTTGGCTAAAGTGATAGCACCTTGGTAACTTAGGCCGACATGAATGCAGGACTGTTGCGGATTTAGAGATGCCATGGGAATTTGCTTAGTGTTTGAAGAAAAGCATGAATATGAACATAATGGAGAGAGTGCAGCTGAAATTTACAAGAATGGTTCCAGGGATGAGAAGTTGAGAGAACAGATTGAAGAAATTGGGACCATTCTCCTTGAATGGAAGAAGACTAAGAGAAGATCAGATAGAGGTTTTCCAAATCGTGAGCAGCCTGAATAGAGTAGATAAGGAGAAGCTATTCCCACTCATAAAGGGAACAAGAACAAGAGGGCATAGATTTAAAATAATGTGCAAAAGAAGCAGTGGTTATGTGAGGAACAAACCTCTTCATTCACCGAGTAGGTAGGGTATAGAATGCACTGCCTGGAAATGTGGTGGAGGCACATTCAATTGAGACATACAAGAGGGCATTGGACAATTATTTGGATAAAAATAATGTGCAAAGATATGGGAATAAAGCAGGAGATTAGCAGTAGATGATGCTCATCTGAAGAGACTATGCAGGCATGACGGACTGAATGGCCTCTGTGCTGTAAGACTCCAGGGTTTCTGTGATTTTTCTCCTGTCTTGGCCCCTATATCCCTTATTGAACTAAGACCAAAGCAATTCATATGCATTATTTGATTTGCTGAATGCAAGTTGGCAGCAATGTTTACTTAAATGAAACAATTACACATTTAAAAAATGCAATTAGAAATCACTCATTGTTTGTACATTATCTTGAGGGAATATTGATATCTTTTCCTGAGGGAAATAACAAGCGGCTATGTAAATTAAGGTTCTTTCCTTCTCAGTGGTCCCACTACCAGATGAGGAAACAGTCCAGTGCAAGATACATAGCTTGTATAGTGATTTGGTGATTAATAAGTTTCTTCAAAGAGAAATGACAGGGCATGGTCGAACTGTTGAACATTTCTTATATCTTGGGGCTAAGTTCAGGCTGGTTAGCTAGTTCAACCACTTGTCTTATTGCCTTCATACCTGCAGTCTTCAGCAAGTCTCAACTGCAAAATCGAATCCAGACATAACCCCATGGGAAGGGAAAAGAAGGCAAAAGGCAGTTAGCCACTCCCCACATGTGCATCTCCCAGGGAACAGCCACACAGTGTTAGCTGGAAATGAATCTGTACACAGCTGTCAGAAAGGTGTGAAACATAGCAATCTGAAAGGCAGAGAAGTAACAAAATAGTTGAATGGAGACTGTGTAATTTGTGTGTTGCATGAATTTTCTTTTTTATTAACAATTTTTAAAATTGTTGTCATTTTGTATTAAACAATAGCACCTATAAACTTAATAATATTAATAAAGTGCCATTTATTTACATTGTGTCTAAGTTGTTTTCAAAGAATAATGCTAATGGAGTGGTACAAGCTAAGCAGTGGTATACACCTCTGTCACAAGTCTCTTTCAAATAACTATTGCCTTGTGATTTCCAAATGAGCTCCTTGTAGAAGCTAGCTCTTTACAGGTGGAGTTCATTTTTCTTGGCAAAAATTGTGTACCCGTATCAACATCACATCACAAACACTCTTCCTGGCACAATGGTGTTCTCAGTCCACTCTGCTGATTGAAACATTACAGCTCCAGAATGAATTTATTTTAGGGAGGATAATGTGCAACAGGACATAACATCAAACATTTGTGTGCAGTCTTATTGATCTGCTGACACGAAAGTTGCATAGTAATCAGAAATCTAAGATCAGGCATGAGCCTGTTGATGCTCAATGATCCTATATTCTATGAATTCCATTATTTTTGTACAGTTAGCCAGTGCATTCTCAGCCGAATGAGATTCTCAGTTGGAAGGTGGTGGAAAGCAGAATTGTGGTTTTTAATTGTTTCACTAACTGGCATGTTCTATTTATCAAGAGGGTAACAAAGCTTGACATATTAATAAGATAAAAACATTTTAAGACTAAATCAGTCTGATATATTAGGTTAAATTAGTCTAATAGATTAGGACTCATGAAGCCTAAAGCAGCAGTAATACTGTCTGAGACTGTACAACTGCATATGTAATATCATCATCCACAAACTTTGAACAAATGTGTGAGAATGTCTTACAAAATCAATTTATTAGAGATGATGAAGAAATCATGCAATGAATATACAAGTCAACAGATTTCAAAATCAGTTCAGATGTGGTTCATGTATTGTCACCAGTTTACTTGCAAAGCATCAATGCACATTCCTTCCCTGAGATACTGATTTTGACAATTTTTGTTGGATTTCCATTACATTTTGTAAAATGTGCACATTTTCTCAGGCTCTGCAACATTACACTATACTTGCTGTACCGTGCACCTGAAAGCACTGAGGAAGACTGGTTGGTAAAGTGATTCTTTCACTGAGAACTTCTGACTGGCAAAGGGACTGGTTGAGGGCTGGAGTTCGTGAGCAGATTGTTTCTTTGATCAGTGATACTGATGACCTCATGGCTGGGAAGTGAATTGGGCTGGATATTCACACCAATGCTCTTTGGTCCAAAGTTCTTTGTTTCCTTTAAAGTAATAACTTAGGTTTCCCTAATCTGTCAATGTCATTTAAGACATTAGATAATTCTATGAGACCTCCTTGAACTACTTTTAAACTGGACTGAAAAACCTGAAGTTCCTGTAATGTGTCCTCAGCATCTCATGCAATCTATACACAGGCTGTTTGTTCAAATGAAAGGACTTGCCCTGCAAAACGTACTGAAGATAACCTTATTATTTGGCAGATCATATATGCTTCAAGCAAGTACAGTCCCTATTTAGCTAAATTTACAAAATTGAAACTAATATCAACAAGTAGCTTGTATTTATAAAGCATCTTTAAATGAAGTAAAAAGCCCCAAGAAATGATCTTAAACAGAATTTGGTAATGAGCCACATAGAGGTGACCAAAAGCTTTGGCAAACAAGTAGGCTTGGGAATTACTTAAGGGAGGAGAGAAGGTTAGGGGTTTAGGAGTGAAACTGCAGAGCCCAAAGAATAAGCAGTTGAGGCTATGACAACCAATAGTGGAGCAATGGGAACTGGAGTTGGTCAAGCATTCGGAATTGAATCAGTAACTATTAAGGTTTTCTGAATGAGGAATCATACCAATATTGACACACTCCTAACGGCCTCTGTGGGCATACAATCTTTTAGAAATTTGTATAAAATGTTCCATTATTGGCTATCCCTTATAAATAATGACACAGGACCAACTGTGAGGATTGAATTCTGCTGAAGTAACCTTGTCAGCATTGATGCATTGAACAAACTCCCTGCGCGTGGATGGCATATGCATGGAGGTAGACGTGGATTTTCTGTTTGGCCTAATAGGGTGTAGGCTGCAACTGTTTTGCTGAAGGGAAATCTGGCCTCAGCGTGAGCATAATGCACAGCAAGACATCAGTAGCTGCCCATTGAAAGTCGTACAGCAATGGAACCCACAGTTTACTGAAGGGAAACAGTATCAATGCAGCAAGCATTTGCAATACCAGAAAAAAATACAGCAACCTGATGCCCAAAATGCAGAAATCAGATGACCTTGTGAACTCCGTCAATCCTAGGCCTTTTGTAAACCTATCTTGTGAGGTACACCACTTCTTACAACAGAATCTCCCATTAGCACACACAGTCACTAAAACCAGGTATCATAGAAACCAGAATCATTCAAAAACACTCTAATTCATTCTGTATTATAGAGAAATAACATTTGCTTTAACCACAGAGCCTATTACAGGTTTGAATCCATCAAATATTGACAGACAAGTTCACAGCGATTCCTATTAATGCAACATTATAATAAACAGTGTACAGGAGCCCAAAGAACAGGAGATTGTTCCATCAAGTGATTCTAGCATTCAATGTTAATAATGACTGTGTTTTTCTGCCAGCAACAGACAGGAAGGATGCTGCAGTGAATAAAAGTACTAGCTTGTGAATGTAGTTTATAAATATACCAGTATTTTATTTCGGGTTGCTAAGAGACAAATGGAGGATAGGGGTCCAATACTGAAATCGTGGTGGCTTCGGTTGACAGGGAAATGCACAAGTCCAGCGACTGAACAGAGTTAACACCAGATACCTCTGGAAAAAGAGAGTGTTTGCCATTAAAGGAGCCAAGGACTAATCTACCGCGCTAAACTGTTAAATCAGTCCAGAAAAAGTTAGGTAAAAAATTAAAAGTGTTGAATAAATAGGAATGAAACATTGAAGCTCACCCTGCACTCTATAAAGGTTCATGAAGTTATTAAAATCAATTCTCATAATATAAGAGATAGGAGTTGGAGTAGGCTGTTCCACAAAATCAACTCTGCCTTCCTGCATTATCCCTGTATCCCTTAATTCTCTTTGGAAGCCAAAGTTCTCAACCTCAGTTTTGAATGTTTGCAACAATCTACAGTGATCTGGGCTAGAAAATATCAAAGATACACACTCTTGAAGTGAAGAAATTTCTTGCTACCTGAAATTTAAGTGGCCAATCCCTTTAGATACTGTGATCCCTTGTTCTAATTTCCCCAGCAATGGTCTCAGCGTCTGTCCTGTCGACCCTAACCTATGGGGCTATAACCCTATAACCCAGTCTTCAGAATGTTATAACGCTATATCCGATTGCCTTTCTTTCTGAAGAATATAGTAAAACAAAGATCTGCAGATGCTGGGGACCTGGAACAAAAACAGAAATTGCTGGAGAAACTCAGTAGGTCTGGCAGCAACTGTAGGAAGAAAACAGATTTAACATTTCGAATCTGGTGGCCCTTCACCAGAATGGTTCTGACGAAGAGTTGCTGGGCTCAAAACGTTAACTGTGCTTTCTTCCCACACATATGAGTTTCTCCAGCAGTTTCTGTTTTTGTTCTAGACCAGATAGGCCTAGTCTACTCAATCTTTCCTCAAATGGCCATCCCCTTGTCCCAGGAACCAGAACGCTGAATTTTTGTTACATTCCCTTTGAGGTAAACGTATCCTTCATTAGGTAAAGAGATTATAACTGCACACACTACTCCAGGTGTGGTTTCACCAATACCCTTTAAATTATTATCCTTATACACCAACCCACTCATGAGAACATCGGACGTATTACTTGTTCCTTAATTGTTTTCTGTATCTGCATTTCATCCTATTCTGATTCATATACAATGGGCATCCAGAAATGCAAATATTTCCAAGTCTCTCACCTTTCAAATGATATGCTGCTTTTTAACATAAATCTGTACAAGTGGATAACTTTACATCCAAATTCTTCATGTTCCTCTTTGCTTACTTTACCGGTATCATCAGAAACTTGGATATCAGTATCTTTATTTAAGTCTGTAATGTATGTTTGGTTGATTGAACTCCACACAGTTTCAGGGAATGTGCAAGGTGGCAGGACCTGATAGGAACAATGAAAGACACAATCATCTCTCTCCCACTTAATTACCATCTCACCATTTCACTCAGCTCCATCTAATCATTATTTCACATCTGTCACCCACAACTACCTTCTTTCCTTCCTTATCTTTAAAATTTGCTTACCCTCACTCTCAATTCTATCAACTCAACTTATTATTGTTTCCATCAACTCCACCTCATTTACCTACCAGTCAGCCTCCCCCTCAAACCATTCCAGGTTTAGGTTATGCAGTCTGGAGCTTCAGGTGGAGCAGGTACGGGATGGATAATAATGCAACCATTGTGCAACCATTGTCATCCCAAGACTATTTCTACATCTCTAACCACATCCACAAATACTGAGTACTGTACTGATTTGATTGAAGAGTATTAGCTGCATGTTAAAAATAAATTAAAATATTTGTTGTGACCGACTGAGAGGGGGTTGAAAAGATGGGAGATAAATTGTCCCTCCTCATCTGGTTGTGACAATATGCATACGCCAAGACTCCATGTACTGGGGTACAGCAATTACAAGGTTTGCCACAATGTAATTACAATCTCCTCAGCCTGCATTGGGATCATAGGTGAAAACCTTGCCCCGAAGGTTTAATTATTCATATGGACAATAGGAAAGTTAGCATGCAGGCTTTTAACATATCTTAGATCAATGTGTTGTACTGCTGGAACTGACATGTACAGGTTTACTCATCAAAGTGACACAGTATCTTGTCTGCAGAAGACTATTAACGCCACTCAGACCAATCATTTTAGAAAGGAGGTTGAAGAATTTGCATGTTTGGGTCACACATTTTGAAATTTTAATTGGTTAATCGTTCTTGGATCCCATGATTTGCAATCCCTATATATTTTACAGTCTAGATTTTTCCTAAGATCTTCTATAAAACACTATTCTCGTTCAGGTGTCATTTTATTCACTTGGCCCAGCACAATCTTATTATAAGAAGCCTACCCCTCTTCCACCCAGTCACTGATCACTCATTTGAAAAGATAGGACCCTGCTGGAGTGGAGATTTTCATTGTCAGCTACTTCTAAGACCGTTGAGAAGAGGGAAGGGCTTATGTTGAATGGAGTCTCCTGTAATTGACAGTTTAGTGGGCAGAGTGTTCATTTTTACAGGTAAATTGGCATTCACTAGCTTATTTCAGACGGTATGTCATTCAGGCAGTATTCAGTGCTTTGAAATACAGCAATAAAGCTAACTGTACTTGCTGAAACAGGGGAATTAGGATAAAGTGGCCCTTCACCAGAATGGTTCTGACGAAGAGTTGCTGGGCTCAAAACGTTAACTGTGCTTTCTTCCCACACATATGAGTTTCTCCAGCAGTTTCTGTTTTTGTTCTAGACCAGATAGGCCTAGTCTACTCAATCTTTCCTCAAATGGCCATCCCCTTGTCCCAGGAACCAGAACGCTGAATTTTTGTTACATTCCCTTTGAGGTAAACGTATTTGCATTCAAAGGTCCCTGTCAAATTGTGCCCATGCTGTTTTAATACCAAGAGTGCAGAGAAATTTATTTCTTGTGATATTAAACCATGCATTGTGTTTGTTCATGTATCAAAAGTAAAGACAAATTGTTGGCTGAAAGCTTATGTCTTGATTTGGTCAGCTGTTGGAACTTCCTTAAATAAAAACAGAAGATACTGGAGAAACTCAGCAGGCCTGGTAGCATCCTTGGAGAGAGGAACAGAATTAGTACTTTGAGTCTGATATGACTTCTTTCTCATCCCACACTCGAAATGTTAACTCTGTTTCTAGCACCTGCTTTAATTGGAATTTTCTTAATGAGTCTGATGTAATTTCATCAGAATCCTAGAAAAATAACATAAAACAGCCATTCGTACTTTTATTCACAATATTTGCAATAATCTTCTGCTGAAGGTTCTATGAAAATTTGTGTTTATCCAGCCTATCTTTTGTAAAGAGGTGAATTCACACTATCTGCTACATCCTGGGTTTCTGTTGTGATCCCTGGTTATACAGTTGTTTCCCTGGATAATAATGGGAAATGAAGATACAAGGCAAAGGATTATAAGGGATGTGAGGAGTGACCGAACCATACGTGACTGCGAAAACATCATATACAAGAATAAAGATCTGAAATTGGTTTACTATGCAATATGGACATACACACATGACTCAATCTGGTTTCACCAGGTTTAGTATAATCCTGATCTCGATAACAACAGGCCCGTAACCTTACATCAACTTTGGATCAAGTAATAGAAACCATGCTAACTAGTCTGGAGGATTACCTATTCAATGATATGTCAACATGTCCTGACCCTTTTTTTTCTGGTGACATGGCAAATAAAACAGATAATCACAGTTCTTAAGATGAAGTTTACTTGGATTTCCAAAAATATTTTTTGAAAAAACTTTCATAAACCTGAAACTGTTACATAATCGAGAAGATAAATGGAAAGCATTACTGATAAAAGCACACTGGATCACTGCACATTTAAATGATGAGGGAAGTAGAATTAGCAGAAACTGGCTTTGAAATGAATCTAGAAATGACAATAAATGTTCAACACAGACTGTAATATTGGTGTCAGTATATTTTGCACTCTTGGAACTTTGAGGAAAGCACTCTGCACTCTTAGCAGAGATAGTAGGAACTGCAGATGCTGGAGAATCTGAGATAACAAGGTGCAGAGCTGGATGAACACAGCAGGCCAAGCAGCATCAGAGGAGCAGAAAAGCTGATGTTTCGGGCCTAAACCCTTCTTCAGAAGAGTCTAGCTTTCCTGCTCCCCTGATGCTGCTTGGCTTGCTGTGTTCTTCCAGCTCTGCACCTTGTTATCTGCACTCTTAGCAGTTCCCTCGCTTGTTTAGTGCTGTTGCATTCTCAGTCCAATGTGTGTCCTCCTTTGGTTGTTTATGGGTCTGAAATTGTTAATACTGAGGAATGCCATAAGGGACCCCCATGGATGTTGTCATGTGGATTTACAGGCAGAATCTAGAAGGAGTGGCAATTTTTTCCTTTTACACAGAGAGTAATTAGTGTGCACAACGAACTTCCGGAGGAAGTGATGGATGCAGGTGCAGTTACAAAATTTAAAAGGTTTTTGGATAAGCACATGACAAAGAAATGTTTGGAGGGATGTGGGCCAAGCACAAGTAGGTGGGACTAATTTAGTTGGGAACATGGTCGTTTCTGTGCTGTATGACTCTGAGTGAGATCTAACGTCTGGTCTTCCTAATAGTCTACCTAACAATGTTTCTGACATCAAGGCAACCTGTGACAAGTTGCTAACATACAATGAGCTCTAATAAAAACAAGAAGTGCTGGAGAAACTCTGCAGCATCTGTGGGGAGAGAAACAGAGGTAATGCTTTTGCTTTGGTTTTCAATCTCCAGTATCCACAGTATCTTGCTTTTATTGTAAGTAGTATCTTATTTGCTACAAGAGACTCTTCTAGTTAGACCAGGAAATGGTATCTTTTATCACTCTAAACCAAACAGGTCTTAAAGAGGATGGTGGCAGCAACATCCACCATGAACAGCAACTCATACAGTGTTGAAATGCCCAGACTACCAAGCCCAGTAAGGATGGGATATCATGGGAAGGAGCACCAGTGGGAGACTACAGCTTATGGATATTTTCTGTCATGTAGACCTGAGGTGAGGCAGGTATTTGCTAATGTCCAGAAAACAGGGATGGCCACTTATCTTAGGAACTTTATGATCCAATCCAAACATACAAGGCAATGCAAGGCAACCAGAAATAGTCTCAATAAGAGAATTAGTTTCACCAAAAGGGACAGAGTAGACAGCTTTATTATTAATAGCTGACAGGGGCCAATGGTACAATGCATCAGAATTCCCAAATTAGGAAGGACAATTCCAGAAAGCCCCTAAATGAATTCACTCACATGGATTGTAACACAGAGAAGTGCAGACAAGTTCTCAGTTTAATATCTTATCCACAAGATGGCACTTTCCAACACTTCTTCAAGACTATACACTGAAATGGCAGTCTAGACTGCACACCCAAATCTCTAGAGTGGGACTTGAACCTACACCTTTCTGACTGAGAGGTGGGAGAGTCACCATTGAGACAAAGCTGAGAAAAGAGCTGAGTGTTGTTCAAAGCAGCATTCCTTCTTCAATCAATACTGTGAGAAACAGATTAGATGGTTGTTCATCAGTTTATGTTCTTGAGATATGCTGTTCATGAATTGACTGCTGAACTGTTCACGTAACAGAGACGAATTGATAAATAAATTAGTTAAGAAATAACTCTACTTTTTCATAAAGTGTTACATTGTACAGATAAGGAACCATTAATGTTATTCTTAGGTTATTCAAGCTAGTAGAAAAATAATTCACTCACTGAAATTATAACATTAATTAAAAAGTAATAACTTGGATTAATATAGTTTATGTAACAGTTAATCATGGCCTCAGTTCATTTCCAAGTCCTTAATCAAGGAATTTCTGGTAAATGCAGTCACTGTTTTTATGCAGGTGAGTGCATTTGTGCACAGTGCAATTCCACAATCAGTAAATTACAGAAATGGACAATTAAACTGATTCCTTTGGTGCTTTGCATTGAGACTGGAACACTGAACAGAAGACCATGAAAATTCATTCTAATAATGTCACAGGCCCTTCAGCATCCACCTGAACAGGTAGATGTTCATCTCAGCCAAAAGGCAGTTGAGTAGATCTCCTTTGAGCCTTAGCTGGAAGTCTGTCAGGCGCAACATGCCTGATCTTGCAAGGATTTTCATTGATGTACATGCAGGATGCAGGGTGGATTAGGTTCCATAATAAATTGTGGTACTCTTCACGCTATTGTATTTAATTACTTCAATAATACACGTTTATATTGAACAGTTTACTGTATTATCAACTAGAGTTTAACGATATGGTGTATGAAAACAAAACACTGTTGATGCTGGAAATCTGAAATAAAAGCAGAAAATGCAGGAGAAGCTCAGCAGGTCTGGCAGTGTCAATAGAGAGAGAAACAGAGTTAGCATTTCAAGTCCAATGTTCAAATCTTTTGGCGCAGAGATAGGGAAGTGAACACTGCATCAGAGGACACTCTTGAATCCTGTCAGAAACCCTATATCCATGGTGCTGGAAGTACTAATTGATGGCTAACCAGTGGTTAGTGTGCTTGGAGCCTGTGTTAAAACTGTGCACTTAGGTGCAGGAAATAGTTAAGTTAGAAACCCTTCCTACAAAGAGCATGTGTCGCTGCATACTCAGATGCAAAGAGTGTTTCAGCCAAGGTCAATAGAGCAGAAAGACACTTTCAGTTTTTAATGGTGCTGTCTTTGGTAAAGCTGAATGTGCTCATGCTTGTTTCTGAGACATTTTAACGAAAGACTGAGAACATTTTCTGTTACGTAAATAAGTTGTTTTCCTTTGCGGAACTCCCCCTTTTGGTAGAAGATGGTACTGGTGGTCCTTGTTTCACTGAGAAGCTGTCACTTTGACCAACACAAGAGGGTGTGCACTTGTTGCAAAATCATAAACCAATTTATGTGGGAGAGGCTTACTATCTGGCTGTAGTCACACAGAAGTGAAATCCTTCCTTTTGCCTAAAGAACCAGCAATTCTGCTTCTCAATGTTTACTTCATTAGTGTCTGTTCTTGAGATCGAAGGTTTAAACAAATTAAGGGGAACAGATACTGAGGTTGGCATAAATTACTCCCATCAGTGGGACAGTAAAGGACTAGAAGAAGATTACAGCCAGACCTAACAGAAGTGAAATTAGGAAAAAAAGTTTCAAGGGTGGTAGAAGCTTCTAACTCTTTTCCACAACCAGCAGTAAATGCTAGCTCTGTTGTTATTTTAAAACAGTAATTTTTATTAGATAAAGACATCAATAGAAATGAGAAAGAGTGGGTTTGGATTTAGAACATAGATCAGCAATGGCTTCAACAAATGGCAGAAGAGGCTTGAAGCCTACACCTGGTCCTTTGTTCCTGGGGTTAGACATTAGGTTGAATGAAGAGAGAAGTAAATGAGATGGAACTGAATGAAAGAATCAAGGTGAAATAGAGAGGAGAGTATATGAAACTTTTTCTCTGTAGATAATGTAATGGACCTGCTTTCAATTTTTCAAATCGTATTTTATTTTATTTTCTGGGTTTCGTTAAGTATCTCACTTTCTACCGTTCTACAAGTTTGTGAAAACAAAGCTCAAAGCAAGGATTTGTTACAGCGACTGCTTGCAATGTTGATTAAAATCTCTGACGTTGAGATGATGGTGAGGTGTGGAATCTCTGTTTTGCTATTTTCTATTCCAGTATGGTTTCCTGCACTATTAGGGGCACAGCTTGGGAATCAACAGAACAGGCTATGTAGAGTGGTCCCTATTGCCAGGCCTGGGCTGATCAATCCATCCTGACACTTGGGGACATGTTATTAATAAATTCTCACCTCAAGCCTTGGGCGGTCCAGGCCATGATCATGAATTGATCTCTTAATAGCCAGACCACCATTTGGTGATTTCACTAGGCATTCTGGCTGCTATTGGTCTGACAGTTACTGGGAGTGCCAGCTCTCCTTATGTCATTGACCTTATTTGGGAAGGGTAGAGGCTTTGTCCGGATAAGGCCAAATGAGATTTTCATGTATGGCATATGCTTACTTTCTGGCACTCCTTTCCACTGGAAGGGTTGGGAACATTGTGGATTTATTTTTTTAGCCCTGAAAATCTTAAAAATGATTCTGGATTAATATCAGCTGGAGCATTTCATTCAGCTTTTCAATGTGTGAGGGAGTGAGGATTTGAGATTTGGAGGTTGGAAAGTTCTCCATTTTGAAAACAGATAATCGCCATCAACTTCATATTCTTTGATAATATTGTCGAAAAATACAAGTGGATTTACCTCTAACCCTTCTTAACAGACTTCCTATGGAGTCATGTATTTGAACTTTCAAATATTTATAGACAGAGTTTTAAATAAAAGCATTGTCATGAGACCCAAACCCACAAGAGTCCAAAGTAGATCTGTTTAATGGATAAGAGGTTGCCTAAACAAATTAGAAACAAGGAGTAATTGTTAGTGACTGGGGGATGCAAGTGGATTCCTGATCTTCAGCAATATGAATGTCCTCTGTATAAAAACCAAATGTAAGCTTGTCAAGTTTAATGATGACACTAACATAGGAAAAACAGTGGAAATAGAGGATTCAGCTAAAGTTGGCAGACAGATTCAAATCAGTTGTACAATTGTACAGACAAATGGCAGAGAAAGGAAGAGAAAAACAGATGGTGAACATTTCTGAGAGTCAGGAGAGGTGACTGAAAGTTTTGCGAAGGATTTGGGTTACCAGAATGTTTTTAAAGACAGATGGTTTTAGCAAGCTAATTGATACATCAACTCAGCTGAAAGTTCTCCCACCCGTGACAGAGCTGAGGGAGGGGATTATGTGTATGTTGTGTGTAAATTACCACAAGCTATCTTTAATACAGCTACTTATTAAGAAATATCACAAACAAATACTGAAACAATTACTTAAACTTTACTGCATGTAGCAATCAAAATAAGACTCCTCAACTTGACTATTACCTGATTAATGGTGGAATTTAGCTATGATTCCAACCAACAGTGCCTGTCTCTGGATGTCCGTTCGATTCTTATGTAGTGTTGTTCTTTGAAGTTCTACTGCTGAAGAATCCTGAGGCTGATTTGTTATAGGGTTTCTATCTTGTAAAGTTTCTGATGTGACATTATTGATGATCCTTTAGACCCATTCATCCACAACATTGATTACACTTCTTAAGCTTACTGTTTTATCAGAGGTAGCTTCCCTGTTCTTTCTCACATTTGGCATTAACTATTAACAATAACTTTCCTATAATTAACCCCTTTACCACAGGACATTCCTTTTGCATACAGTCTTAATTGCCTATTTGTCACAAGGTAGCAGGTTCAACAGCAGTCTTACTACCTTTCTCCCAGGAAACAGCTTGTTTACGTTCCTTTGACTTCTTGTTCCCAGGAACAGTTAATTAGCATGTTGCTTCTTATTCCTTTACAACAGTTTCTTCTTGTTCCAATCACCTCCGCAAACAGTTTATTCCAGAACAATTATTACTGATTTGTTCAACCTCTGAACAGCTATTAAAGTTTTGAAGTTTACTGTATCACACATTGAAAGCATTTTAGAGGGCACAAGAAGGTTTGCGAAAGGGGATAACATTGCATTTGTTAGGTGTGGTGAAGCCAAGCTGGAAAAAAAGTGAAAATAAGTGCTGCAAATTCAATGCATTGGTGGGAAGAGATCTGGCATAGATCAATAAGGTGAGGCTAATGAATGAGAAGGACCTAGTGTGGTTTGGGAATTGAGATACAGCACTTTGGATGAGTTGCAGGTTAGATGTCAGGAGGCCAGTAAAGCAACTGAGTAGTGTCGTTGGCCTCCAGGAGGTTTTGGCTGTGTGAGGGAGACTTGATAATAATGTTCAACCTAAGAATTATTATGTGAAGTTAATGGCATCATACGCTAGAGTGTAGGAATGGCAATGCTACCAGAGAACCAGCATTGAGGTTGATGGTTTACTTAATGGTGATAAATAGGCTGTAGAAAGAATGTCAACAGTAGACTAATAACCATAATGGTGTCATAATGGGTGGGAGGCCAAAAGGTGGGAAGTTCAGATCTTGAGCATGAGTGAACTGGGTGCAAAGTTTAACAAAAATCCAGAATAAATAACTGTGTTTATTGGGGATAAGTAATTGGTCATATTAATGATTGAAATCTCAGATGTAAGGGTGATGAGATGGCAAATTTCAGGGACAAGTGGAGAGTCTACAATACAGGATACCGTAGTTGGAGCAGAAATTGTCATAGACTTGACTAGAAGAAAGATTCAAACTCAAATAGAAGTAAATGATTTCAATCTAATCACCATTACAGAGACACAGCTACAAAGTGATCAAGGTTAGGAAATAAAATTCCAGGGCACACAACTTTCAAAAAGACAAATCAAATGGTAAACAAGGTGACATAGTCATGATAATAAAGGATAACCTAATAATATAGGAACATAAGAACAGGAATAGACTCTCAAGCCTGCTCCATCATTCAATAATATCATGGCTGATCTGTGACCTTAGTCCATATTCCTGCATTGGTCGCATATCCCTTGACACCCTTGCTTAATAAAAGATTGTCTATCTTGGATTTAAATTTAACAGTTGAATTTGAATCAATCAGCACTGGAAGAAGAGTGTTCCAAACCTCTACTATGCTTTGTGTTTAAAAGTGTTTTCTAACATCGCTCCTGAATGGCCTGCCCTAATTCTTAGACTATGTCCCCTGGTTCTACAATCTTCAACCAGTGGAAATGGCTTATCTTTATCTATCCTGTCTTTTCCTGTTAATATCTTGGATGGTATAGTGACTAGCATTGTTGTCTCCGAGCGCCAGGGACCCAGGTTTGACTCCAGCCTCAGGCAACTATCTGTGTGGAGTTTGCATGTTTTCTCCCTGTGTCTGCGTAGGTTTCCTCTGGCTGCTCCGTTTTCCTCCCACAGTCTAAAGATGCACAGGTTAGGTGGACTGGCCATGCTAAATTGAGCTGTAGTGTCAAGGTATGTGCAGGCTATGGTAAAAGTGTGGTTATGGAGATAGGGTGGGAGGCGGGGTCACAGTGGGATGGTTTTCAGAGGGTCGGTGCAGAATCAATGGGCTGAATGGCCTCTTTTCACACTGTAAGGATTCAATGAAGGTGATTAGTCAATCAGCCTCTTGTTCATGAAGTTGCTGCACATGAAATGCCAAGACAGAAGTGGGCAGTAGTTGGATTGAACAAATATGTATGGAGTGGGAAAGTGATGTGAAGCTCAGATAGAGTCATAGAGTATTTCAGGAGGGAAGGAGGCCCCTTGGCCCAACAAGTCCACACCACTCATTAAGCACCTATCTATTTTAATCCCATTTCCCTGCACTTGCTCCATAGCCTTATATGTTATGGTGTTTCAAGTGTTCATCTAAATGGTTATTAAATGTTGTAATAGTCTCTGAAATGTTGCAATGTTTCCCTTCTCTATCACCTTCTCAGGCAGTGAGTTCTAGAAAATCACCACCCTCTGGGGGAAATAATTTCTCTTTAAATCCCCTCGACCCCCTGGTCCTGACTTTATATCTGTGCTCTCTGGTAATTGTCCCTCTACTAAGGGGAAATGTTTATTCCTATGGACACTATCTCCCTCATAATTTTGTAGACTTCAGTCATGTCCTCCTCAGCCTTCTCTGGTCCAAGGAAATCAACCCAAGCCTATGTAGTCTAGTTTCATAGCTAAAACACTTCAGCTTCAGTAATGTCTGGGTGAATCTCCTTTGCGCGCTCTCCAGGGTAATCACATCCTTCCTACAGTGTGGCGACCAGAACTGCACACACTACTCCAGCTGTGATAAAAACAATGTCCTATACAGTTCCATCATAAGCTCCCAGCTCTTGCACTCAATGCCTCAAATAATAAAGGCAAGTATCCCATGAGCTGCCTTAAGCATGATCTACGTCTGTCCTGTTGCCTCAAGGATCTATGTACTTGCACACCAAGATCCTGCTGATACTCCGTACCAACTAGGGTCCTACCATTCATCATGTACTCTCTTTGGTTTCAACGAGTTTTCACCTGTCATACTCTCAAGCATGTTGGATTAAGACCATGTATGCAATAGATATGCAATAATTTTTGGACGCTATCATTGTAGAATTAGTATACACTAGTTATAGCTTTTGAGGGATTTGATGTGAAATATCGTGTGCTGCAGTAGTTTGTCAACTTTGTAACATCTTTGTTAAGGTCTGGTCCAGGGTGCAGACAATGACATAACAGATGTATCAGTGTGGACAAACTTGTGGGACACGTTTGTTGGTAGGTCATTTTTACATTTATTGAACAGGGGTGGCAAATTTAGTCTGTGTACTTCTTCCTTGCCCCAGGTGGATTCTGAATTAATATTATGAAGGAATGTTTCAATAACTGTCACAATTCGTCTTAGAACAACTCTAGCCGGCTCTAGGAACATTGGTACATCTGTTATGTGACGTCCAGTAACACCAGGCCAGTTAGCAAATGTAGTATAGGAACGGCAAGTTCTCAAAAAAATTACAGCTGGTCTGGCAGCACCTGTAGAGCGAGAAATAGAGGTAGTGCTTCAAGTCTGTTATGATTCTTCTTCTCAACCCTATTCTTGTTATGAAGAAGACTCAGGATGGACTGGAAACATGGAATTTACCATGCTGTGGCACAGACCATGACAAGATAGGTGGGAAAACACAGAAGAAATGAAAAAGATTAGAACTTCTTTGCTGAGAAAAGATTTCCAATTTTTCCCTTGTGCTTCAAATTGTAATCTCATTATTGAATCTATCTTATTTCCGTGCGCTTACATGTCACTCAAGACACAACATGCTTTGTTTATAAGTCATAACACTCTCCCTCCCCAAGAAACTAGCCAGAGCAACTTCCTGACACGTAAATCAGAGCAAGCAGCTGGCGCATGCAGCTCGCTGATCTCTTATCTTGGATATCATGGAACTGCTTCTTAAGAACAATGTTTCTATAAACTGCATTGCCACCACTCTCCTCAGCTTTTCAGCTATGAAAGTCAGGTTTGGTGAGCCACCAGCCTCACACAGCATCATACTATTTTCAGGCCAATTCTCAGAATACCTCAGTCCTTCAATACCTTACTTTCAGGGACATGGGGGGAGGTGATGGCCCAGTGGCATTATTGCTGGACTGTAAATCCAGGCACCCAGGGACCAAATAACGTTCCGGAGACCCTGGTTCAAATCCTACCATGGAAGATGGTGGAATTTGAATTCAATAAAAAAAATCTGGGATTAGGAGTCTAATGATGGCCATGATTCCCTTGTTGCTTGTCCTTTAGGGAAGGAAACTGCCATCCTTACCTGGTCTGGCCTACATGTGACTCCAGACCCACAGCACCTGGTTGACTCCTTTCTGCCTTCTGGGCAATTAGGGATGGACAATAAATGCTACTTAGCCAGCAATACCCTCATCCCTTGAATGAATAAAGGCTTGGGACTTATATGCTTCTGCCAGGTTGCTTTGTGCCACAGGATATATATATATATCCAGACAGGATGCATGTTCTGGTGCTTAGCTTGCTTTCCTTGTGCTCAGAAAGCCTTTGTGCCTTGCACTTGTCTTTTCGTGCAGGCAGCTCGTCACTTTGGGAAATAATGAATAATCAAGCAAATGGCAATGTCGGGAAGTCAAAGGAAGCAGTGTTTAGTGGGGTGAACAGGGTCTAAAGCCTGAGATTTCAACTAGTCACTCAAAGAGCTCTCCTGATTCCAATCCAGAGGTTGGCCATGGTCAGTCAGAAGCTTGGTCCTACCAGACTCCAGGGATCTGTGTCCTTGCAGTCCAGGGATTGTGGTCAGTCCAATGCAGCCAGTCTTGAGGTTACACGTAGGTCGGTTGGGGTGCTGTGGAGATGTCAGTCCAGGGTGTGGGCCATCTTTCCTGCAAAGAGATGAAGGGAGGGACTGAGAATGTTAGAAGAGGATGAAAGAGCATTTAGCAGTGATGCAGGATCAAGGGAGGTGCTGAGGTGTTCCCAGTGAGTGAGTAACAAGTGCAGGGAACAGGAAAGTTTGGTAGTTTGGGGGAATGCAGTAGGTGAGAGCAGTTACATGGACATGATGCATGCCATATTGATAGTTGTTGCCCATGAGCCTTGGTGAGAGGTGTGTGCAGTAGCAGAGTTAGAGTGAGTGGTGGTGCTGTAAATGTGAGGTCTCAGGGTGAAGATGATGCCACTTACCCTTGCTGCATGCAGATAATCATTGATCTTCTTCCTACACTGAGATCTGGGACACAACACTAGCATGGGTCACTGACTGAGTCCAGGCTGGCAGTATTGTGTGTGTGTGTGTGTGTCCTTCTGCAATGGCCAAAAGAAAGATGACTGGCCTCTTCTCCATTTCCCCATGCACAAGTGTCTCTTGGTCTCTGTCCATGAAGTCGGGTGTGAGCTTTCCTTTCTGGACCATGATCTCAGTAATAATGGTCGAACTCCACTGTGTGAGGGACAGTTCCTAGCTTGCAGCATCTGAAGTGATGTGCAGCTGAGCTGTAGATATGGTGCCAGCAGGGTGAGCACAGGATGGCTCCAGCACTGGCAAACACAGCACTCGTGCTGCCCAAAGCACAGAAGAGCCTAATGGATAATTAATGAGATGAAGAGCAGGAGTTTGGGTTAGAAAAGTCACTCTGAGCCATGATGGCTTGGGTGTCTAAAAAATGCTTTTCCTGTAAGTGGGAAATGCCTGCCCAACACCTCTTTCTTTGTTCACAGATGTTGCCAGACCTATTGAGTTTCTCCAGCACCTCTTCTTATTTTAGACTTCCAGTATCCACAGTATTTTGCTTTTCTTTAGCAAATGTAACACTGTTATTGAAGAAAGGAAGGAGAGAGAAAACAGGGAATTACTGGTGAATTAGCTTTACGTAAGTTATTGGGAAAATCCAGAATCTACACTAAAGATGTCTTAATAGTGTTAGAAAAGCATATTATAACTAGGATGAATAGATGAGGTTTTGGAAACTCATGTTTGACGGATTTATTAGAATTTTTTAAGGATGTAGGGGGAATCAAGTAAAGGGAATCAATAGATCTGATATATTTAAATTTCCCTAAAGGTGATCAATAAGATGTCGCACAAAAGGTTATTGAACTAGATAAGGACATGAGAGCAATATATCAAATGAATGGAGGATTTGTTAGCAGAAAATAAACATAAATCAGATATTTTCAAGTGGCAGCTGTGACTAATGGAATCAGCAAAATTAGTGCCGGGTTTCAACAATTTACAATCTATACTGATAAGTTAATTAAAGAGAATAAGTGCAATGGCTCAAAGAACGTAATATGTCTTGACATGATGTGGTGTGACATACTGAATACCAGCCACTGTAACACTATGTTAACTCCTGTAACATAAGGATAAGATGTGGGTCACGTAGTACTGAAGAATTCAACGAATGTTTTCTTAGAACACCTCAATTTGCATTTGCATACTACAATCACAGGCACGTGCATGTCTGGGTTCAGGCTAAGCAATACAGGTGTGTTCCACCATACTTACGTCAGCATATCCTACCAAAAGAGGAAAGAGCTCAGTAAAATGGAGACTGAGAGGTTGGCACCATTAGGTCACAATCTATAATGTAGTAATGAAATAATGAATATGTTCATAAAAGGTATGTTGCATGTCCACTATGTGACAAGACTCAACACATCTCAATATGCTGATGATGCAAAGCTGGATGGGATCACAAGCTATAGGGAGCGCGCAGAGAGACTGCAAAGTGATATAGACAGGTCAAGTGAATGGGTAGCAAGATAGCAGATTGAATACAATGTGGGTAAGCCTGAGGTAATTCATTTTACTCAGAAGAATAGAAAATTGAAATATTTTTTAAGAGGTTTGAAGTTTGTAAATGTTGATGTTTAGAATACCTTGCATGTATTCATGAAGAACGCAAAAGCAATTATGAAAGGAAAATGGTATGTTGGCCACTATTGCAGGGGGATTGGAATACAAGAGTATTATATGTTTTGCAACAACTGATGGAACTTTGGTGAGACCACTCCTGGAATTCTGTGTGCAGTATTAGTCTCCCTATTTAAAGAAGAACATACAGGCAGCACAGCAAAGATTTCCTAGACTGGTTCCTGGGATGAGATGATTGTCCCATGAGGCTGAGCAAATTGAGTCTATATTCTCTGTAGTGTAGAAGAATGAAAGGTGATCTCATTGAATTATTCTAGATTATGAAGGGATGTGCCAGTGTGGACACAGACATTGTTTCTCATGACTGGGGAACCTAAAACAATGGAACACTATTTCAGGTAAGGGGATCATTTAAAATTGAGTTGAGAAGAAATTTCTTCACGCAAATTCTCTACCACAAACAGCTCTGGTGTGCCACCATTGAATATATTGTAACGACACAGGGACAGAAAGCCAAACCAAATCAGCCTCACTATCACTGGATTTGCAACACGATGAAATTAAAACATTCAGTGAGCCTCAAAAATTCTCAATTGTTCCTAACCAGACTTTATAAGTAACAGATCTTGGACACCAAGTTTATTAACAAACAAAAACAATTTATTGTTAATAATGTAACTTTAGCAGAACAGAGAAGAACAAGGTAATCTAATTCATATTTACAATCTAAGCCCAATAATCTTCGATCACAAACCTCGCCCCCTCCCCAACTCTCACACTGGCAGTCAGACAGACACAGTTAAGGGGAATATTTTTAAAAAATAAAAGAATTATAATTTGCTAGCTCAATAACTGTTTTAATGATAAATGCCAGACCTTCATGAAATCCTTGGACGATTGGTTATATTACAGGTGTATAAGACTGATTTTCTTTTTCTTGAATTCCAAAGTTACCAGAGAATGCATACAGTTTCTGCAGACCTCTGGAGACTTTTCTTACTTCTTACAGCTGTGATTTTTTTGTTAGAACTCTTAACAAGTCAATAACTGGAGAATAATGAGAGAGAGCAAAGCCAAAAAACAGCTTCCCAGTTTCTCATGCTTATAAAACAAAAACTGCCTCCTGCCCAAATCTCAGTTTAAACGAGTTCACTCTTTTTCTCCCCCTTTTTCAACATTCTCTATGGTTGACTGGTCCTTCCTTGACTGACCAATTTTAACATCCAACCAACTGACAGTTCCTGAGCATAACAACTGTTCTGAATCATCTACAGTATTCTTAGAGCAGTAATTAACCTGTATTTTTGTTCCAGGTCAGCTCCCAACAGCAAACATCTGTCTGTTGTTCTCTATTTTTGGTCTTTCTCTCTTTTTAAAAAAAACAACATGCTGCTGTTCAAAGTTCAATTCTCAACTTCAACTTACAGATCCAAACTAAAAATGAGAAAAATAAAAGAAAAATAGTGATGGTATCAACAATATTTAAGGGTAAAATAGACAGATATTGGATCTGAAAAGGGCAAATTTTGAGTGGGATGTAAGGGCGAGGGAAGGTTAAGTCTTTGTAAAACAGCCCGCAGCTTCAATCAGTTCTAGCTACGACACCACAAAAAGCTACAAGCATTTGAGAGGCTACAGAGCAGTAACACGATTAATGGCAAGCAAATAAACCACAAGGAGAGATTAGATAAACTCCATATTATGGAAATAAGGAAATTGGAAGTCTTACTCAGATATAGCAAAGTTAAGTGGGATACAGAACATAAACTTAGATTAACATTTCAAAAATGACTTACAAAAACGACTTGAAAATGTAAACTTAAATTATTTAAAAGAAAATTTAAAGCAGGTATTAAGAATAACTCAAAGGATGATAAATGTTTGGAAGAATCTGCCAGTCATGATTGTTTGGGATATTCAGAATACTAAAATGACAGTGTTTTGGAGGAACGGGCTTTGATGAGCTAAAGACCTTTTCATGTTCTTGGCTTTTCTTCTGTTCTTATGTTTCCATCTCAGTTGGTAGTGCCTGCGGGTTTGAGAATATCCTGCGAGAAAGAGACCGAGCTTATGTTTCTCTCTCATCCTAGCCTCAGTAAGAGCAGATAAAAACTGTATTATTAGCTAGACATTCTGAGTGACAGCCAGCATTTTGTGAGAGACACATTGCCTTGCGTCTTGCCTTGCTAGCATTGTCCTCTTCATAAATGATTCAGGCAGAGCTGAGGAAGATAAATTTGATGTTGTCTCGAGTTACCTCTTTCTCTCAATATCCCAAAACTGTTTGTTACTGGAGTCTCACTATTGCCTTGTCTCAATAACAAAAGAATGTCTTCATCTCTTAGCACTTGTGTGACATCTGGCATAGGTATAGTTTGTAGCAAGCCTCCGCAGTTGCTGAGTCAAGACCCCTAGCTGCAGGTTAGAGGGGACGGGGGAGGGGAAATGCAGGGTGGCACTGAGAGTTTGCAGATAAAGGTAAATGTCAGCATCTGCTGACTGTGTTTTTGCAACTAATGGCAAAAACCTTTCATACACAGCCAATAGGCTATTGTTTCCAGCTTGCTGCAATCTTGACAGTGAAACCAGATCATTCCCCATCACACTGCGATCTTCAGCACAACATGTTGGGGCAGTTAAAATATGCCCAAAAGTTGGTTTGGTGCATGACATTTCCATTCAAAAAGAGCTAAGTGAGTTGACAAAGCATCCTGTTAAAACCATGTTGCACTGCAGCTATGCTACTCTGAAGGAACACCTTAATTTTAGTGATACTGACTTTCATGTAAGATGATAAGCTCAGGCTGGCCTGTATTTTCAGCTGGATATAAATAATCCTACCTTCAGTTTCTGTTCTCGGAGGACCTCAGATGCAACAATGATGGGAATACTTGAATTGGTCACTGTAGCATGATAAAGGGGGCAAAAATATCAATTACTATTCAGTAACTCTAGCTGAGGTGTGGATGTTGGCTGAAAGCAAGATTATTTTAGACTATGCTACACTCCTGGTAGGGGTATTCCTGTCACTGGAGCTCTGGACAATATGATTCACAGGAAGCGGATCACGTTCCTGCTATTTTCAATTACCCACTCTTTTTAAAGTTCTACATTTATCATCCTGTGGTAAGTTCCCAGATGATGATTTCTGGCATCTTATGATATTTGTCACCTCTACCAGAATATGGCATGAGGCAAGGGTTGTCTGAGGCAGTTCACTGCCACTAGTCCTCCTTTGTCTTTACTTTACCTTGGGCCAATCTAGTGATTAGTGGTAGACAATATTCTGCCATTGCCTATCTACAGGAGAGGCACTGTTCTTAGGTAAGAAGCGGGTTTATTGTATGATAGCAATAAGAACCACTATTTTTGGTTAGGCAGAATTACAAGGACCTTGGGGAACTGATACAAATACATCTGCTTCCTGAGAAAGCTGAAGTAGAACTCATTGTCTCATACACTGTGTGTGACAACAGTAGGATGGATAGAGTTCATGTAATTGGTACAATAAACCCTTCAGAACCATTACCTTATACAACAACTCCCTCCAAACTTTTTCCCAATAGATAAATCAATATACAATCATGTACATAACTATATTGCATTTGATACTATGCCACCTTCCCTAATCTCTGACTTCACAAATGCAGACAGAATGGATGTTTCACATTTTTCTCAAAATACACTCTCTTTGGACTTGGAAGAATGCTAAGTGTCTTTCTAATGACCTGTTGACCCTGGTTCTGATCTGTGGATGACTTCTCCACTGGAGGATTTTCTTTTAGCTCTTAGAACTCCTACGTTGATCATGTAGTTCTTTGTAGATGTTGTTGTTGATTGGTAACTTTGTCTGAAGGACCTATCAGTCTCCTGAGTTTCCTTCCAAGCAGACAGCTGCTCTGTTGGTGAAGGACTTTCTTCTGTCATCCTGGATTTCTGGATCAGGCAATCACTTTCTAATTGCACGAGGTAGTGTCGTTCAGCAGTATCCTGGATGCTTAGATCTTTGCAGTCTCTCCATCTTGACTATTTGCTGGATCAGTAGATGTTGGTCTGGCTCTATGCAGTCCCATGCAGCTCACCTCCCACACATTGTTGATCAGTCTGTACACTTTCAGTCACCCATTATGGTTGTTTCACTTGTGAAGTAAGCATTTTCAGATTCTGTCATATCAGTGAAAGATTCGTGCTCATTTAGCATTTTATCTGTCATTGGCACTTGACTGTTTTAGAAGGCAGAGGACTGAATGTTTCGATAAGTCTGGTGAAGTCTGTTCACTTCCTTAGTGTTGACAATGTTAAAACAACTCCCTTATTCCAACATAAGTAATCTCACTAAATTCTTTTAGTTTGCGTTCTGTTATGAGTCTGGGAAGCTCAATGAAGTCTTCTCCCAGTTGCCTTTGATTTGTTGGTCAATATGCTTGTTACGCCAAGAAGAAGAAGAGTACCTCTTCCAGCTATTCAAAGACAATGGATACCCAAAAAACTGGGTCAGAAGATGCTTATCACATGAACAACACCAGGAGATACAACATGCCCTGACACACTCATCATGCTACCTTACATCAGGAACACATCAGAACTGACCACAAGGCTCCTACGACAACTGGGCATCAGACTAGCACACAAACCCATATCAACCCTTCACCAACCGTTCACCTGAACCAAAGACCCACGACCCACTATGGACAGGACCAATGTCATACACAAGATTCCCTGCAGAGACTGTGACAAACATTACATCGGACAAACAGGAAGGAAATTAACCTGAATGGTTCATGAACAACAATTGGCAACAAAAAGACATGAGCAATACTATCTCATCTCTATCCATATAGACAAGGAGAACCACCAATTCGATTGGGACAACACCAGGATCCTGGGACAAGCAAAGCAGAGACAAGCATGGGACTTCCTAGAAACCTGGTACTCCACTAAGAAAGCCATCAATAAACGCATAGAGCTTGACCCCATATACATCCCATTGTGAGGGAAAACTGGAAGTGAGGTAATCCAGCTCAACAGACACCAGAGTTTAAATAACAGGCGGGAAAATAGAAAAGTGCTTCATTGGAGGCTGCACTGATGATGTGACCCAGGAGGGTAATGAAATGTCTACGGAACAAAGAACCAGCTCAGGGAGCCAACCAACCACAACATCCACAATCCGAGCTACAAATCTACTCTAAAACCTTATAATATAACTTGTATGATTCTTTTGGCTCCGGATGGTTATTCAATCTACACATTATAATCTTACTTCTGTAGGCTGCTTCTTCAGCCATAGTAACTGGTCTGATAGGACACTAACATATATTCCTGAGTCAAGCAAAAGATCAACAGGATGTCCATTGATGTAAATAAATTCTGTCTCTTCTGCTTCATCTGGTTTAGCTTGTTCCCCAAAGAATGCCTTGAGTATCATCTCCAATGGAAGTATCTCATTTCATATAGGTATCTTTTTCAATTAGTAGTGCGTATTCTACTGAGCAAAACTCTTTATGTGCTTTACCTCCAGTGGGACCACCAGTGACCAGAAGTGTCTATATTCTCTTTGATTGTTTGTTAATGATGTCAATAACATCATCTGCAATCAGATGCACTGAGTAATATAATATAATAATAATGTATTAGTTTGCACAGTTTTGGTCTTACTGTTTAATTTTGAGCCATAGAGGTCTACAATACAGAAAAAGGCCCTTCTGTTGATTGAATCTGTGCTAGTCATAAACAACCACCGATCTATTCTAATCCCAATTTCTAGCACTTGGCCAATAGCCTTAGCACTGCAAGTGTACAACTAAATACTTCCTGAATGTTATGAGGATTTCTGCCTCTACCATCCTTACAGGCAGTGAGCTCCAAATTCCTGCCACCCTCCGGATGAAAAGGATTTTCTTCACATTTTTCCCCATATCTTAAATCCATGTCTCCTGTCATTGATCCCGTCACCAAGGCAAACAGTTTCTTCCGGTCTACCCTGTTTCCTGGTCTTAGAATTCTATATATCTCAACTATGCCCCCTTATATCTCCACTGCTCCAAAGAAAATAACCCCAGTCTGTGCAATCTCTCTTCATAACTAAAATTCACCATCCCAGGCAACATCCTGATGAATCTCTTCTGCACCCTCTCCAGTGCAATTCCTCCAATAATGCAGATTCCAGAATTGCACACAATACTCTAGCTGTAGCATAACCAATGTTTTGTACATTTCCAGCATAACCTCCCTGCTCTTAAACTCTATGCCCCCTGCTGATAAAGGCAAGTATCTTAAATTCTACTTTAATCTTTAGGGACCAATGGACATGCATACCAAGTCTCTCTGATCCTTGGTGCTTCTCAGGGTCCTACTGTTCATCATGTATTCCTTTGCCTTGTTTGCCCTGCACACGTGTATCACAATTATACAGATTGAATTCCATTTGCCACTGATCAGCCAGTCTATATCCTCCTGTAATCTAAGGCTATCCTCCTCACTATTTACCATCCCACCAATTTTTACAGCCAAGTCTAAATCTTTTTATATATACAGCAATGGCCCCAACACTGATCCATGTGGAATCACACAGGCTTCCAGTCACCTCTATGAAGTCTACTCTTGAGTTCTGTATGGACATTTTCTATTAGAATCTGCTCGGAAATATTAGCTATCATTTCATCTCAAAGTTTATCTTATTAATTCATCTTATTCATCAGTGTAAATCTGTTTTAAATCTGTGTCATTTCAATGTTGATATAAAATACTTTTTTTTTCAGTTTGTAAACTTGCATTAAGCACTGCTGTTTGGAGCTGAATGACTTTGGAGCTTGCTAGACTTTGTACCACAGCCACATCACTCTGTTTTTATTTGCCAATCTTTGGAACTGCATTTCTGTGATATTGTATAGAATTCCTCAATAAAGCTTTAAATTGTATTGAAGTAAAATACTTCACTCAATCTAGTCTACTGTGTTCACTGTTCATGGTGTGGTCTTCTCTACATTGGACAGACAAAATGCAGACTGGTTTACCACTTTGCAGAACATCTACATTCTGTCTGTGAAAATGACCCAGACACTGCAAGCATCTGCCACTTCAACACACCACTGTGTTCCCAAGTTAACACTTCAATCGCGGCCTGCTGCAGTGTTCCAGTGAGCCTCCGTGGAAGCTCAATGAACAACATCTCATTTTCCACTTGGGGATCCTGCAGTTCAATAACTTTAGAGCCTGATTCCACCCATCTGTGTTTTTACCCACCCCAACACTCAATTCTGATCTGACATGGTTTGCTTTCAGCACAGACCACTCATTCTGTACTCCCCTCAGCTTCATTATCACTTACTCAGCTTCTCTGTCCTGGCCTGCCATCCATAATTCCTTTGTTTACCTATTCCTTTCATACCTATATCACCCTGGGCTCCATCTCCACCTACCACTTATCTCTCCCTTTCTACAACACCTTCCGCCAACCACATCTTCAGCATAATAACTAGTCTTCCCAGCTGCTCTCAGATCTGAAGAAGAGTCACCAAAAAGTCTTTACAAAGATGCCACCAGACCTGTTGTGTTTCTCCAGCAATTTCTAGATTAAATTATATCACCTAACTGTGTTGTCATAATTTATGATTTCAAGTTTATTAAATCTGTTTCTTTATAATGCCACATCGTTGTAATGGTCATTAGGTTTTCTAACCTTTTCGAAGTATTTCCTGCAGCATATAACAATCAAAATAGTGGCTACCTCCTTCTTCCAAGATTGTCTCATCTTCAGCAACCAAGATGGAGTTTTCCAGCTTCTTCCCAGGTGAAATGTATATTTCCCTCCCTTTCCTGGTCTAAAATATGAACCACTTGCTTCTACACACATTTTTTAAATAAAGTTTTCTGGTTGCAGTCCTTGTAAATCTTCCAGCTGAAATTGCGCCTTAATGACTGAATGCTGGTCCTATTAAATCTTGATTTTTTTCTTGACTTTTCTTCTGCTAAACTCTTACACTTTTTAAAAAAATTTGCTAGTTTTTAATAAATAAATTCTGAGACTTTCCTGATTGTATAGCCCCAGTCAAAATTTCTTTTCTGCCCCTTGCAGCTACACTTTGTGGATCCTAATGTTGAAGGTAGTCATGTTATAGTGAGAGGAGGGAACTCAGGTTTACACTTCTATGCCTTCTCATTCTAGATCTTGTGCTATTTTGCATAAGGTTACTCACTTTTCCCGTGGGCATCTCTAACTTTATCTCCTGGAGCCTTCAGTCATTCCTTACAGATCCTCCTTCACTAAGGCTCCTGTGTTTTCTAAGCGTTGTTTTCACCTTTTAGCCAATGTTCCCTCTAACATCTTTTCTCCTTCACAGTCCTCTGAGGTAAGTGTTTGGCACTGGCTTCTGGAAGTAGAAGCCAATGTGTCAACATGTCAATCGGAGTGCATGGAACTCCAATCTGTTGTTGCATTCCCAGGGAGATCAGAGCAAACATAACTCCTAGCCCATACTCCTGTCCCAGCAATTCTTACCAGCTTCAGAATGAAGTCTTGCATTTGGATCCGTTTGCCTTTTTACTGTTTCCACGGCTGCTGTTGTCTCTCTCTGTGGGTAATTATGTTTCAGTTGCTGACTGTTGGTGTTTTCTTAAAGCCCTAATGCTCTTACAGTGGTGAACTCGCCTGATTTTTGTTTTGTTGAATCATCTAAGTTTTGACTTATTGTTGGGGTCAGGTAACTGCACTGCTGCATCCATGTGGTATTATCCCAGTTGACAACTGCTGGCATCTCGTGGCATTTGCCACCCCTAGCCATATGTGATGCTGTGTGGAAGAGTTGTTTCACGTCATTTACTGCACCTTTCCTCCTTTGTGCTTTGTCTTGGGCATATCTAGTGATTAGTGATAGATGATGCAGAGCTGTAGAGTATCTACAGAAGAGATGCTATTCCTCAGTTAGAATTTCGTCATATAATAATTAGAACTACATCTGATTAGGTATTGTTGTTGGAATCTTAGAGAGCTTGTATAGATACATCTGCGGTGGAGTAGCACTCCTTACCTCCGTCCAATCTGTGTGTGTGACAGGTGGTGAAGTGTGAACATTAAGTGCAGGTGGTGAAGTGTGAACATTAACCCCTTCAGCACAACAATGCATATAGGTCAAATTCTGTCATATTTAGTACAATTACTTTTGGAATAGCAGGGTTAAAGTTCACATGGAGGAAATGAGTTGTATTGTTAATTGGAAACAAAGTAATTTGGAAATTAATCAAACTGAGGTTGTTTGATTCCTGGCAGAATGGAGCTGTATGTTGTGGGTGCACTTTCATATACCAGAAAGCCAATGTTGGAAGTAATTGCTTGTTAGCATTATCTATGTGCATTGTGAAATCTTCCTGCAGATTGTTGCTCCAATAATACTGTCCAAACTGGATCTTGTCAGTTTCCTAGTGCAATAAATCATCTTTATAGCTTGTCAAGAGGGAAAACAGTTTCAGCCAAAAGACCTGCTGGTTGTCAGAGTCTATAATACACACATTCTGATAATGGTATATTGTCCCCTTGTGACTGGAGTCTAGTTCTATAGTTTTAAAGTATCTTCTTTATTTTATGGCTGATGCAGAAATGGTACACACTGTGGCACATTCACACATGCAGCAGTGTTTGACTTATGACGTGTTAAATTCAACAGCAAGGAATTTTTCAAAAGTTTTGCAAGCAAGACTTCCGCCCTTGCTGTGGATCCCAATTATCTTGTGCATGTTAGCCCCAGATATTTTATAACCAACATGTTCAGAGATGTTACTACACACCTCTACAGCAGGTGGGATGTGACCCTAAGCCTCCTGGTTCAGAGGTAGGGACACTACCACTGTGCCACAAGAGGCCTGTATTTTAGCTCCACAATAAAGTTCCTGACAACTTTTACCTAGCTACTCAAAAAGTGCTCTTTGCCCATTAAGATCAGACATTGCTAGGATTTTCTGTTAGGCTTTTGGGAATTTGTTTCTTAAACAAGTATTAATCTGTTTATTATTCGATTTACAGTTTGCTTGTTTCCATTTGGATTTTTCTTGTTATCTTTATCTGCATTCTTATTTTATTGCTTCTGCCTGCCATTCAGTCGCTTTACATTTTGGGTTGCACTTTCCAATCCTTTGATAGCTGCCAGTTCACTTTCAAATAGTCAATTTTTCAGTGTGGGATTTCCTATAAACATTCCTCTAACAGTCTTCTGTTTGAGGATGCAGGAGGAATTGAAGTAGGTAGCAGCAGTCGAACCTGAGATATATTCACTTGTTGTGTCCCACTGCAAGTCGGGACTGAGGCATGGCCTCCTGCGTATGTGACGAGTGACCTACTTTTGCACTTCCTAAGAACAGAATAACCAGCTTTGCCACCTTCTTAAGACTGACCGTTCCTGCTGAGAACTTCCATAACAGTGGGAGCTCTGCCCAAAACAGGGAAGGCAAAGTCCTCTCAAAACAATGACCTAAGGCAGTTGCCAAATCAGTTATTCTTTTATGCACTAATGCATCAAACATACAAGGAAGGCCCTGCTTCCTCAAGGCAAAAACCTCTCCTCACTATTCCCAATGGAAGAGAGAGACAAAGGCTGGAGAGGCCACAGCATGGTGACCAGCTGGTGGATTTCCAAGAAGTGCAACAGATTAGTGGTGCCACATTTAAAAAACGAGTATTTAATAAATCAAATAGGAAATCTAAAACAAAAAATTCTCAGTTTATATGGTTCCAATTAGGCCGGCAGTCTGTGACTATCCAAAAGTAATAAACAGGCCAGAGAGATTCAATCAGTGATTAATAAAGTACCATGTAAAGGTTTGCATTTAATGTCTTTGATTCTGGTCCAGTTGACAGTATGGGTGAGTGCAATAAGAACCCCTTCCATATTTATGGTTTCTAGCTTCCATGGAAGAACAATTAAGCCAGGCGTTAATGTAAATCTGCAGGGCATTATGGCCTCTATTGAGTTATGCATTTATTGTTTTAATAGAATTATTACAGCACAGAAGGAGGCCATTCAGCCTCTTTTATCAGCGCTGACTCTCTGAATGAACAATGCACCACGTCCCCTTCCCTCACCTTCTCCCAGTAGTCCTGCATATTCTTCCTTTCAGATAATGATCCAGTTCCTTAACTGAACTGGCCTCCATTATATTTTCAGGCAGTGCATTCCAGATCTTAACTACTCGCTGTATGTGAAGGTTTAAATGTCTCCATTGCCTCTTTGTGCTAATTACCTTTGATTTCTGCTGCCTTGTTTCAATTCACCAGTGGGAGGAATGCTTCTGTCCAGACCACTCTTTAATTTGGAATATTGTACTTCTTCCAAATCTCCTCTCAACCATCTCCTCTTGAAGGAAAACAGTTCAGGGTCTGTTTTGGAGTTTTTTTGAGATTTGAAGTATAGTCAAGCGTTTATTTTGCTACCTTCTGAAGTCAATCACATGAGAGTGTGCATGTGTATCCAGTAGCAAAAATACAGTGAAGAGGATTTTCTGTTCATTCCCTGGGATTGCTGTGTATGATCCAGAGTTAAGGAAGATAAAGGGTCAGGGGGAGGGAGGGCTCAACTGTAGAAATAGAGGCTCTGAGCTTCAGAAAATCATCCAAATTGAATCCTCAAAATGCTGCAAGGTATTAAATTAACAAAGCAAAAAACCGAAAGAACTACAGATTTTGGAAATCAGAAACAAAAACAGAATTGGAATTAGGTTTATTGTCACATGTACTCAAGTACAGGGATACATTAGTACAGTGAAAAGTGTACAAAGTCACCATTCCCACTGTCATCTTAAGCACAAGGATACCTGTAGACAAAATCTTAGGTATAAATTAGAAAAATGAAGAAATACAGTCAAACGAGCAGCATTACAGTTCTTCAAAAGCTAGGTACGAAGATGCCTAGGCACAATATCTCAGGTATAAACTAGGAAAGTAGAGAAATAAAGGTAAAAGTTCAGCATTGCAGTCTTTTTAAAACAGGGAGTCCACACAGGGCTTCCTCAAGGCCAGGAGATCACACTGGGCCTCCTCGAGGCCAGGAGTTCACACTGGGCGTCCTTGAGGCCAGGGGTCCACACTGGGCTTCCTCGAGGCCAGGAGTCCATACTGGGCTTCCTCGAGGCCAGGGATCCACACTGGGCTTCCTCAAGGCCAGGAGTTCACACTGGGCGTCCTCAAGGCAGGGAGTTCACACTGGGCTTCCTCAAGACCAGGAGTTCACACTAGGCTTCCTCGAGGCTGGGAGTCCACACTCGGCTTCCTCAAGGCCAGGAGTCCACACTGGTCTTCCTGAAGACCAGGAGTCCACACTGGGCTTCCTTGAGGCAGGGAGTCCACACTGGTCTTCCTCAAGGTGAGGAGTCCACACTGGGCTTCACTTTGAGGCTGGGAGTCTGCAAGTTTGCAGTGGTATTCAAGAAAACAGAAATTACTGCAAGAATTCAGCAGGTCTGGCAGCACCTGTGGAGAGAAAGTAGAGTTAATATTTTAGGCACAGTCACCCTTACTCAGAATGGAAAGTTAACTCTGCTTTCTCTCCTCAGATGCTGCCAGACCTGCTGAGGTTTTCCAGCAACTTCTGTTTTTGTTAAATTAATAAAGGTGTTCAAAGGCATTACTCTGCTAAAATAAATGAAGAACGTATTGAATAAAACTCACATATTGTCTGATTTTGATCCATATTTTACATCAGCAGCTGAATACACATGATTGCTTCACACTTCATTAATGCAATGGATACGTGCCCCTGTGTGTACTTCAGATTTTACAGGTCTTTACAAGTGACATGGTTTCAGATGTAAATCATAAATACCAAGAAGCTACACCCACAGGAAGAGGATGGGAAAGAAAAGGTGATTAATATAGAAGGAAAAAGCAGTCAGGTGAGCTGACTGGTGCAGAGTTCTGTGCAGTTAGAAACCTTCATAGCCCTTTTCCCTAAATGAGAAATCTACTGGGAGTGTGATGGACAGGTGCAGTAATTTGGGAGCATTATCTGGCAGCTTATAAAAGATGATGACAATTTGGGAAAAGTCAAAAAGACAAAGAAGTGTCTGAGTGAGTGACAGCACAAGGTCCATTCTCCACATTATCCCTTACAGCTGAAACCTGCCTGCAAACCTTACATTTTTTCATGAATATTTAGACTGTAGCTAAACTGTGAGACATTGTATTTGCCTCAATGACTGAGACTTGCTGAGGAACTGTATTAAACATGGAGGGAATTAATGACTGCTTTTTTCAATAACATTGCTGCCATCAGAGAATCCAATACTTGGCCAGCGTGATAGAGCTCCAAGGAGAGGGTAGTATCTGACTATTTGTGGACGCTGCTTCAACCTTTCCAAATTGTACCACCTCCATAGCCGCCAGACACCAACACATCTTCTTTCCATGACAAAGCCTGAAAGTAAGCAGGGCCAGGCTGCCCACTCTTCAGCAACAGTAACACTATAAGGCCATGAGATATAGCACTAGAATTCAGCCCACTGTGTCTGCTCTACCATCCAGTCATGACTGATATATTTTTCAACCCCATTTTCCTGCCTTCTTCCCATAATTCCTAATCCCATTACCAACCAAAAACCTATCTATTTCTGTCTTATGAATGACTTGGCCTCCATAGCCTTCTGTGGAAATGGGTTCCACAGATTAACCACCCAGAAATTCCTCCTCATCTCAGTTCTAAAGGGTCATCTTTTGCTCTGAGTCTGTGCCCCAGGTCCTAGTCTCTCCTACCAGTGGAAACATCTTCTCCACATCCACTCAATGCAGGCCTCTCAGTATTCTGTAAGTTTCAATCAGATCCCTCCTCATCCTTCTAAACTCCATCGAGCACAGACACAGAGTCCTCAACCGCTCCTCAAATGACAAGCCCTTCATCCCCAGGATCATTTTTGTAAACCTCCTCTGGACCCCCTCCAAAGCTGACACATCCTTCCTTAGATTCAGGGTCCAAATGAGGGTGACCTAATAGAAGTTTATAAGATTGTGAATGGCATGGACAGAGTGGAAAGTATGAGGCTTTTTTTCCCTGGGTGGAAGGGTCAATTACTAGGGGACACAGGTTCAAGGTGTGAGGGGAGAAGTTTAAGAGAGATGTGCGAAGCAAGTTATTCACACAGTGGATGGTAAGTGCCTGGAATACGTTGACAGAGGTAGTGGTGGAAGTAGACACACTGTCAGCATTGAAGAAGCACCTGAATGAATACACAAATATGAAGGGAATAGAGGCTTATGGATCCTGTAAGTGAAGACAGTTTTAGTATGGAAGGGCAAAATATGGCAGCGCAGGCTTGGAGGGCAGAAGGGCATGTTCCTGTGCTGTATTGTTCTTTATTCTTCGTAAAACTGCTCATAGTATTCTAAATATGGTCTGAACAGAACCTTATACAGTCTCAGCGGCACATTTCTGCTCTTGTATTCTAAACTTTTGAGATGAATGTGAGCTTTGCATTTGCCTTCCGAACAGTCAACCTGCATGTTAACCTTAAGAGGATTCTGAACTAGGACCCCCAAATTCCTTTGCGCTTCAGATTTCCTAAACATTTCCCCATTTAGAAAATAATATATGCCTCTATTCTTCCTGTCAAAGTGCCTAACCTCTTACTTTCCCACATTATATTCCATCTGCAACTTCCTTGCCCACTCTCCTAGCCTGTTCACATATTTTTGCAGCCTCCCCACCTTCTCAGCACTTCCTGCTTCTCTGTCTATCTTTGTGTCATCTGCAAACCTAGCAACGATGCCCTCAGTAGAGTGCAGTGTACTTCTGTTATATGATTAAACACTATATGTCAGTGGCCGCCACTGACATAGATATGCTTGGAACTAGAACTAAGCCAGCATTGTTCTAGGAATGCTCTCTCCTACTTACCAATGTATAAATAGTTAATAAAGACTACTATTGACCATCTCTCTATGTCTTCAGTATGCATTTCACTACACGGTGGCAATGAAAGCAAACCCCTCACTGGCTATAACTTCCTAATCATCCTGGTTGAAGCAATAACATTTGTTGCAGTCAGGAGATGATCTTGGGGATGGCTGGAAATAGAAGACCCTTGTAGACTTAGCACAGTGTCACACTTCTATCAGACTTGAAATGTTTCTCTCTCCACAGATGCTATCAGACCTGCTGAGTTTCTCCAGCATTCTTGTCGTTTCCCTAATAATATTTCCTGTCTCAAAAGCTGTTCTCTCATTCTTCAATGAGTACATGTGTAACCTACTCAACCTCTCCTTATAAGACAATCCTTCCATATCTGGTGATACCTAGTGAACTGCCTTCAATATAAGTATGCCTTTCCTTAGATAATGGGACTAAAGCTGTTCACAATACTCCAGCTGTGGTATAACAAATGCTTGGCATAGTTTCAACTACACCTCCCTACTTTTCTGCTCCATTCCATTTGCTTTCCCTTTTGACCATTGAACCTGGATGCTAGCTTTTTGAGATGTGTGCGTGAGGACTCATTAATCCCTCTGTGCTGCAGCTTTCTGCAGTTGTCCCCCATTTAAACAATATTCAGTTCCTCTCTTCTTTCTGCCAATGTGCATAACCTCACATTTTACCACATTATGGTTCATTTGCCAACTCTTTGTCCATTCATAACCTGTCTATATCCTTCCATAGACTCTGTGTGTCATCTTCACTACTTGTCTTCCCATGTACTTTTGTGTCACCAACAAACCTACCTCTAGTACATTCACTTTTCTCATTCAAATCATTAATATATATTGGAAATAATTGTGGCCCCAGCACTGATCCCTGCGAAACTCCACAATTTACATGTTTTTGTCCTAAAAATGTCTCCTCTACACCAACTCTTTGCTTTCTTTTAATTATCTAAGCCTCTATTCATGACACCAGGGCTCTTGTTATGTACCCTTAATGCAGTACCTTATTGAACAACTTTTGGAAATCCAAATGTATTAAAGCTACTACTTTCCCTTTTGCTACCCGCCTTATTACCTTTGCAAAGATCTATAATAAATTAGTCAGGCATGATTTCCCCTTTGTGAAGCCTTGCTGGCTCTGCTCGATCATAGTATGTACTTGTAAATGTTCCACTATTATATCCTGTATGGTAGACGCTACCATTTTTTGAATGACAGATGTTAAGCAAACTGGTTGATTTCTGAAGAAGGGTCTAGACCCGAAACATCAGCTTTCCTGCTCCTCTAATGCTGCTTGGCCTGTTGTGTTCATCCAGCTCTACACCTTGTTATCTCTGGTTGATAGTTGCCTATTTTTTAGTCTCTTTCCTGTTTAATTAAAGGTGTTACATAAGTGGTTTTCCAATCATCCAGGACTTTTCCAGAATCTAATTAAAGCATCCACTATCTCTGTAGCTATTTCCTCTAAGTTCTGGTATACAACCCATCAGGTCTAGGGGATACATTGACCTTTAGCTCCATTAGTCTCTCTAGCACTTTTTCTTAGTGAATGTTATTGAATTTACCCTTCTCAAACTTTAGCCCTTGATTATTTCATATTTTTGGAATTATATTAGTGTCATCTACTGTGAAGACCAATGCAAAGTATTTATTCAATTCATCTGCTAATTCCTGGTTTTGCATTAATATTATTATTTCCCCAGCTTATTCTCTAAGGGACTACATTCTCTTCGGTCTCTCTTTATCCTTTTATACATTTACTATCTGTTTTTGTACTACTTGTTAGTTTGCCCTTAGGTTTATTTTATTTTCTTTGCTCATCTTTTGTTGACTTTTAAAACTTCCCCAACCCTCTGGTTTACCACTACTCTTTGCCATAGTGGATGTTTTTATACTTACAATTAGATACTGTCCTTAAATCAAAGTTAACTATGTTCAATTTATCCACTTCCTAGAATCCTCCTTCCTCATTGGGATATATGTTTGCTTTGAGTTATGGACTATTTTCTTCAAGGTCTGCTATTATTCCTTAACTGCCTTTGCTGCTAACTCATTTCCCAGTTCGCTTCTGCTTACATTGTCTTTATCCTTAATACCCTTAAGTTTAGCACAGTTGCATTCAACTCATGTTTTTCACTTACAAACCAAATGCCAAATTCTACCATGTATGGTAACTGTTCCGTCAGGAATCTTTAAATTTGACATCAATTATTAAGCCTAACTTGTACTTTAACAGATCCAAAATCACTTGATCCTTGGATAGATCCACAACATATATTTCTAGGAAACGGTTGCATATACACTCTATGTATTCTTTGCTGTGATTACATTTGCCAATTTGATTTTCCTAATCTACATGAAGATTAAAGTCATTCATGATTGATGTACTGCCTTTTAGCATTCCATCATTATCTTCTGATGTATTGTGTCCTGCAGAACAGCTACTGTCAGGGGACCCATAGATTACTTCCACCAGTGACGATTTCTCCTTGTTATTTCTTACCTCCACCCATATGGATTTACATCACCCGAGTCAAGATCATTTCTTATTATTATAATCTTCCAACTTGTATTAACAAAACTTCCCCATCACCCTTCCATTCATACCTGTCCTTTCTAACAGTCAAATATTTCTGAATATTTTGTTCCCAGCTTTGATCTCCTTGTACTCATGTCTCCAAAAGGCTATAAGATCACACCCATTAACCTCGATTTGTTCTAAAAGCTATGTACATATACATACATAAATAGAAAGCTATGATCTTTTGCCGTTTTACCATTGCCCTGCTCTTTGACCCTATTCACTGCTTTTCTAAATAAGACCATAAGACATAGGAGCAGAAATTAGGCCATTTGGCCCATTGAGTCTGCTCCGCCATTCAATCATGGCTGATCAGTTCCTCGACCCCATTCTTCCATTTTCTCCGCGTAACTCTTGATCCCCTTGATAACCAAGAACCCATCTATCTCAGTCTTAAATGTACTCAATGGTTGTACGGTCTTTCTCTTCCTGTCTCACTCTGGGTTTCATTGTCAAAGTAATTGCCCAAGAATGCCACCACTTCCTCCCGATTTCTAAGCCTACATAATCTCCTCCTGAACGCTTTCCCCTCTTTTTAGTTTAAAGCCCGTGCCAACAGCCGTAGTTATATGACGTGCCAAGCCACTGCTCCCAGTATGGTTTCGGTGAACCCATCCCACTGGAACACTCTCCACTTCCCCAGTACTGGTGTGAATGCCTCACAAACTGAAACCCATTCCTCCCACACCAATCTTCAAGTCAGGGATTTAACTCTTTGGCTTTCTTTGCCCTTTTGCCAGTTTTCCCATTACTGAGGTAGTTATCAAATTTTATTATCTTGGAGAGTTTGATCCCAACTGTTCAGATTTTTGCAGCAGATCCTCCTTCCAGTCCTATCAATGTCTCCTATTAACCTGCCATTGATGTAGGGCACCAACGCCAAAGCAATGTATGCAGGTCTGTTTATATCATGAGCAGCCACTGAACATTCCGCTGAACCTGGTTCACCAGCAGAGCCAACAACCTGTCCATGGTGATAACTAGAAATATACAGTTTTGGAGGCAGCATCGTCCTGGTGACTTTGGTGGACTCCTCCTACCTTCGCTACAGTGTCTCTGACAAACCTGCTTACTGCTCCTGTGTCTGTGTGTTCTCATTAGGTTATTAATGGCTGATGCCATGGGGTCCCCTTCTGCCTGGGGCTGAGGAATTAGTAGCTCGGGGTGGCTGGGGTGGATAGTGGCCTTTGAATGAAGATATTTCCTGAGATAGTGTGATTTGTAAACTTAGCATAGGGGTGGGTTGGGTGCAGCAGCAGAGTTTGTGAGACGAGGCAGAATGAGGCGGAGGTGTTGGACTGTGGTAGACAAAGGCAAAAATTCATTGAAGGGGCTGAGCGCTGAAAGCTTGTGATTTCAAGTAAACCTGGAGGTAGAATGAGGAGAGTGGCACTTATGAGCACAGAAGCTCATTAACATTTTTGTGGCATGACTGCTTATTCCTCCAGATAGCGGATCCTGCACTGACTTGGGTGGCTAGATACGAGACCAGGCTGGCAGGGTTTGGTGCTGTGAACTCCTCTGATAGTCCTGGAGAGAGAGAAAGGCCCTCCTTTTAACCACTGTGCCCACCAGGACCTCTGGTCCACTGTCAGCAAACTGGGATGATAACTTGTCTTTCTTAGACGCGGTAATGAACAGCAACACACAGTCAAGGGCAGTTCCTGGCTTGCAGGGTTTAAATATGGCACTTAAACCACAAAAAACACAAGGTCCTGGCATTGCTGAACTCTCTGCTGAATGCAAGGTTGCAAGAAAGTGGCACTGTGGAGGTAGGATACATTTGATTTGATTTATTTATAGTCACATGTATCCTGTTACAAAAACAAAGTGAAAAATGCTGTATAGTGTTGCCACTCTCCAGCGCCATCTTAAAACACAGAAAAATAAACCAAAACGTAGAATATAAAGGCAGAGAAATGAAGAAATAAAGAAGGACTATCCAACTTTACAGTCATTTTTGTTAAGTGTTTGCCCCGGGCACAAGTCCCCTTCGGTGTGCTGCCACCGCTGGAAGGAAAGTTGCTGCTCTTTGGTGGCCACTTGCCTCTATCGATGTCCTCATCAAAATGAGACCTCACTGGACCTCACCAATGCAGATGCCACCAAAGCTGTTGGGTACTGCACTGGCCCAAACTTGACTCCGCTACCACCCTGAGCCTGCTTCGGGTCCAACTCACCACTGCTGATGCCGCTGTGTGACACATTAGGCCCGAACTCACCTCCACCACTGCATCCTTGAACCTGTGCTGGACACGGACGCCCACCAGGAACCCCAAATTCGCCTGTGTCTCAGCAGGCAAGAGTCAGCGCCAGGACTGCCTCCACGATGCAGAAGCTGCTGGGAGCCTGATACTCACCTCCGACGCTGCCACTAGTCAGCACTGCTGGGCCTACTTGCTGCTGTCAATGCCATAGCCGTGACCGAGCTCTTCACCAAGAGCTAAGGAAAATAAAACAAAAAAAGGAGAAAGAAAAAGAAACGAAATGAAAAGATAAGCAGATGAACTCCAGGCTCAGAGCCCTACTCCGCTGCCATCTTACCAGAAGTAATGCATACTTCAAATGCAGCAGAGAACTGCACAAGAAATATTGCCAGGGCACGTGGAGGGAAACCTTCCGTTAAACTCCCTGAACTTGACACTTAACCAAAACGTGGGAAAATTCAGCCCTACAATTCATATTATTCCATCAGTAAAGCTCCTAAGAGCACCTATAAACAATTGAGTCATCCTAAAAACATGAAATCATGATTTATAAAAAATTATCTGCTCATATCTAGATTTCTCAATCTTTTACAATTCACTGTTGTCTTAATATCTCTCTTTCATCTTTTCTCCAATGAAAGACAACTCTGCTGTGAGAAGAAAAATTGCAGCGCATTTAAATCACTATCTGACTTAATTATCCTTGTCTCATCAATGAGCATTAATGTTCTAATGATGCAAGGGTACACAATAACAACAGGCTAAACCTTACTGTCCAATCTAACATTCCAATACTTAACCATTTGTTTGGAATCCCTCTCCCCACTACTTGATCATAGATGTTACTTCATCTAGTCTAGCATCACAAAATGCCTTTCTGAACAATTACTCCAAATATGGGCTCAACAATAACCTATGAAAGGATAGAGTTACTTACTTTGACATACACTCAAATACCCTGAAGATTCAACCTGGTACTTTGCTTTGTTGAAAACAGCTTTACTTTGACTCAAAGTTTCAGTGAATCAGTAACAATCACATCAAGATCTTTCTTTTCTCCACCTTTGCTAATGGATACATATTCACTGTATACACTTGTTTCCTGTTCCAGTGTTTAATTTTACATTAAAATCCACCTGTTATCTCTCAGTAGAATTTGTTGGATTTGTAGATTCAAACTGGTATCCGTGAGAGACATGGGATCCTTACTCTCAGGATGGCCTGAGGGTTCCTTTCCCCCAACTGCTTGGCTCCTTATGAAAACAAGAATGACATGTTTATGCTATTCCCTGAATGATTATTCTAAATTCAGAAATGAAAAGTGTGGCATTTTGTACATTTTGTAATCAAAGGATTTTTCTCACTGATAAAATCAAAGTTTTAAAATAGCTTGTCAGAGTTCACAATTCTCTCCCTTAACTAAATAAGACATTATGCACCCAACGCAGTTTGCAGCGAAAAAACTATTACAAGTTTGAAATGAAAGAAAAACACAAAAAAGTGTCAGAAGCAGAGCTTGATGCAGAACAGTTTTTGAAGTGATATAACAGACTGTATCACAGGTAGATCAGTAGAATAAAGCATGTCATTTGCCCATTTTTTAGCAAAACCACTGGAAGGTGATCTCTATTTTTTTTGTATACATCATTTTGCAATGTTTGCTTTCACATTTCATAACTAGATGATTGGGTTTAGGCCAAAAGGGCCATTTTTCACTGGAATGGAGGTTAGGATAGATACAGACAAATTTAGGTTTACATAAGAGTCTAGATGTGTATTTTTTTCAAATGCCTTTCTTGTTGCTGTGTTTTTGTCTCTAGTGAGGGGACACTTGGGTTAATACCTTTAAATTTGCCTGTGCTGTTGATTGTTTGCAGCTGATAGTAGTATAGTTGCTTTCAGATAATGACTGAGGCTGCACGGTTCTTGAAACTGCTTTGGAAAGTCATTGCCTGCAGCTCATAGTATCCCTTTACTTTCCTCTCCCAGAGAATCAGATTCTGCCCATCAAAGAGATTTTTCCCTTTTGAGATCCATTGGTGTCAGTTTAGTTGTGAAAGATGCCAGTTGATATCTGGTTGCCTGGGTTATCTTAGATTGATGTTATGGTTAAGTGTGTCAGCAAGGAATGTCAGGCCAGAGCCATTTCACCTTCCAGTACTCATGCTTAGACAACAAGCCATTGTCAATGTCCCAGGGGTCAATGTATTAATGGACAAGCTAACCTGGACTTCACTCAAAAAATATGAATGGTCATTTGAATGTTACAGATGTCTTGGTACATTTATACATATTAAAATGGTCAACCTGAAAATCAAATACTGCACAAATTCAGGTAGTCTGTGTGAACTCAATATTTTTCTTCAGTAGGCAAGATGGGCACTTAGTGATTAGCCAGATATGTAAGAACTAATATATATATATATAAAATGCCAGTATAATTCTGGTCTCCCTGCTATAGGAAGGATGTTGTGAAGGGTGAAAGAGTTCAGAAAAGACTTACAAAGATGTTGCAAGGGTTGGAGGGTTTGAGCTATAGAGAGAGGCTGAGTAGACTGGATTGTTTTCTCTGGAGCATCAGAGGCTGAGGCGTGACCTTAGAGAGGATTATAAAATCATGAAGTACATGGATAGGGTAAATAAATCTTTTCCCCAGGGTGGGGGAGTCCAAAACTAGAGGGCATAGGTTTAAGGTGAGAGAGGAAAGATTTAAAAGGGATCTAAGGGGGCAACTTTTTCATTCAGTGGATGGTGCATATGTGGAATAAGCTGCCAGAGGAAGTGGTGGAGGCTGGTAAAATTACAACATCTAAAAATTTAGAATATGAATATGAAGGGTTTATAGGCCGAATGCTGGCAAATAGGGCTAGATTTATTTAGGATATCTGGTCAGCATGGATGATTTGGGTCGTAGGGAAGGAAAAGACAGAATGTTGAGTAGATCTTAATGCCATACATTTATTGCAAAGATTCTGCCATGGCAGCTAGTGGAGTTTAATTTCAAATCAATAAAATCTGAAATATAAAGCTGGTTTCAGTAATGGTGACCATTAAACTATCATTGATAGTTGTTGAAACCAAACTGATTCACTAATATACTTTTGGGAAGGAAGTCTGCCATCCTCACCTGGTCTGGCCTACATGTGACTCTCAACCTACAGCAATGTGTTTGACTTTAAACTGCCCTCTCCAATGGACTACCAAATCATCCAATTTGAGGGCAGTTCGGGGTGAGCAATAAATGCTGGTCTTGCCAGAAAAGTCCACATCCCATGAAGGAGCAAAGAAAAATTCTTCCACATTAATAATACTTCTCTGTGGCCAGTGCTCTAATCCATATTATTAACAGCTTCAGTACTGCTTGCTCCTCTTTCTGACCCCCTGGTACCCCTAGCCCTAACTCCCTGGCTACACACTTCACAACTTTCAGGTATTTTATAATTCTGTAGCCCACGTTCATTCTTACAGAGCTCCTCACTCTCATTGCTCCCTGTTGATGTAAGGCTCTGTGACACCCTATATCTTAGTGAATCAACCTCATAGTTCTAAGTTACAACTTTTACCCTAATGTCAATAAATGGACTTCCTCCAATTTAAAAGTAAAATATATCAGATTTGAAGAAGTGTCATTGGACCCAAAATGTTAACTCTGTTTTCTCACCACAGATGCTGCCAGACATGCTGAGTTTCTCCAGCAATTTCTGTTCTTGTGTTGAAAATTAGCATTACTTGAGTTATTTTCAGATATAATGCATATTGTTAGCCTCAAGAGCCAAAAATCAATCTTGGAGGAAAATTCTTAAAGGTTTTTGTCTGCCTTTTCAGAATACTGCAGGACTCTGTTGTCATGTTGGTATCCTTGGTGAGAATCAAAAGATACTGCTGAATCGATGTTGTTGGTAAATTATCTTTTTAGTTTACATTCTGATAAATATTTACACTCCTCAGTGCAAGGTTGTACACAAAATCCCCTCTCACCAATGGTCCTATCACGTGATTCTTACATCACTAGTGTTGCAGGCTGATCATTTACGTATTTGAATATTAACCCTTTACTCTACAAAGAGACAGCTTAGCTGTCTGCATCCTGAAGCTTCAGAGATGTACTCTACTTTTAACATCAGATTCGTGATTCCCAATTCCAGTTGGATCAGTTTAAGATGAAAAAAAGCCGAAAAGAATTATGTGAGGGAATGTAAGAGCTTTTTTTTATTATAGTGGGGTTAAAACTTGAGTTGTTTTGTTACACTTTAAGATTTCAAGTCATTTTAATGAAAATAACATCATGGTGTAAATAACAAGCATGGGGCTGGATGAACACAGCAGGTCAAGCAGCATCACAGGAGCAGGAAAACTTGACGTTTCGGGCCTAAACCCTTCATCAGAAAAGTTTTCTGATGAAGG
>JAHRHZ010000043.1:24610823-24711748 GCA_024137785.1 Ginglymostoma cirratum
TTGTTATTACAGAGAGATGTTGACAGGTTAAGTAAATGGACAAAAAGTTGACAAATGGACTATAATGTGGGAAGATATGAAGTTGTTCATCTTGGAAGGGAGAACTAAAGAACAGAATATTATTTACATGGAGAAAAACTGCAGAAAGCTGTAACACAAAGGGATCTGGGGGTACTTGTAAATGAAACACAGAAAGCTAGCACACAGATGCAGCAGGTATTCAGGAAGGCTAATGGAATGTTGGCCCTTATTTTGAGGAGATTAGAGTATAAGAGGAGGGAAGTCTTACTGCGACTGTATAAGGTACTGGTCAGACCACAGTACTGAGCAGTTTTGGTCTCCTTATTTAAGGAAAGATATTATTTTATTGGCGGCAGTTCAGAACAAGTTCACGAGGACAATCCCTGATATGGAGGGATTGTCTTTTAAACAAAGAATAAAAAGGTTGGGACCCTACTCACTGGAATTTTAAAGAATGAGAAGTAATTTCAATGAGACACAGACCAAAGGGTTTGACAGAGTAAATGCTGAGAGGACATTTCCCCTTAATGGAGAGTTGTAGGATCAGACAGCATAGTCTCAGCCCAGATTACCAAGCAATCATTCCGTGACATCATGGCACCAGGGAAGCAACACACCATCCTGACATCACCGTTGTTTGTTATTCATTCATGGGATTTGGTGTCTGCTGGGTGACCCAGCATTTGTTGCCCTTCTCTAATTGCCCTTAAGAAGATGGTGGTGAACTGTCTTCTTGAAATGCTGCAGTCCATTTTTTGTGGCCATGCCCACAATGCTGCTGTTAGGGAAGGAGTTCCAGGACTTTGATTCAGTGACAGTGAAGGAACTGTGATTCATTTCCAAGTCAGGATAGTAATGTTTCCATGCGTCTTCTGCCCTTGTCCTTCTAGATGGTAGCGGTCATGTGTTTGGAAGGGTTTCATGCCACAGAAATGCATATCCCACCCCCTGATATTTGAATCCCATTTAATTTACTGTTCTATTCTACTTTCTCCTCCCCTGTGCAGCTGTGTCATGATAGTGCTACAGGCTTGGCATTGACTGCACCCACCTGAGGGACTGAAGACCTCACCAGATTCTAAATGGAATACCGATAGCAAACAAGACTCAGGGAACTCCTGCACCACCTGCCTGTTTTTCTCAGGCTGCCTGGTAGTCAGCCATTTCCTCTCTGCCAGTTCTGTTCTAATCTGTGGTGTGACCCTGGATGTCCTATCTACCTCATCATAACAGTGACTGTAGGCACTGTTTCAGTTCTAAAACATGGAGTTCAACCTTGTGCAGTCGGGTGACACTTCCTGCAGGTATGTTTATCTGGAACACGTCGTATGTCCATGATTTTATACATTTCGCAGGCTGTATACTCCATTTGGCCCTTATTAGCTGCCACCTCATAACTCTAAAAACTATTTGTAACCCTTTGAATAGGTATGAACTGACCATGAAGACTTAACAAGCTTTTCTCTAAAAAAGGGAGAAAAATAGCCTATAGACTTAAACACAAACCAAACACTCAACCTTCAACTTAAAGATTAGGCGTACTGAACAAACCTACTCACCAACGAGCTGCTTTTTCTGTACTCGTGATGTCATGCTGCTGTCAGTCTCAGTCTTGTTTATTTCCCCTCTTGCTCACCTCTCACTCCTAGTGACATTATTACTTGCAGTAAACTTTAAAGCACATCTTTCCTTCTCTGGCCCAAATTTCCACTTTGCTCCAAATTCTCAGTTACACACTCTGTCACTATCTTTCTCACTCTGACCTGGTAGCTACTATAGGGGAGATGACAAAACTTTCTTCCATCCCTTCAACATTTATCTTGTTCTTTTACATTGATCTGGGTATTCAGTGCCTCACTGGATATGTTTTTGGTGAAGGATACATAAAATAGGGCAGCCAACAAGCTTCCAACTCACTCCCATAAAATGGAGATTGTGCGGTTGCTGAAATTGGCAGCCTGCCAACTATATGGACATACAATGCCAAGGGCTGAGTGAGCTTGTTCCAAAGCTCAGATTACCTCTATATTAGCTCTCCCATGCCATAATCCAATTGGCATGGGCAGAGGTGCAAGTGTTGGCAGCCATTTTTGTCTAAAATGTGGGTATTGGGTTATGTTGTGCAACAAGGACAACTCCCCAAACTTAGTACCCCCTCTTGCTCCATCTAACCTAGCCTGCACTCATTTTGTTATGGCAATGGGGTGGGGCGGTGTGCAGGCTTGGTCTGAGTCTGTAACCTGGCCGTCAGTTAATTTCCATGGGTGCTAGCCCTAACCCTACCCTAACCCACTGCCCCCAACAAATTTCTATTTACTCAGTCCCTCTACCAGCGATATACAGTGGCAATAGTGCATACCATATACAAGATGTACTGCAGCTACTCACCAAAGCTCCTTCAACAGCTTCTTTCAAACCCATGAGCTCTCACCTAGAAGGACTAAGGCAGCAGCCACGTGGGAACACCATGACCTACAAGTTCCCCTCAAAGCCTCACACTGTGCTGACTTGCAAATAGATCACTGGATCCTCACTGTTGTGGCTTCAAAATCCTGCAACTGTCTAACAGTCCAATGGGACTGCACATATGGATTGCAGTGGTTAAAGAAAGCAGCTCACTCTCACCATCTCGAGGACCACTAGAGATTGACAAATATTGTTTGAAGCAGCAATGCCCACATCCTGTGTAAGAATACAACAATTTGAACAGGATTATTTTCCAAAACCCTGGTGAAAGAACAAAAGAGACACACCAATTGGATAGTTCTACCTGAGAACCAGCATAGACATGATGGATAGAATTGTCTTTTCCTGTGCTTTGTCATTTTACAGTTCTCTGAGTATTGTAAATCATCAGCTGTTGCAAAACAACTACTGCTGTCTCTACTAAATTAATAAAGAACATGATGCCATTGAGTGGTGTTTCCCTTTTCTTTGCAGTCTGCTAGAAGACCATCTGCTTTACCTTGAATGGTAAATGCTTTTAAAAATAAAGATTTTACATTCAATAGTGTTAAAATCTGATTTCATTAGAAGTAAATGTTTAGATCCATTTCCTAGTTAAATACAAAATGTACACACATTCATGAATTCATATATTTGCATATATGATCTCAAATGATCCATTGAGTTCAGCAATGGGAAATGATCAGGGTGGGGAGTTGGTTAAGCATTTTAGATCAGGAAATGTTTCCTCAACCCATTATGTATGAGGCCTATTGTCATTTTTAGAGTTGCAGAATTTTGGTTGTGCGAGTGTCCTGTTAAATTCGATGGGACCTCCAAGTTTGGAGAAAGGATTTTCTCCATGTTCCCATATTCCGCTGAAACCTCTTTGTGTCCCTGGAAATATTGCAGCCGTAGAGTTCAGCAAGCTAAAACCGACAGTGTCAAATACAGAAGGAAAATGTGACATTAATTCCTGGAGCTCATGGGTCAGAACATGTTCATGTCCACATAAAATCCTCTTTGTATAACCTGTCGTTGAATACAAAACACTATCTCTGTTGTATGAAGTTCACTATAATGCAGCTATCCCTGATGTGCACCCAAACACTGACTGATAGAATACACATTGTGTCTGCGTTACTAATAAAGTAAATATTAAAACAGTTTCACTATATGAGCATATCCAGATAGGTGCTGTGAACAAACTACTTCTTATTCAGTTCTCTGCTCTGAATTCCAATGGACAAAACCTCTTTGCCCTCTCATTGTGTAAAAGTCCCATTGGATTGACCCCCTGCATTCATATGTATAGAATCCCATTATGCACAATCCCAGTAGACCGAACTGCTGCTTCCTATTCAGCCCCAGAGTGCGAGATTGCTGATCAAAGTACAGCATTGATGTACAGTATCCTGTTTCTAGTGTAGTGCTCACTAATTATGTTTAATGATGAATACAGTCAATCCATGGGTAATTGTAAGTGACCTTCTAGAGCTTAACTCCTTTCGTGTAATCTTTTCATTTGGTGTTGCTTCTGTTTGGGTGGTTATTCGTTGAATGATTATATGAGGCAGAGCTATGGAAGTGGTCTGCTTTTTATCTGCTGTTTGGCAGAGCACTTTTTGACCAATGTATTTAATGTCAACAAGGACTAAAACTAACGCAGTGCGAGCAACGACAGAGAAAGTAGCTTCGTTCTATGGAAATTATGATGTCACAATGACTGGCAAATATGATCTGAGCTCATTCAGATATTGCACGATCTGAATTAGCATACTGGTGAAATCACTGAAATCCAACACCGAATTCACACTATCTCTGTGTTTTTTTTAAAATTTACATGTGTTATTATAAATTAATTTTCCCAGCCTCACACCTCACGTGGTAAGTCACACCAGAGACTGCTCTAATTTTGTGATTTCTTTCTCCGCCAACCTTTACCAACCTTCCTCCAACTATGTAAATGTGAGTTGTTGTTGTTACTTGTGTAAATGTATAGTAACTAGTGACAAAGTCATACTGTCACGATTTCCTCAAATGCCTTTGTTCTCGAATGGTTACTTCATGGTTTTCAAATTTATTATGTTACGATCAGCCACCAGGTGAGGTACCCCAAGTTAATATGGTTCCACATGGATACACCAGATTGTTAAGCCTCTAGTTGGGACAGATGAATTGGCTCCCCTTCTTTTGTACACCCTGCCCCTTGTCTTTTTGCAACAAGGTTAATTTAATAATGATCCCCTCCCAGCAGATGCTTTTCTCCCATACCTAAATGAATTTATGCTTTAAAAGGAACCAATTTACTGCCACAACCTGGGACCAGGTCATTGACTATGTTTAAGACTAGATAGATAAGTTATTGATTGTCAGGGGTTCAAGGGTTATGGGGATAAAGCTGGAGAATGGGGTTGAGGAACTTATCAGCCATGATTGAATGGCGGAGCAGACTCGATGGGCTGAATGGTCTAATTTCTGGTCCTATGTCTTATGGTCTTATGGCTTTCGTGAGTTAACATAAGAGGAAGTTCATTAGATACTAAACACAAGAATTAATAACACAAAATAATTAATAACACAACATATTTACACACAGATTAGGAATAAGAAGCAAGTCCAATAAAAGATAAATGTTAAAAGATATATGGATCAGTCTTTTTGGTTCATTTGTGAAGTGTAGATGATGGAACATTATAGTTGAACAGTTAGTTTTTTTAAATTTTGGCTTTTGTAGTTTGTTGAAATCCTTTTACGATGCATTTTGGAAGATCCAATTCAAGAGCGAACTATACGGTAAATGGAAAAGCCCTGGGGAAAATTGATACACAGAGAGATCTGGGTGTTCAGGTCCATTGTACCCTGAAGGTGGCAACACAGGTCGACAGAGTGATCAAGAAGGCATATGGCATGCTTTCATTCATCAGACGGGGTAATGAGTACAAGAGTTGGCAGGTCATGTTACAGTTGTATAGGACTTTGGTTCGACCACATTTGGAATACTGCGTACAGTTCTGGTCGCCACATTACCAAAAGGATGTGCATGCTTTGGAGAAGGTGCAGAGGTGGTTCACCAGGATGTTGCCTGGTATGGAGGGCGCTAGCTATGAAGAGAGGTTGAGTAGATTAGGATTATTTATATTAGAAAGACGGAGGTTGAGGGGGGACATGATTGAGGTCTACAAAATCATGAGAGGTATAGACAGGGTGGATAGCAAAAAGCTTTTTCCCAGATTGGGGGACTCAATTACTAGAGGTCATGATTTCAAGGTGAGAGGGGTAAAGTTTAAGGGAGATATGAGTGGAAAGTTCCTTATGCAGAGGGTGGTGGGTGCCTGGAATGCATTGGCAGCGGAGGTGGTAGAGGCAGGCACGATAGCATCATTTAAGATGTATCTGGACAGATACATGAGTGGGCAGGGAGCAGAGGGATACAGATCTTTGGAAAATAGGCGACAGTTTTAGATAGAGGATCTGGATCGGCGCAGGCTTGGAGGGCCGAAGGGCCTGTTCCTGTGCTGTAATTTTCTTTGTTCTTTGTTCTTTTGTTCTGTTTTCTTTTGACAGTGGTTGGATGGCAGCAGTCAGGGCAAGAGAGTCCTTCTGTTGTCCTCTTTCTTTTTGATTGCTTTGATAGTTGCCTCAGTTCGCTAGACCACTTTTGTCCACTGGCACATACATAAGAGGTTTGAATGTTTTTCAACACTTCTGTATATTCCTAGAAGGGCAAAACACACACAAGAAAGGTCTGTAACAAGTGGCTTTATGCTGAGAGGTGGATGATCGGCAGCTCCCCTCATTATTGCTTCCTGTTACGTCTTTCTCCATCTCTCTGTCTTTCCATTTGAAATTTCCCTGACACTTTACAGATGCAACATTCAATGGGTTACACACTAGACTTTGTCCGACTGCCTGAATTTACATCCATAAGCTTTTTCATCTGCAGCAGTTAACATTTAAAAATACAAATTTTGAAAAATGAAAAATTAAAAATGTTCCTTGTATTTTGGGGTTCTGATCTGTTGCCATGACGGTTGCATATTCTTGAATTACATGGTACAATAATATCCTGCCAATACTTAATACATATTTAATACCTATTGTGGTAATTACACCTTTTTTCCAAGTCTAGCAGTACATGAGTTTACAACTATAAGGACATACAAATTAGGAGCAGGAATAGGCCTTTTAACCTCTTTAGCCTGTTCTACTATTTCAAAAAGATCTTGGCTGATCTCACTGTGGTCTCAACTCCACATTTCTGCCTATCCCGATACCACAGACTCCCTTAGTTGAAAAACTATCTATGTCTGCCTTGAGATATTCAATGACCCTTTTATCTATCACCTTTTGAATTGAATTGAATTGAGTTGAATTGAATGATTTATTTTCACTTGTAGTTAAGGGAAAATACAGTGAAAAGCTTCAACAGTTGCCACACTCCAGTGCCATTTTGAATAACTTAAAATAGCTTTTAGAAAATGATATAATTGATAAAGAGTCCTTCTTTTTCCCTTATCCGCTGCTCTAGTTCACACCACCACTGCCCAACATTTTTTACCGGACCCACAAATGTCAGAGTTGCCAGTTTTCAGGTGCCATCTCTCACTGCTGGGCCCACCTCGCCGATGCCACCATCGATGCCGATGCACCTCCACCATCTCCTCTCCACTGCCAGAGCCGGACTGACCAAATACTCTCAACTGTTTCTGTACAAAGGCTATTTTTGATATGAGCGGGTTTTTAGAATCGCTTCTGATGCCCTACCAGATGGATGGGCTGGATACAATGGAGAAGTCACCAGGGCCCTCCCACCAAATGTGGGCACCTCATCAACTCAGGATTCAGAGATGAGGCCACATGTCTCCACTTGCTGGGCAATTCCCTTAACTGTGCCTATTTGTTGCTTTTTGGAGCATTTTCTAATCTATAGGTTCTAAAGAAATTATGTTCCTGTTATCACAAATCCCTGTCTTCTTCAGCCCTAATTAGAGCAATAAATTGCAACTTTCAGCACCATTACATAATTTATCCCAACTTATTCTGGCCAAGTCTTTCTGCTTTTCCAAACTATTCTTACATATTTCCAAAGTTTGATTTGTAACATTCCATTCCTCACACCAAACTGGGTGGTGATTTCTGACATTCTATGATTCAGCCTTACTACCTGATCACCACTTCCAGTGTCTACTGATAATGTTATTGAGGCTCACCCACTGCTTTGTTAGGTGAAGCCATGCTGTAATTAGGAAAGTTGAAATTCTGATTTTTGTATTCAGTAAGTCTTAATTTGCTTTCACTGTTTTTCCTCATGCTGTCTTGTTCTTCTTACAAGGCTTCTCTAATTTAAATGTACATTCCTTTGTTAAATCATCACAGTTAGGAGGTTTGCAAGCTACTCCCACCAATGATTTATATCAATTTCTGTTTCTCACCTCTACCTCCCGACTCCATTCATTACAATTTCTCCTTTTAATTGCTCTGATGGAATGTTACCATTCCCCTTAGTTTTGCAACTTTTTTGTTTAAAATGTCTCAAATTCAGCTCCCATACGTCCTCAGATTGTAGCCAAGTTTCTGTGAAAGCATACTCTACTCGATTCATAGGATCACAAAAGTCTTGTGGCAAAAATGGAGGCCATTCAGCCTATTGTCCCAATTCTCGCTGGAGTTTCTCCATTTTATTTGACGATAAACCCAGTGGTCTTGTGAAATGTTTATTTACATCCCTCCAAGACCCTAGTTTAAATTTGAGTATTAGACGCTTGCAATCTGCTTTGAAAAGGCAAAAGACACTTTAGTTTCCATTTTAATCCATTTTCGGTTTCACATTTCAGAACTAAGGATGATCCTTTTAGATGGCTCCAGATTTTATCACATTCAAATTCTGCTCTCGATTTCTTCTCATAGGGCTCAAATTCCTTAAACACCATGGACTAGATCATCTAAAAATTAAGCACGATGATTTTGAGGATAATCTATAATACATCAAATTCTATGACTGCCCATCAAAACAGAAAATTTTAATATTAACTGGATTGTGATGTCAGTCCCCTCAGAAACATTATCATCACAAGTGATGTGGTATACAATGTGGCATAAACGGTATGAATACTAATTTTAATTGGGCGTACAGTATGACATTATTTGCCCTTTGAAATCTGTGCCATTACACCACATACATTACACATTGGTCGAATTTATTTAATAAAGTAGTTGATCGTCAAACATCAATCCAAAAAAGTGTCATAAGAAACAGCCATGTTGAATGTTTCTCAAAAGGTGTAATTATTTTAAGGTTAAACTTATATACCATTTAGTGGCTTGAGAAGATTGGTATTGGAAGAATTGTCTGGAAAACATTCCCGAGGACAGTGTGCTGCTTCGTTGTGTTCGAAATATTTCCTTTCCATACTTTAGTGAGCCCTTTTGTCTTATTGGATAGCAAGGTGTTGAACTGACAGTGTGTTAACTGTCCACAATCCTAATGGTCTCATTGAAGTGCTCATATTCGGCTTTGCTCTTCCAAAATACATCACACTGTTAGAACATCCAAGGTGAAGTCATCAAAGCACCTGATGCTTGACTGAATAGTATTATTAGCACATCTTTAATAGTAGAATCTACCCTGAGAATTTTCTTAGTGATTAGTTTATTTCCTATCAAAATTGCGGTATCTACATCTCATTTATTAATCTTCTAGTGTGAGCATTATCAATCTTGTGGTGGAACAGCTTCTCTGGCCCATTCACTGGAACAAAAGTAAAAGTTGTCCAGACACGTAAGGTAAGCAGCAAAGGAATCTGTTACTTGAGACAGAATCCATTAGGAGCTGTCACTGTTTGAACATTCTACTGTCACCAGATGGATACAATCGATTGTCAAATAGTGAGACAGCAGCAAAAGCCACGTTGAGATAAAACAAGTGAAATGGCTGGCAGCCAGAATACTTGGAATGGAGGACACAGCAAGAGAGAAATTCTGAAGAAGGAATACAGAACAAACGTGGAAACCATGGCTTCTGCGAGGAAGATAACCCTTTAAATCAATGAAGGAGGAAGTACAGACAAGGGTTAGTCTAGAAGGGATGAATTTCTAATTAGGAGTACTGTAGACTTTAGGTTATCACTAGGACAAAGTCTGTTATGAACAATTCCAGCTATGAAATGCATTTATTTAGGACGTTAAAGTGTGATAGTCAGGTAAAATGGATTCAGACATGGTAACTTTTCGCCTTTCAGGATTATTCTATTTCAACCCAGGCGTCAGTTTGTTCATGTTTTGCAAATTTTAACCGTTCAGTTTGGTTCAAGGGTATAATAGAAGGCTGTTAGAGCTAATCAGAAAGATGTTACTTCTTCCCATATTTGGTTGTGTATAAGCTTGAGCCAAGAAGATTTAGGAAAATAGGAACATGATAGGCCATTCAGCCCTTTGAGCCTTCTCTACTATTCTAGATCATGGGTGATCATCCACTTCCATGTTTTCTCACACAATGTGTACATCCTTGAATGTAGGGACACTATCACAGAGCCAAAAGAACGCTTAAAAGTGTTGTTCAGATATTTTCTAATCAACCCATTCAAAGATGTTATAAAACACTCTGGAGCAGGTAGGACTTGAACCCCTCCTGGTTCAGAGGTAGGGTCACTACCACTGCACAACAAGAACTCTAAAAAGTGTTGTTCACTGGAGACAGACAAATGTCTTGGCCTGATTGCAGTGAGTTAGGAAAAGATTCCTCCAATTTTCTTTCAACTTTATTTCAATGAAAACAATAATTTAGAATTAAAAGGAAGTGTTCAGCCCAGCTCCTTTCCTCTTTGGTAAAGCTACTCAATTAATTCCAGTCCCTAGTCCTTTCCCATTAGCCCTGAAAATACCCTCCCTTCAAAAAATTATCAAATTTTGTTTTGAAAGTTACTATTTAATCTGCGTTTTCTTTCCAGTCAGGCAGTAGTCTCTAGCTCGCATGAACTCACTGCATGATATTGTTGTTCCTCATGTAATCTGTAGTTCTTTATCCAATCACATGAAACCTGGCCTCTGGTTAGTGATCCTATTGCAAGAGGAAATCGATTCTGGCCTTATTCACTATTTGATAAGTTACCTTTACATTGGATCTTAAACAAAAAAAAATCCCAAAATGTTCCACAGCCGACGCTGTTAAATAACTCAACAAGTTGGATAGGAGTATTGGAATTGTTGTTCTTTGAGGAAGGTTTTAGATCAGTATATCAGACAGTAGTAATTGTTACTTGCTGAGGATGGCCTCCTTTGAGACAACTCACAAGTATTCCTAATCTCTTTCGACACATCCCATTTACACCATGGCCTTGATGGATTTGTTCTTGTCCAGCACCATCCATTAGTTGGAAACAGGTGAAAATTCTTATTTGTCTCTTTCTCTGAGACAATTAGGGCTTGCGTGGAATTCTAACATGAACGATTTTGGGTTTCCCAGATCTTGATGACCCTTCATTGGAAATCATTAATATTATTTTGCTTTGAAAATATTGATTCAGAAAGTGGTGCTTATTTGTGAAGATGTTATTCCTCCAGAAACATCTTGAGCATAGAATTTGTTTATTTAAGCTGCCTGCCATGGGCCTAGAATACAGAGAGATGACAGATGAGTCAGTTTTGTGTTCTAAATACAGAATGGACTGATAAGGGTCTTGTGGTGTGGTGGCAATATCTGTAGGTCTGCATCAGAAAGTTCAGGTTCTGGTACAATCTGCCCTGGCGGTGTGTCATAAATGTCCACACAGATGGATTGAAATGACTAGAATAAACTGCAAAGGATCTTGTTGCACAGTAGTGGCATTCCTACCCTGTAGGCCAGGGTTCAAGCTCCACCTCCTCCAAACATGTATCATAGCATGTGTGAGAAGGGCACTGACTCAGTCAATGCAGCCACCAACCTCTATCCTGTCTCGCTGGAAATGAGGATGCAATTTGCTGGTGTCAGGAGAAAGCTGAAGGCTTTGTTCTTCTTTGTTTTCAACCCTGTGGAGAACATTGTCATTATCCAAGACCAAGGGCTGGGAACTTCAACCTTTCTATGAAAGACCATTTAAATCACTACGCAGGACCATTCGTATGCCCTTTTTCATGATACCTAAACTATATGACATAATTTCCTAAAAATGGAGCTGACAACCAAAGTCCTGACAGAGATACTGAGGTGTTAAGGCCATCGTATTCCTATGGTGCCAAGGACTTTCTGAGTGCAGTCAGAAACTGAAAATAGAGGGAAAAACCATGTGCTTCTCACAGTATCAGTCACGTCTCAAAGGCTTGTGGTCTCATCTGAATCTAAAGGTGAAAGGTTCAAGTCCCACTCTGTAGACATAAAGCCGTATAGATATATAGCACAGACACAGACTGAAGTGATTGCAACCAGTTCAGCCAGGTGGACATCATGGAATATGAGTTCCCTCACTGGGGCTGTCAAACTGGTCCAATCAGGGAGCCTCAGCTCACAGATAAGAACAGGAATGTCGGACATCCTGTTCATTCCGAGAGCTAGCTCTGAGGGAGTTGGATCAGTGTCGGGGACTCTCTGTGTGTAAAAGGTGACTTGGTGACGGGATACTGGCTCCTGTAGAGTTATTTCGCAGACCCTTCAGCCCAACTCGTCCATGCTGACCAGACATCCCAATCTGACTTAGACCCAGTCACCAGCATTTGGCCCATATCCCTCTAAACCCTAGGCTGCTATTCCCAAAGCAAGACTGAAGAAGTGCTGCACTGTCAGAAGGTGTCATCCTTTCGGTGCAAGATTAAACTGAGGCCCAAGCTGCACTCTCAGTTGAATGTAAATTAATTCACAGTGCCATTTCAAAGAAAAGCAAGGGTGTTCTCCACATTGTACTGGCCGATATTTATCCTTTGACCAAAATCACAACAGATCTATTCAGGTACAAGGTAATTCTTTTTGGGACCTTTCTGTCTGTAAATTGAATGTCCCATTTCTGACATTACCGTGATCTCTTTATTTCAAATCTATTTCATTGATGATAAGGAGTTTTGGAAAATCTTGAGGTCATGAAAGATGCTATCTAAATGTAAAACATTATTGTTTTCTAAGACTCATTCATCCAGTATTCATCTTCTAAAGAATTTTGGTACTGTAAGCTCCTGCACAATGAAGACACCTTAGCTACGTGCAGGAATGCAAAGAAATACTTCTGCGGTCTGACACCCACATTGGAAATGTCTAAACCACTTAATAAAAAGTCTCAACATGGGTGATGTGTGCTATTTCGTTTTCAAGGCAGCTGGGCTATCTAGCGAAAGCTGGGCATCTGTCCAACTGGTATCTTTTTCTCAGAAAAAGATGTAGCTGGCATCCCTTGCATGCACTGCAGTTGTTATTTCTCTACTATGTGTGCTTTCTAGTCTAGAGCAGAGGCTGGCTTTGGAAGGCTGTTTGGAGAGGAGGCTTCATATTATGGTGATGTTGCAATGCTGATTCAGATGATCAGGTTATTGGGTTGCAGACATAATCACTGCATGACTGCCTGTTTTTTAAGGCAGAGGCAAAAAGAGCAGGGTCGTACCCAAGTACAACTCCTGAAGTATATCACAAATATAGCCCCAATACCTCAGAGATCATAGTATTCAGTCACAGCCCAACAACTTCCATTTCAAGGATGCAGTATGCTTGTGCTTTCCCAAAGGAAGGACATTCTTATTCCATTGCAATGTGCAATACCAAAGAAGGCAGAAACCAAAAACAATGAACTAAAATACTAACGGGGAAAACTCAAAATATAGAGGCCTTCTCCAACCATGCAGCCAAATGAATGTAAAATTTCAAAAAGACTCCAGTATGCTCTATAATTACGGTCCACACTCAAATTGCGAATGGCATTTCAATCAAGTCCATCATATCAGATCAGGGCAAGATTGATAAAGTACTTAAATTGTTTCATTAGCTCTATGCATCAGTGAAGTTAGGACCATAGAATATACAGTAAAATTGATTGGATTCTGTCCGTTATTTACTGCCTCTATGGTGAAGATACAAATTTTATGGGATGTGTTTTTGTGAAGACGAGAATGCAAGATTTGGCCTTACTGAAATATTCACTGTTGACATCATTCTGAATTGCTTTAACAGGTCTGCATACTTTGTGAAAATTAACATTTTACAATTGAATCTCCACATTTAACAACAGTGGATACCAGGATACATCAGTATTCTTGTGTGTCTCTAATGGTCAGCTTTGTAAGGACATAAATGGAGGAAAATATATTTTAGATTATACTTCTCTCAGCTGCATATCTGTATAACATATTTGTTCATTATGGGGACTGGTTTTGTACACTCATACCCAACAAGGCTGACATTTTTGCAGGCAGAAAACACCCTGTTTATGACAGCTAGCTCATGGATTTTAAACAGCAAGATGTGAAGTGTACTCCCCTAGTGGATCTACAAAGAGGACAAAGTATTCTGCCATTCTATTGCATTGTTAAAAAATTGATGAAACAGCAGAAATCAACTTATTAACAGAGTCACCTTTCCCTTCAATTTGTCACATCGTTTTGTAAACAGAGCATGTGCCATGTCATCCTGTAAGGAAAGGTTTCTGTAAAATATCAAAACGAAAACTAACTTTAGAACAAAGAGGAATACTTGGCATAAATGTTGCACAACTACCAACTATCACTCATCTTGATTCACTACAGTGTGCCTGAGGAAATGAATTAAGTGCGATAGGGTTAAGTTTAATGGATTTGTACAAAGACCACATTCTCCTTTCACAAAGAAACAAGATTGCTTATTTCCTTCTTCATGCTTCATCTCTGTAAGTGTCTTGTCTGATCTGCTTAAAACCAGGGGATTGTTCTCATAAAATGCCCCACACCCACACAGTATACAGTGGAGTAACCTCTAGGGGGGAGAGCGAAAAAGAAGCAACCTTACTCCCTCTCTCCCAAAGTGCTTTAAAACTAATAAAGTACTTTTAAAAAAAGAATGTAGTCACTGTTTGAACGTTTGTAATACAATTGCTTGCTCTGCATTATCCCATGTCAGCTATGTACATAAGTTTAAGTTTCTGAACATATGGAAAGTGATGACTGTACTCAATATAGGTGATATCAATAAGAATCATATCAAAGGAGTCTTTGGCAGACTTGTTCAATGGTATTAAAGCAAACAAATCCATGAAGATGTGTGCTATTTATCCTGTCTCCCATAGAGTCATACAGCATGGTCCAACCAGTCCATGCTGAACATAATCCCAAATTAAAGTAGTTCCACCAGTCTGCTCCTGGACCATATCCTCCAAATCTTTGCTGTTCATGTACTTATCCAAATGTCTCTTAAACTCATGACAACATTTATGGAATACTGACAATCATATGAAGGAACCATGAATATTCCTGTTATAGTCAGTGCCCAAACTGACAAAGAAATTGAGAAGATAAACTGAAACAATGTTGGCTAATTAGTTTGATATCATAAAGAAGTGAATGACAAATTGTACGTATACAGCACTTTTGAAGACCGTCAGATGTCTCGAAACACTGTAAAGTCAACTGTAGTTTTTAAGTATAACTCTCTTGTCATGTTGTGGGGAAATGTGACATTCAATGCTTGCACCACAAAGTCCCACAAGCAGCAATTAAATAAATGAGAAAATGATCTATTTTGGAAGTTGGTTAAGGGTAAATGTTGACCAGGCAATTGGGAGAACTTCCCTATTCATCGTATTTTTTTACACTCACCTGAGAGATTTTAGTCTCAGAGAGTTAACATCTTGAACCAGGTATTACTTTGCTAGCACTGCTCTGTAATGTAATTGTCAAGAGCAAGCGTGCAAGGAAATTAGATAAAATATTTGAAGCAAATGGTGCCTAATGTTGTTTTTAAATTGTGGCTCCTCTTTGAGCAATATTCTTGAATTTTCTGGGAAAATACCTTCCAAATAAGCACGGCTAATTGGAGTTCAAAGCTCCATCTGCCAGGCGGCTACATAAATTCAACGTGAAATGAGTGGAAATAAAAACCTAGAAAGTGTTAAAATGGGACGGATGCACTGTTTGAATTTACATCAATGACATGCATTTGGAAACTTTATGAAGGAGATCAACACAGGATTTCTGGTGTACCTTCTAAATCTATCTACGTATCCCCCATGGTTTCGCACTGCAGTCTCGGAAAGGAATACACCATTGCATTCATTCATTCGACGTTTTAACGTTCGTTTTTACAAAAGATACCAATCGCATCTCGTTCTGCATTTGCAGTAGGTAACATACCACCTAACTAATTGAGTGGATAGTATAATCAAACAATTGTGGCTCGCAATTTCCATAAGAGTTCAACTCATTCCCCAACGGAATTTGGGAGATCGTCAGGGCAAAACGTCGTAAACCGTCAATTTGAGCATTTAATCCCTGGGGATCACATGCTGGAAATTCGCGATTCAACTCAGAATTAGTTTGTTATCGCATCTGATTTTGCATTTCGCAGCAGCAAAAGAACTGTTCTCATTTTTCTCCCCCCTTCGGAAGTTCGAACGCTGAAATTCCAACCGAATCCACGTCAGGTATTTGTGCGTTAAATCGATCAGTTTTCTTTCATATCCACCAGTAACAAAAGGTATCGGCAACTCTCGGAGTTTGAGTACCCCACTAGTCAGTAATGAACAGGCTGGGCCAATCACCCAGTAGTTTTATTTAAAACCTAATTTACTCTGCTGCCCAAGTTTGTCAACTACAAAACTCCCAGATTGCATCCAGATGAATTTGGTCTCGGGGCAGTGTGAATGGGTGTGTTTCTGTCCTGTTAATCAATCCCAGAAACAGGTCACACTCTGGTTCTGTCGCCTTCAATTGAGTTACCTAAGAAAAATATTCAATCTGTACTTGATGTCATCCCATTTTCCAAATCTTAGTTTTGGACATGCATGCCAGGGGTATATGTCAAATACATTTCAAATGTTAGGGGTTCCTGGTCCTCACACCCCGTCAGTCATAGGCTTCACATCCCCCATTCTCTGGATTAAAAAAAATCCCTTCAAATCTCCTTTAAACCACCTAACTTCATGCTAAATCTATGCCCATGCTTATGGACCCTTCAACCAAAGGGAATAGGGCCTTCCAATCCATTCCATTTGGACCCCTCCTAATTTTATGCACTTCAGTTAGGTTTCCCTGCAGTTTCCAAGGAAAGGAACAACAGCCCAAGTAATATTTCATCTGAGCTGAAATTCTCAGCTGAGGCAAGGCCCTTGTATGTCAGTTCTGAAGGATGAAACATCACCTCCTGTTGTTTTGACCCCACAGTGCTGCCATGCCTGCTGTGTTTCCCCAGAACTCTGATTTTATTTCAGTTTACTAGCATCTACAGTATTTTGCTTTTATATCCTTGTGGATCTGCTCTCTATCCTCTGTTTGGTGGTCAGCATTGCAGCATAACTCTAGCAGTGGCCTAACCAGTGTTTTGTGCTTCTTCTGTTCTATGCTTCTGTTGACAAAGGCAAGTATAACTTAAATAAAAACAAAATACTGTGGTTGCTGGAGATAGAAAATAAAAACAGAAACTGCTGGAGGAACTCAGCAGCTCTGGCAGTAACTGGAGAGAAAAACAGTTAACATTTCAAGTCCAGTAAAACTCTTTGGAACTGTAAACTATGCCCAATGCAAATCTTTCTTTTCAATGGTTTTTGCAGCTGGTTCATTCTACTCACATCTTAAGGCACGCAATTTTGTCAGTTCATTTCATAGAGATGTCAGAGTTGGTTAATATAATATAATCTTCAATTAAACTTCACACATTTAAAAATATTCACTGCTCTGTTTTTTCTACTTTACACCTTGGGGCAGCTGCTGATTTATTTTCCGGTTATCAAGGAATGTGGCAAGACATAATTGACTGCTCTTTCCCAGAATATTCTGAGAAAGTGGTGGGAGGGAGGTGTGTTCTTGTGGGATTGGAACAGAGGAGTTGTGTCCTGGAATGTTATGGATTGGAAAGGTAAGTGCTCGATTAGGTGACCAGCATGGTTAGATTGGAATGACAAAAAAAAAAGTGCTGGAGAAACTGCAGGGCTGGCAGCATGTGTGGGGGGAGGGAAACAGAGTTACGTATGAACGTACAAATTAGGAGCAAAAATAGGCCAATCAATCCTTTATGCTTGCTCTATCATTCAATAAGATTATGTTTGGGCTGTTTGTGTTTCAAGTTTGATCTTTGATTCCCTCGTCTAACAAGAATCTGCCTACTTCCATCTTAAAACATATTTAATGACCCTGCCATCAGTGGCAGAGAGTTCCAAAGTGGGACGACACTTTGAGAAAAAAAATCCTTCATTTCTGTCTCTAATTTTAAGGTGGTGTGCCCCAAGTCTGGACTCGCTCACAAGAGGTTTGATTGATTGATTTGATGTATTGTCAGGTGTATTTAAGTACAGTGAAAAGCTTTGTTTGCAACCAGTACAGGCAGGTCATGGTAAGCAAGGACACATGTATCATAGGGTGAAGAAAACAACCTTGGACATGGTAAGGCATACAGGTTACACCGCACAGGACGTGCACTAGGCAACATCAAAAATAACATGATCAGCTTTATTTGAAGTTAGAGAGTCCTTTAATCAGTCTAATAAAGGCAGGGAAGAAGCTGTTCTTGAACCTGCTGGTGTATGTGTTCAAGCTTCTGTATCTTCTGCCTGATGGAAGAGGTTGTAGTAGAGCATTTTTGTGGTGGGATGGGTCTTTGATGGTGTTTGCAGCTTTTCTACAGCAACGAGATGTGTAAATGGAGTCCATGGATGGGAGGTTGGCTTCCATGATGGTCTGGGCTGTGCACACCACCTTCTGTAGTTTCTTACGGTCCTGGGCAGAGCAGTTGCCATACCAGACTGTTGTACACCAGGACAATATGCTTTCTATGGTGCATCTGTAAAAGTTGGTAAGGAATCATACTTTCCAAAGCCGCCTTGTCAAAAGCATTCAGGATCTTATAAACCCCAATCAAGTGACTCCTCACTCTTCTAAACTCCAGTGCAAACAAGCCCAGCCTGTCAAATTTATCCCCATCAGACAATCCACTCATTCGAAGTATCAATCCAAGTATCAATCTATTCAAACTCTTCTGAACCACCTGCACTGACTTTCAATCCTTCCTTAAATAAGAACTGCATAAAGTATTCAACATTTGTTCTCATCCTCTGTAACACGAAGTCAAAGTTGATGTTTCACGTCCAATATGACTTAGAGTCATGGAGTCATACAGCACAGAAACAGACCCTTTGGTTCAACTCATCAGCACCAACGAAACATCCCCATCTGACCCAATCCCATTTGGTCCATATCCCTCAAGGCACAAAACAAACCTTCCACATGAGACAGATGTTCACTTGTACATCTGTTAATGTGGTCTATTGCATCCCCTGCTCCCGATGTGGCCTGCTCTACATCGGTTAGACCAAGCGGAGGCTCGGAAACCACTTTGTGGAGCACCTGTGCTCTGTTTATGACAAACGACAACACCTTCCAGTTGCAAAACATTTCAACTCCCCCTCCCACTCCCTGGGTGACATGTCCATCCTGGGCCCCAATGACTGGAAACTGGAGGAGCAGCAGCTCATATTCTGCCTCAGGAGACTACAGCCCAATGGCCTAAATGTAGATTTTACCAGTTTCAAAATCTCCCCATCCCCGGCCTCATCCCATGACCAACCCTCCCTCTCAACCCTGCCTCCTTGACCTGACACAACCTGTTCATCTTCTCTCTCACCTATCTGCTCCTCCCACCTCACTGACCAATCCTCACCACTCCCTACCTGCACTCACCTATCACCATCCCACTTACCTTCCCCAGCCACACTCCTCCACTCTATATTTATTTCTGAGCTCCCTTCCCCCTCCCCCATTTCTGAAGAAGGGTCCTGTCCCAAAACTTCACCTTTCATGCTCCTCTGATGCTGCCTGGCCTGCTGTGTTACTCCAGCTCCACACTGTGTTATTCTAGCTTCCATGTCCTTCTCCACAGTAAATACTTACGTGAAATATTCATTTAGTATCTCACCCATCTCCTGTGATTCTACACATGTTGATCTTTAACTGGCTGTATTCTCTCCCTAGCTACTCTTTTACACTTAACATACTTACAAAAGTTTGGATTCTCCTTACCTTTATTTGCCAAAACTGTATCATGTCCCCTTTTTGTCTTCCTGATTTCCCTCTTAAGTATACTCCAACTGCCCTTATACTCCTCTAGGGATTCATTCGATCCCAGCTGTCTCTACCCGATATATGTTCCTTCTTTCTCTTGACTCGAGTCTCAATTTCTCTAGTCATCCAGCATTCCTTACAGTTACCAGCCTTGCCCTTCACAATAATAGGAACATACTCTGAACTCTCATTATCTCATTTTTAAAGGCCTCTCATTCACAACTGTCCCTTTAACTGCGAATAGCGTCCCCCAATCAACTTTTGAAAATTCCCATCTAATACCATCAAAATTGGTCTTGCCCCAATTTAAAACTTTAACTTTTTGATTGGTTCTATCTTTTTCCAAAACAATTTTAAAAGAATTATGATCACTTGCCCCAAAGTGCTCCGCCACTGACACCTTAGTCACTTGCCCTGCTTTATTTCCCAACAGAAGGTCAGGTATTGCTCATTCTCTTATAGGTACATCCACATACTTAATAAGAAAATTTTCTTGTACACACTTAACAAAGTTTTCCCCGTCCAAGCCCTTAACACAAAGGTTCTTTGGATATTTTTTCCATATACTTTCTTGACCAATACATCCACCTATTGTGTACTTTCAGAGATCTGTGTGCATTCACTCTAAGTTCCCTTTGTCTCTCTCTCTTTATTGTAACCTACGTTCCATTGTATATACTATCCCTTGCCTTGTTAGCCCTCTCCAAATCTATTACCTCACACTTCTCCAGTTTAAACTCCACTCAGGTGTTCTGACCAATCCATTGATATTGTCCTGCTATCCATGATTTTCCTCTTCGTCGTCCACCAATGATCAGTTTGTATATTGTTTTCAGTCTTCTTAGTCATACTTCCTGTGTTTAGATTCACAGAGTTATACAGCATAAGAACAGACCCCTTGGCCCCCCCATGTCTATACTAACCAGCAAAGACCTAACTACATTAATCTCATTTACTTGCACTTAGTCCATGCCCACTATGCCTAGGCATTTTGAGTGCTCATCCAGATGTTTTATAAATGTTGCGAGAGTACTTGTCTCCACCACCCTTTCAAGCAGCACATTCCATATATCTACTAAGCTCTGGGTGAAAAAACAACTTTTCTTCAGTTTACCTCTAAACCACTTGCTCCTCTTCTTAAACTCATACCCTCTGGTCTTAGACATGTCTGTCATGTGGAAGAGATTCTCATGAGCTACTCTGTCTAACACTCATGATTTTCTATACCTCAATCAGATCCCCCTCAGCCTCCTCTACTCAAAGGAAAACGAACTCAGCCTATCCAGTCTGTCCTCATAAGTGAGACTTTTCATCCCAGGCAACAGCCTAGTGAATCTCCTCTGCACTCTCTCTTGTGCAACGATGCCTTTCTGATAGTGTGGTGACCAGAACTGCAAGTGGAGTATTCTATCTGTGGCCTATCCAATGTTTTGTAAAATTATAACAAGACTTCCTTGCTCCTATATTCTACTCCCCCTCTGAGAAGGCAAGCATCCCATGTGCCACTTCACTACCCTGTCTAACATGCTGACACCATTGGGGGATCTATGGACTTATACACTAAGGTCCCTTTGTTCCTCAATATTCCCTAGGGACCTACCATTCATTGTGTATATCCTTCCCTTTCCTTCCAAAATGCATCACCTTGCACTAATGGGGATTAAATTCTTTCTGCCATTGCTCTGCACAGTTTACCAGTTAATCAGTATCAGGCTGTAGCTTGAGACCAACTCCACACTATCAACACCATGTCACCTGCAGACTTACTAATTATACCTATAATGTTCACATCCAAGTTATTAATGTACATAATGACCAGTAAAGATCCCAGCACTGATCCCTTTCATGGTCGCAGGCTTCCAATTACAAAATAAACACGCCACCCTTCCCTCTTCCTAATAAGCCAATTTTGGATCCAGTTTGTCAACTTGCCTTGGATCCCATTGGGTCTTACATTTTGGACCATCCTTCATGTAGGACCTTGTCAAAGGCCACATTAACAGCACTTCCTTCAGCAACATATTGAGTCACCTTTTCAAACATCTCAATTAAATTAATCAGATAGGATCTCCATGTAACAAATCCATGCTGACTATCCTTGATCAATCCCTGCCTTTCCATTGATTAGTCCTGTCCTTCTGAATATTTTCCAATCATTTCCCTACCACTAAGATCAGACTAACTGGTCTGTAATTACCTGGGCTATCTCTGCTGCCTTTCTTGATCAAAGGAACCACATTAGCTATCCTCCAATCATGTGGCACTTCACCTGTGACTGGCGAAGTACTAAATATATTCACCAGGGTCTCAGCAATCTCATCCTTTGCCTTTCATAGCAGTCTGGGATACATTTCATCAGGCCCTGGGATTTATGCACCTTTATGCCAACTAATACCTCCTCCTTATTTATTTTAACATGTTCGGGAACCTCACCATCCCAAGTGAAATCCCTAGCTATATTGTCTTTTTGCTCTGTGAATACAGATGAAAAATATTCATTTAAGACCTCGCTTACATCCACGCAGAGGTTGCCCCTTTGGTCTCTAATAGCTCCCACTCTTTCCTTGGTAATTCTCTTACTCTTAATAGACATATAAAAAGCCTTGAGTTTTCCTTGATCCCATCTGCCAAAGATATTTTGTGGCTTGTCTTTGCCCTCCTAATTTACATTTTAAGTAACCTCCAACACTTGCTATACTTTCGAAGGGCATCTCCTGTTTTTAATGTGCTGTACCTGACATATGCTTCCTTCTTTTTCTTTATCAGACTCTCAATATCCCTTAACATCCAGGGCTACCTGGACTTTCTGCCCTTTCCCTTCACTCTGAGAGGAACATGCTGGCCCTGAATTCTCACTATCCTACTTCTGAACCATTCTCACTTCCCAAATGTAGACTCACATGCAAGTAGAAGCTCCCAGTCCATGTTTGCCAGAGCCCATATAACGATATTGAAATCAGTCTTTCCCCAATTTAGACACTTAACTTCTGCACTATCCTTATCCCGTTCCATAATGACTTTGAAACTTACAGAGCTATGGTCATTATACCAAAAACGCTTGCCCACTGAAACTTCAACCACTTGACCAGCTTCATTCCCTGCCCCATCTCTAGTAGAACTACCTACATACAGCACTAGCACAAAAAGCTCTCCAGGATGACTTTAAAAATTCCACAATGTCTAATTTGCTCACACTAAGGCAGTCCTAGTTAATGTTAGCAAAGTTGAAGCCCCTTACAACTATAACTCTGTTTCTCTCACACCTTTCTGTGATTTGCCTGCATATCTTCCCCTCCATCTCCATCTTACTGTTGGGAGGCCTGTAATAAAGTCCCAGAAAGGTAATCACCCCTTGTTTTGTTTCTAAGCTGTACTCAGATGGCCTGTTTTGAAGATTCTACTCATTACTGTAGTGATGGTTCCCTTTATCAATAATGAAATGCTTCTACCTCTCTTCCCCCTGCTGTGTCTGAAACATCTACATCCAGAAATGTTGAGCTGCCAGCCCTATCCTTCTTTCAATCATATCTCAGTGATTCCAACAATATCATCATATTCCCATGTGCTAATCAATGCACTAAGTTCATCCGCTTAAACAGTCAAGCTCCTTGCATTAAAATAGATGCAGTTTAGCTTTCTGGACCTTCCATGTGCCTTATCCTGCCCATGTCTTCGCCACCTACTGGACTGTCCTAGCGTTCCTTCTATATCTGATTGGACCCTGCTCCTGACTTTACATCTACTCAGTGCACCACTCCCCTGCCAAAACCGTTTAACCTCCCAGCAAGGATATTGGACCCATTCCAGTTCAGGTGCCCAGCTTTTACAGATCTCACCTATTGCACAAGCTGTCCCGATCAGCTAAAAATCTAAAGCTTTCCCTCCTACACCATGCCTTTAACCAAGTGTTCATCTAACCTATCTCACTGTCTTTGTATTCCTATACTCAGTAGTGATTGGCACTGGAAGTAATCTGGAGTTTGCTTAGTAGTCTTCCTCTTTAATCTACTACCTAACTCTCTAAATTCATTTTGTAGGATCTCTTTTATTTTTACCCATGTCATTGGTACCAATATATATCACAATTGCTGGCTGTTCATCCTCCTCCTTCAGAATATCCTGGAGCCTCTCTGAAACATCCCTGACCCTGGCACCAAGGGGGCAACATAAGAGTCCTGCTTGCTGCTACAGTTTATGTTACAACTGAGTTCCCTGCTACTAAAGCTGTCCCAGTCTTTTTCCTGCCCTGATGTGCAGCAGTGCCAGTTGCAGTGATATAAACTTGGCTGTTCCTGCTTTCCCCTGAGGGGGGATTTCCCCCTCCCTCAAACAGTATGCAGAATGGTATATCTGTTTGAGAATGGAATGGCCAGAGGAACTCCTGCACAGGGAACCCCAGAGGGTACTAATCTTGCAGTGGTAGTATCCCTACCTCAGGAATAGGTTTCTAAATGTATTATGTAAAATATATACATATATACACATGTGACCTAAGCGGTTAGAGAACAAACTGATGAAAGACCAACTTAAGATTCTTGTGGAGAAGGGTCACTGAACTTGAAACATTAACATTGTTTTTCTCTGCACAGGTGCTGCCAGACCTGATGAGTTTCTCCAGCAATTTCTGATTTTTTTTATTTTCAGCATCCACAATTCTTGGTTTTATTTAAAATTCTTCTCAATAGGATCGTCAATCACGGATGAACATATGGAACAAAAAGGGTTTTGAGGAAGGGTCACTGGACCCGAAACGTTAACGCTGATTTCTTTCCGCAGATGCTGCCCAACCTGCTGAGCTTTTCCAGCAATTTCTGTTTTTGTGAGCATGTAGAATGGACTGCGAGGTGAGGGAGTCTTTCAGAGATTGAGTGGGTTGCGGAAGAAGCAGATGTGCGGGGAATGATCAATGAGGGAATGTGGCCCGTTCTAGGGAAATGCACCGAAACGGACCGATCGTCCTTAATTGATTGGTAGAAAGGACTCATAAGCGAACTCAACTGACTGCAATCACCTCGCAAAACTGAAGCCATGGAAAGGCTTAGAGAAGCAACAGAGCATGGAGTGTCTGCCCAGGCAGGAATTGGTATTCACTGTACTGGCTATCTCCTTTCACTTTGTGACTTCGAACTTTTATCTGAAGCTCTTCAAATGACGGAAGCAGGCTCCCACTCACTCCCAGGTACAAAACTATCCTGTGATCGGACAGGGGGCAATGACAGCATTGGGGATAAATGAGCTGGCAATGACTGAGCGATGAGAATTCAGCAGGAGCACGGGTTTAGCTCACCTTACATCAGCTTGTTCTTGGATTTTCATTCTGTCCCCTCTGTGCCTTTATTTGCCGTGTTTTATTTCCCCGGCTGTTCCTTTCCATTCAGTTTTAGGAAGACGGAGGGGCAGTGCTTGCTGTAAGTCTGCTGACAGCTGTGGTGAATGTATTAAACCGTTATTAGTAACCTGACACCTCATTCTGCAGGGAGGAGCCGCTGCAAACTCAGCCCTGAAGCCAGTGGAAGGGGGTTTGTTTTTGGGGTGGGGGTGCAGGAGGAGATGTGGATATCCAGGAGGAGGACAGCAATAGCAATCCGGACAGACACACATCCAGAGCTGTGTGTGTGAGTGAGAGCCTGTACCGTTGGCAGTCGGTTCAGTCCCACATCAGCAGGAAGGGAGCACAGAGCCCGGGACCTTAGGCTGGAAGGACACCCCCAGTAAACTTCTTCCTGAAAGGCTGGGTATTTTTTTTGGGAAGGGTGGGGGGCTCACACAGACAGAGGTGGAGCTGCTCCGGGAGATCCAGGGGAGGGAGGAAGGGGGTATTTTCTCCCGCCTGCAGCCCGGGTGAGACCGAGGGACAATTAACAACTGCAAACAATAAGGTTTTATTTTATGAAAGCCTCTTTCCCCACAACATAGACAGCAGAGAATAGATCAGATAGTGTCTCTGTGTGTGTGGCTGTGAAGGGCCAGGAGCTGGAACCGAGAAAGGGGGCTGAGCTGTAAGATTGAACAATTTTTCTGCTTCTGCCCCCTCCCCCTGGGCTGGTTCCTGCGGGCGATGGCAGCTCACCGGCCACCCGGCTTTAAGTTTAGTGCCCGGGGTCCCTGGCAGCTGTACCAAGACCAAGGGCTGCAGAGAAGGTCGGTCTGGGAGTGAGGGGATCTCTCTCTCTCTCTCTCTCTCTCTCCATGTCTTGGAGAAGCATTTCAACATCCTGAGCCATTCCGAGCCGGACTACAACATCACTGACAGGAGCGGGGCTGGAGAGACCGGGCTAAAAGGTAAGGTGGGCTCAGGGGTTTAGGGGGCAGTGCCCAACACTGTCAGGCGGGGAGGGGCAGTATCCAGATTGAGGAGGCAGAAAGCAGCAGGAGGGGGCAGTGCCCAAGTCTAGATGGGCAACTTTTTATTTTGGAAAATGTTCCCTGCGTGCATTCTCATTTCTGTTTTAACAATCGGGCTGTCAACCCCATCGGAGTGATATCTCCGGGCAATGTCTCCAGCTGTTCGCCAGGTTGTTTGGGCAGCGACCGGTTAGCTCAAGGTTACAGGCGGGGCTGAGGTGGGGGCGTGCACTGCTCCCCCCGCCCCAACCCTCTCCGCCCCCAGCCCTCACTGCACTGCCTCCCCCCTACTGCCCTGTCATTGCCCTGACACCCTCTAACTGCCCTCTCGCTGCCCTGATCCCACCCTAACTGCCCTCTCACTGCCCTGTTACCACTCAACTGCCCTCTACTGCCTCGATTCCCCTCCATCTGCCCTCTCACTGCGCTGTTACCCTCTAACTTCCCTCCCACTGCCCTGACACCCCCCAACTGCCCTCTACTGCCCTGATCCCCTAACTGCCCTCTCACTGCCCTGATTCCCCTAACTGCCCTCTCACAGCTCTGACTCACCCTAACTGCCCTCCCACTGTCCTGTTACCCCTGAACTGCCCTCTACCGCCCCGATCCCCCTCCATCTGCCCTCTCACTGCGCTGTTACCCTCTAACTGCCCCTCCCACTCTCCTGACACCTCCCTAACTACCCTCTACTGCCCTGATCCCCCTCTATCTGCTCTCTCACTTCCCTGATCCCCCCAACTGCCCTGACTCCCCCCAACTGCCCTCCCACTGCCCTGACTCCCCCAACTGCCCTCTCACTGCCCTGACTCCACTCCAACTGCCCTCTCACTGCCCTAACTCCCCGCCCAACTGCCCTCTCACTGCACAAACGCCAAGTAGATGTCCACCCAGGCCCGCGGCTCTGATAGCGCAGCCACGTTAAGACTGATGACTCCAGTCCATGTTTGGGGCGAATCCGCTTTCACTGGGGGTCCCGGCTGCTCCGCTGGGCTCCCACTTTCTGAACTGGAGAGGAGAATTGGAAATGAACATCCTCAGGAAGTGTCCCGGTTACCTCGCTTCCCTCTATCTGTTTCTGCCCTTCTGACGCTAACCTCCGAACCCCCCAGCCTCTACCTCCCTCAAATTATCACTTTCCCTTTCTCTCACCAAATCCCTCTGCCTTCTTTGTCACTCCTTGTACAGACAATGTTGCCCCAACGCACCCACTAGCCCCTCACCCCCCCTATCCCGCGCCCCCCAGTACTTGGCACTGTGTACGAAGACCAGCTAATACAAAACAGATACCACCACTACAATAGGTACGTAATAATTATTCCCCATATCTGGGAGCTGTTTGCAGACAGGGAACGGGGCGGGTCAGAGATCCTGCTCATTCGCTATTGGAGCCTGTGTTATCGCTGGTGTCCGTGGCAATGTGCGGACACTTTGTCGTGTGAGAGATACTCCACACTCAATGGAAAGATCTCACCTTTTATCTGCCGCTGCGAGCTGTGTTCAGAAGCTGGGAGCGAGCAGCAGACGGCGGCTGTGCTGTTAGTGAGGGTAAGTCCAGGCAGTGTTGGAATGTTCTGCAGCTCCGGGATTCGGGGCCCGAGTGCCTGTTTTATTTTTGAAGAAGTGTCCCCACTTTCAGTGCCCTTCGGAGGGAATGCCTGCATATCGTTCTTACACGGGAACACACACACCCCTCTCCACTCTCTCTAGGGATAGTCTCCATTTTCCACACCCACCCTGTTATGCCCTTCTGGGGCAATTCACTATTATCTGCATCCTTTAGGACATCACAACTCCCTCCCCCCCTCCTATGCACAGCACCCCACTCCTCTGCCACCCCCACCCACCAAACACACACTGTCTGCATCCTTTAAGACATTCACCCTCACTCCTCCCAAACCCCCACCCCTCAACACACACACATACACAGCATTCACCATAGTTCCTTCCTCCCCAGCACCCCCATCTATACAATGACCATTGTCCGCACCCTTTAGAACATTCTCAATATACTCCACCCCAAACACACAGTCTGCTTTCAGCATTCAAGGACCCCACATTTATCTGTCTTTCTGTTTTATCTCACTTGCTTTGAGCTCCTCTGGCTGCTTCTGTGCTGGTACCTTGGGCAAAGGAAGCTGTCAGTGGGATCATCCCAAATGCTCAGGGCTTTTCTGATTGTTTTTCTCCTTCTTACTGCAAAACTAGTTTCTTAGCTCCAGAGATGCTAATTGGAGGCATCAATTTTACTGGAATTTGGGCCAGGTTATATTTGACGTTACTTACTTGTTGTGTACTTTCAGCATCTAAGTTGTGAATGTCAGAGTAATCCAGAGAATGACATGGTCATCAGCATTTCTTGTACCGATTCTCAATCTGTTGAATTTTAAGTGTAGAAACATCAGAAAAAGTTTGTTTTCCAGATCTCAGATTTAATCTCATCAAATCTGCCCCATGACAACAAGCAGGAAACAGTCCATTTGTTATCAGTGACCAAACGATATTTCCAGGTCTATGCTAAAGAAGTGGTTTATTCATGATAGCTGCTTTAGATGGTCTTTGGTGAGTTTCATGTTAGGTTTCATCTGTCTAGGCTGCAGACTCTTCCTCAGGGAGTGTAAAAAATTCCATGGCATCACTTTGAACAGGGGAATTTTCCCTATGGCCTGGTCAGTACCCGCTGAACAGATTAACTGGCATTTCATCTTCTTACTGTTGTTTTTGGAATATTATTGGATTCACACTGGTTGCTACATTTGCTTGCACAACATCTGGGACTTCATGTTAAAAAGTAATCTGTTAGTTGTGTTCCATTTTGTGGCATTGTGAAGACATGAAAAGTGCTCACTATATCAGTGCAAATACTCTTACATAAACTTATCTGTCCTGTCTTTTGGGAATTTATGCTGGATTCAGTGACAATGAATGAAAATTTAGGTAGAGCAAAAGTTATGGAACATTTAGCAAACACAACATAAACTTACTGAAGGTCAGTTATCCAATACGATGGTATGTGTAGTATAACATGGGCTTGGGCGACAAATCAATAGGAAGTAGATTCAGCAATATACTTGATTAGTCAGCAAATAACATGATGAGCTGCACATTCGGCAATGGATACCCAGAGTACAGTGAGTCATATGTAGGAATTTTCATTTAGTTTGATTCTCCCACCTCCCCACCCCCAAATCGTACCTCCCGGTCCTTGCCAAAGTTTGTGAACTCTTTTCCTGATTTCCTTTCAACTCTCAGAGACAATAAGGACTGCTGGAAGCCAGAGTCTATAGGTGTGAGGCTAGAAGAGTACAGCAGGTCAGACAGCATCTGAGGAGCAACAAAGTCAATTTTTTGGGTCAAAACATTGACTTTCCTGTTCCTCTGATGCAGTGCTTCTTTTCACCTCTGTCTGAGTTCATTTAGTGAGAAGGATGTAGCTAAATCCACAGTTAAAGATCACTTTGTGGATAGTGCAGTGTGATAGATGCTTGGTCCCCTTTTACAATTTGACTTGCTCTGAACTTGGCTGCACTATAACAAACTGTCTCGAGACTTTGACTGAAGTAAATTGTTAAATTACATGACCATGGCAATTTTCCTTGTTTTTTTTTGCTGATTAAACTGCTTTTATTCTAATGTTGTCCAGCAGTTTATCAAAACAAGTTTTAATTTCCTCAGGAGTTGCAATTTACACTGGTACATTGGAGTCCAGTGTAGCTTGTCATATTCATTTTAACCAAAAGAACAAGAAATGATACAGATGCAGTAGTTCCGTTAGACGAAACGCGACGTTATGTTAAACTGAGTTTTATAAGGATGAGTAGTTAGTAACCTAAAAAATTCCCATTCTGCCCAATTGCTATATATTAACTCTTTAGACTGAACCAAGTTTTCACCACTTTGCTTCCTGATGTTAGATTTGACTATCAATGTTTTCCACATTTTGGAATTGATGATTTCCAATATTAAGAAATGTGAATGATGGAATCTTCTGATCCTGAGGTCAGCTACATTCGTCAGACCTCCCAGTTTTGGATACCAGGTTGAATTTGATCAATAATTTTTGATGAAGAAATTTGTAGATTGCTGCGTGAATAAATATTCCCAGAGAGAAATAAACAAATGTTCATCTGGAAAATATGTTGCACAGAAACACATTTCTGTTTGGGTGCTTCCTCTGCGAAATAAGAACACCCAATACAGTGACAGCCTGTGATGTTAATCACTGGATGGCACATCATGGATTGGGTTGTGTAGTTTGCCCATTGGTGCTACTTGAGTCCCCATCAGGGTTCTCCCTGATCAGAGGAAATAGAGCATGACAGCCTACAATCAGAGAGAGGCAGGTGTTTCAGACACCAATATCAATATGACTGCAGCTCAGGCATCAATAATAACAGTCGAAAATCCTACTGACTGTATTTAACATTGTTAAAATCGATACCTCACTCTCCTAACAGTGGTCAAAAATGTGCAAACCTTTCGGATAAATGGCGGAAATGGCTGTTTACCGCAGTTATTTGAGATTTCTGCTGACCTTCCCAGTGAGCTACAGCAGGAGACTGGGAGAACACCCGTGGAAATCCCAGGCGCCAGTGTATTGTGTTATCATTGAGTTTTGTCTGTTTGCTCGGGAACCCATCCACAAACATCCTAAAGTAATCTCCTCAAGTAGTTAGATAATAGTGAGTCACTAGTTTTCCTGGGAAAGACAGCAATTGCAAATTCCCAGGACAGATGGCGCTGGTGCTGAACAAATTCAAATCAGGATATTGAGAAAGAACAGGGATCTTCCCAACTTTAGGGTCAGATGGAATAGTTAACAGACAGCACACTGGGGAGTGGAGAAAATTTCTGTTGCAGTGTTCAGTGAGGATTGTATTATGAGATGGAAATAAATTGTTTACAAAATTGTAACAAAGCTAAATTTTGTTTAATGTGTTCATTCAATAATATTTGCAATTTTTGTGCCTTATATTTTCATTTATAATTGTTTTTTAGATACTTTCAGTTTTAAAAGTTCAATCTGTGTTTCATATTCCAACAATCCAAAGGGATTTCTTGCTAGAACTTGGTGAGTTTAGAGTGCTGATAAGGATTAATAATTATTATTGAGTAATAGGCCCCTGAAAAGAACAAATTATCTGTAAAAGGCTAGGTTCCAGACCATAGTTTACACAAACTGCTCTCTCAGTGGAGAAAATCTGAAATTATAATTCTGATGTTTGGAAAAGGAGGAAAACATGGGACAAAGATCAGTTAACCTAAAAATATCTGTAATAGGAAACACTTGTAAGCATTGTATGAGAGGTTATTAGTGCTCATCAATCATCAGAGGTAACTATGCTCGTGTCTCATTAATCTGTTGGAATTCTTTGAAGAGCCAAACAAAACTATGGATACAATTTAAATTTCCAAAAAGACATTTGATAAAGATCCACGTGTGAAGATTTTCAAAGAACTTGCAGAATAAATATTGAAAATAATTTGTTGGCTTGAAAACTTGTTTTGCAAATATGAAAGAAAGGCAGTGACAAATGGAAGAAAAAATATGTCATCCCTGGAGGTAGCTACAAGCTCAATTCTGCTGAGATCTTGACTAAAACTGGTTGCAGTATAAAATTAAAAAACAATAGCTATCTCAGATTCTGGAACATGTCTTACGTCCTTATGAGGTGCCAGAGCCCTCTTTTTTAGTAAATTATTTATTTATTACTTTTCAGTGAATGTATTTTTCTAGAAACATAGTCACAATTTATTTCATAGACAAACACAGCAGCCAATTTACACACAGTGAGGTCATATATACAGCAACACAATGCACTAGCAGTTCCTCCATTTCTGGTAGTGTTGGTTGAAAGATAAGTGGGCATTTGATGATGCTATACAAAGAATTAAACTATATTTGTACTGCAGGTTTCACCTCATGATATACTAAAGTTGCTAACCCCAAGTGTTTACTTTTGAAGAGAGATCGGTTTAGTAGGTAAATATGATAGTTATTCATGCAAAAAAAATCTTTAAACAGCAAATGTGATGGATGGGAGTTACATGATCTAGACGTCAAAAAACCTAGATGATATTGATAAGGCTATTTTACCTAGATTATAAGCACAAGATTGTATAGTATACGTGCAAATCTAACAAACATCAGGCAAGGCTAGAGATTACAGGAAACACTCATTGATCTGTGAAATGGTCATGCAACAAATGTAAAGGTTGAGTCAGGATGCTTACTTTAAGATAAAGGGCCCTGTAAGTGAACCTGCTTGTTGTCATATATTTATGGAGCCAGAACTGGACCAATACGTTCAGTATATAGCAAGTGTCCAGCTCCAACAAACTTAATGTTCTTATCCACAGCAGGTGGTTTAAGCTGTGCTTTCAATTTTCAGTTTAGGTTAGCAGCCTTGTTTAAGTACTTCTTTCCATTCTTTCCCCATTATGTCCCACTTTGCTGAAGTTAGAATCAAATGAGAATATGGGATTGAAAACAACAGAAAGCAGACTAGTCCCAGATACAATCACCCTTCAGACTTCTGGTTCTTTCAAACACCTATGCAGTTCTCCTTTGAATTTTACAACAGTATCAGTCTCCACTGTCTCCTTAGACAATCCATTAACACAATCAACACCCCCTTCATGAAGTCGCCCAATCTAAACTATTGGCCCACCTTCCCTCTTCTGATTCCTTGTTCCCATTTTGCAGTTTGTGCAAATCCCAAACACATTACCTCGATCTATCTATTCCCTTAATAATATCGCCTGAGGTTTCTTTTTTCAGATTAAATATTCCCAGTCTCTTCAATTTCTGTCCATTACTAAACTTACATTTAATCATTCTATTCAGAATTGCCTCCGATACTCGGTTATCAGTTGCCCTCATGTAATACCAGATTGTACATAATACTCTAAGAGAATGATGGTTACCTTCAACACTGACATGGTAATGGGGCAGAGAAAATTGTATAAACCTTCTTGATTTTCATCTCATTCAGTCAAGACAAATAAAAATGAAACAGAGCAAAACTGAAAAGTATTTCAACTTGAATGAAATCAGGCATCACTAATGGCAACATTTCTGGATGCTGCACAACGTGATTATCTATTTGCTACAGATAGGATCACTGCAAAACGACTGCAGTTCATCTGGTGCAGGTATGCCCACAGTGCTAGCAGATAAATAAGAATAACACTGACAGTGACAAGTAATAGTTTCAAGTCAGTATGGTACATTGCTTGGAGGGGAATTTGCAGGTGATGGTATTCCCAAATGTCTGCTACTCCTGTCACTCTAGGTGGTAAAAGGTTGCAGGTTTGGAAGACACTGCCAAAGGAGCCTCAGTGAGTTGCTGCACTGCGTGTTGTATATAGCCACTAAGTGTCACTGGTGGAGGGAATGAATATTTAAATTGGTGGGTAGACTATCAGTTAAATGGGCTGCTTTTTCCTGGGCAGTATTGAGCTGTCTGACTGTTATTGGAGCTGCACTCATCCAGGCAAGTGAGAGAATCCTGTCACATCCCTGAACTGTGAATGGTGGACCGGCGTTGAGGCGTCAGACTTGGTGTAGCATATTGTATTGCAAATCCATCAGCTATTTTATTCAATGATAAGTTGATTGTCCAGATTGACCATAATAACTAGACCAACTTAATTCGAATAGAACCTGGGCATTTCCCTGCTGCACTCCATCCTTATAGTCTTTTGCTGCTTGACTGCCTGATGACGTTTTCATTTCAAATCCTGTTTGCTTTTAGCCTGTGCTTTATCTCTTGGTTTTCGCAGCTATGAAGGACACAGTCTGCCAGAACTCTTGTCAAGCACCCAACACACAATAGCTGGTGTTTATCTATCACTGAGACAAACTAACAAATTGCTTACAATTTGCAATCTCTGAGGAAACAACATTAGAACTAACTAATTAGCATTTTAAGTACATATCATTTCAGACCCCTTTTAAACTTGTTTTAAAGTTTAATATATTCATCCATCTTGCTCAGTTTTTCAACTATCAATGATCACAACCATCAGACATTAAAACCTTCATTACTGTCAGTACTAAGACAGTCAGTACAGGAGAGATGTTGCTATTATTTTTGAGACAGCCAGCTTGAAGACAGTTATTGCTATCCATATCGGGATTGACAACACTTAGAGCAATTGAAGAGGCTGTAGTGTAAGCAGAGAGAGAGGCAGATTCAGCAACACTGAGGAGACAGTAGTGGTACAGTGAGCACCCAGAGCTGCACTAACAGGAGAGATGCAACTAACAGTGCAGAGACTATCAGTATCTGGAGAGGGGCTTCACACTGTTAGCATTGGTGCAGAAAAGCCCTGAGACTCAGTACTTTTCTATCTCTCAACAATTAGCAACACACAAAGGAAGAGATGCAAATGTCAGCTTTATAATTACAGCAAATCAAAAATATTGTTAAATTGAATCTTACCTTTCTTCGTGTGAATGGGGAAGAGTTTGGGCAACTGCAATTCTTGAATTATCATTTCCCTTACACACTGTATTGCTTTATTGTAAACAGTTAAATTATGTTACTTTTGATCTCAACACTGACAGCCCTGGTGTTGGAATTGAACTGGATGATCAGTTTTTGAGACCAAATGCAAAAGAAGTCCTGAATTACAAAGAATAGTGCACATGGTGGTGGGGAGATGGGGCAGGGGGGAAAGCTGTGTAAAAGTGGAGGGTAGACTTGGGTGGCTGAAAACATTTACTGGATCATAAATTTTGTGGCAGGGTATATGGAATATACAGTTCCAGACCACTAAGAAAAAAATTTGCATTGTCTCTAACTTATTTTCTTTAGCAATCATTGGCATACATAGTATTCCTGTTGCTGTCTCCTATCCCCACCCTTTCCTATTAGACCACTACTAATTCACAGCTGACAATCAATCCAAACCCATCATTGAAACACTGTGAAACATGACACCCACTCAGCACAACAGAAAAGGACAAAATCACCCGGTAGATTTTCAAGAGTCAATCCTAGCTGCCTAGAACCAACTTGGCACAGTATTTGAGATAGCCAGAGGGGCAGGACATGGCTTTCTGTTCATGTATGCAAGTTACTTTTCAAAGGGGCCAGGCTGTTCAAACTAAGGCTTCAAGACACTCTGTTCAAAATTGCAGTCCATGATTGCAGTTGAAAAACTCCTCTGAAAAATGTAGGCTGTTAATATTAGGCCTAGCAGAGACAATGCTTCTCTATTCAGATACAGAACAGTTTGTCAAAAGAATACCCCCCTAAACAGTGCTTCTATTAGATTCCAAGTATTTGTGACCCTGGTTCTCTGCCTGCATAAACTATTCTTTCTGGGAATGGCAAAAGAGCGAAATAAACATACACTTCATGAAGCTGCAGCTTTTAAATCGACTGTTACTAAATCCAAGTTTTGTTTATAAGAGTTTATGCGGGGTTACTAAACATGGGCCTTGAAATAAATATAAAAGCAATGTAGTACAGTTTGTTTACATATATGCACGAGGGTCTGAGTTCAATCTCTTGAGTTAGCAAAGCTGAAACGTACAGAGAATCAACCAAGTTTTTTTTCATGTTCCCAAAGCCAGATGGATAATTGTAACTTTGTAGCTGTATCCCCACTGATATCCAATTGAAAGAGCAATGGTTTTCTTCGCTGGTCTGTGAGCACTGATTTTATCTTCGGGTTAAATTACTTCATTAGTGTTTGACTCAATCCACGCTGGGTGTAACTGCGCTGTGGGGGCTGATTTGCTTATTTGTTAGGTTCCATACTAACCTTGTGCCACAGTGCAATCTAAGATCTGAAGGTTTCCCAGAGTTTTCTCAGCACCAAAAGCAAACATCTAAACATAGTGATAAAATGTTTAACCTAAGGCTAAACCATTCCAGTACCTTAACCTTGGTATTGCATGCATAGCTAGAGAGACTCTTCTACCTTAATATCTGAAATGAGACATAAAAAAATGATTTGTACTTATTAAGACCTCACCTCCCAGTTCTAACCTCCGAACTCACTTTCCGATACATTCTTCCTTTTCCTCCAACTCAATGAGTTGAAATTGAGCCCATCATCACATATACCACTCCCAATGTCGCATGTTTGCAATGAAATAACAGTGTTTTTTAAGACTTGCCAGTAAAAGACCCCACAAACATGGCTGTGTCTATAATGAGCAGGCAATCTGCAAAGAAAATCTTATATCCACACAGCAAGTTGAGAATCTACCCTACTGACTTTCTAGGCTTCATTGCCATACTTTTTCTAAAGCTGTCTTCAAAAAGCTTAATGTCTTCTTTTGTAATGAACCCCTTTTTCTTTATCAGCTCTTCACTTTGAATGAAAATGCTCCAAGGGCTGGTAAGTTCACTCACGCTCTTGCATATAATAAACTGGACATTTGATATATGACCAACCTCCAACCTTTCTTTGTTTATATCGCAGTCTTATTTACATCTGTCTTATCATGTTTCTATGGTCAGAGCAAGTGACTTTGAACTTCTTCAGTTGTTTTGTTCCTGTGTAACCAGCACATCTCCCTACACGTTGTCCCTCTCCCTGCAGTCTTACTGGGTTGAAATTAACACTCTGTGCTCACATAGTCTAACACATTCTTTCCCTAAACCTCAAACCCTTTGCGTCTCTGTTCTCTGTTCCTTCAAGAATGGGTCATCTCTCAAAATCTAGTATTGATGTCATTACATAACCATTTCTTCATGTATTTGGCTTGTACATTTTCCAATCTTGTTAGTATCTTATGCTATGGAGATTGGCTCTCTCCATAAGCTGAACGCAGTAGAACAAAAACCTTAAATAACATGCATAATTCCTTATGTTTGCCAATACACCTGCACATTCTATTTATTTGAGCCAGACAGATTGGAAAGGAAGCTCTGTCAATCTGTACCATACATTTCCACCTTCAATTTGCTAGTTTTAAGAGGTTATTTTTTGCCATGACTGTTAACAGTGAACAGGTTCTAGAGTATTTCATGTGAGATTTTGGGTTCTACCAGAAACTTAGAGATTGGAAGGAACAGTGAGATACATCATCACAGGTCCATGGATTAATTTGAGCCCATTGTCCTGTCATTACTGAAGCAGTGACTTCACATTGCTGACTTTTTTCAGTTATCATTAGAACAGTCGAATCATACTTCATAGTAACTATGGGAACAAAAGCCTTTGGTTTTGGCTAATCTCTTAACAGAACTCGCTTGGAAAAGGTATTCTCTCACACCAGTTATAGCGTAAAAGCAGCTAGTGTATATCCCCGCACAAAAGGTAAGGATTCGGAAGTGTATCAAGTATATATTTACATCTTAGTGATAAAATAAGACTGGTTCTTTCCCAAAGTATTGCATTGGGTAGCCAGAGAGCAGATGCTGTATGCATGGGTTTAAAGACTGCTCATGAATTTATGCCTTCTGCAATTTCACAGCCTGGTGGGCAGATAGTGAACATGTCTCAGTGTGAAAATAGAGCATACAATGTTCTTCAATGAAATATGAAATGTACATCCATATTAATTTCTGTCTCCTACCTTTCATTTTCCATCTCCATCCCCCTTAATTTTCTCTCATTCCAACCATCATACACTGCTGATCCTAATTTTGTCAGGTATCCTTCATTACTTTACCCAAGTGCCATTCTTTAGTGCAAGCCTTGATGGTGAGTGTCAGTGTGCATTCCCTTCATGATTCCATCTGGGACCGAAGTTGACATCTGTGCATTTCTAGCAAGGGTTGCTGGTCAGGAATAGGAGGGCTGGGTGATTTTGTTCCTGACCTCATGAGAGGTAGGATGGTGTTAGGGGTATGGATAAAGGACTGGCTGACTGGTCAAAAGCAGAAAGTGGAGATGTCAGGATGTCAGCCAGGGACTAGTGGAGTTCTGCAGGATCAATATTGAGACTAGAATTATTCACATTATACATTTCATGATCTGGACAGAGGAATTGAGGTCGTTGTTTCTCAGAATGCAGATGACACTAAGATAGGTGGAGGGACAGGTAGTGTTGAGGAGGTGGGGAGGCTGCAGAAGGAATTGGAAAGGCTAGGAGAGTGGGCAAAAAAGTGGCAGTTGGAATAAAATGTGGGAAAGTGTGAGGTTATGCACTTTGGTAGGAAAAATAGAGACTATTTTCTAATTGGGTAAAGGCTTCAGAAATCTGAAGCTTAGAGGGACTTGGGAGTCGTAGTTCAGGATTTTCTGAAGCTTAACATGCAGGTTCATTTGGCAGTGAGGAATGAAAATGCAATGTTTACATTCATTTTGAGATGGCTAGAATGCAAGAATACAGATGTACTGCTAAGGCCTTATAAGGTTCTGGTCAAATAGTATTTGGAATATTGTGAGCAGTTTTGAGTCCCACATCTAAGGAAGGATATGGTGGAGCTGTGGGGATGGTGCCAGAGAAGGTGTAAAAGTATGATCCTGGGAATGAAGGCATTGTCACAGGAGGAGCAGTTGAGGACTCTGGGTCTGTACTTAATTGAGTTTAGAAGGATGAGGGGTATATCTGATTGAAATTTACAAAATACTGAAAGGTGTGGGTAGGCTAGTTGTGGAGATGATCTTTCCACTGGTAGGAGTGACTAGGACCTGAGGCCACAGCCTCAGAGTGAAGGGACAACCATTTAGAACTGAAATGAGGAAGAATTTCTTCAGCCAGAGGGTAGTTAATATGTGGAACTCATTTCTCCAGAAAATGGTTGAGGCCAAGTCATTGAGTGTATTTAAGGCAGAGATAGATAGGTTCTTGATTAGTAAGGGGATCAAGGGTTGTGGGGAGAAGGCAGGAACATGGGGTTCAGAAACATTCATCCATGATCAAAGGGCAAGCAGATTCGATGTTCTGAATGGCCTAATCCTGCTCCTATATCTTATGGTCTTCTGGTCTTACAATCTCGATTTGTCACTTTGGCAGGCAGCAATTAACTGAAGGATCAAACTTGGTAGGTCTGTGCCCCTTAGCTGCTTACTGGTTGCACTCAAATGATCATTCAGTTTTTTATTTTTTCCCCTTGGTGCAATGTATAAAATGATATAATGTGAGGGAAGAATGTAGGCAGAGGAGGACACAAAAGGCTGCAATTAGAAATAGGTTAAATGAGAGAACAAGAAAGCAACAATTGGAGTACACTGTGGGGTAAATGTGAAAATAGTAGTTCAATTAGAAAAGTGGCATTTATTTAAAGAGGTACGAGTAAATGTTGATATTCACAAGGATTTTTGTACACAAATCATAAAGTTAGTACCGGTAAAACAAGCAATTGTGACAACAATTGATATGTTAGTCTTGATTATAAAGAAATTGAGAATGAGAGCAAGTAAGACTTGTTGTGACTGCGAAGGACTTTGGTGAGATCGCACCTGGAATGCTTTCTACCCTTTGGTCTTCCTATTTGAGGAAGGTTTACTTGCGTTAGAGGGGATGCCATAGAGGTTCACTGGTTGAATTCTGGCATGAAAGGATCTATTATGAGGAGATATTAAGAAGAATAGGTTATTTATTCTCTCGCATTTAAAATAATGAGAGGCGATCTAATTGAAATGTTTAAAATTCTTAGTAGACTTCACAGAGTAGATGCTGAAAAGCTGTTCCCACTGACTGTATAGAGTCTTGAAATAGGGATTATTGTGACAGGACAAGGACTCAGGCTTTTAGGACTGATTTGAGAAAATATTTCTACTTCTGGGGTTATGAACCTTTTACGTGAATGCTCACTCATATTTAAGCCTAAGATTGATACATGAGACATCATGTGAATCGAGAATAGGGTCATTTGGCAGGAAAGTGGAGCTAAAATAGGGGATCAATGATAATTTTATTGTTTGGTTGTGTAATAGTGATGGGCTGTTTGGCCTATTACAACTATTCCTTCTTTAATCTTTAGTCCCCATGACCAGCCTGAGTACAGTTGTTGAGTTTTCTTTGGCTGTAGTTTTAAAATGATGTGTTCTATTATTGGGACAACCCCTAATCTGTAATGTTCTTTTTCTCACTTTCACTGAAGAACACAATGAATATTGTCAATAATTTGCCACTACGATGAGATATTGAGAGCGCACTGGAAACATATTCTGAGTGACAGTTTCCTTACCTGTGAAAGGGATTTGAACAAGTAAGAACCGGAAACTTTGACTTGCATTGCTTCCTAACTATAGGTTAATATGCAGTATGATGCTTCTGCGTGATTTATGCCCTTTTAAGTGTTCATGCTACTTTTAAGTGGAAATCCAATGCTGCATACATGCAAGTAATGAAGGCATAAAATTAATGATAATTGGGTGGAAGTCCCACTGAGGGGCCCTACCTCCAATACAATTAACTGTCAGAGGGAACTAGTTCAAGTCCAGATTTAAAGGGATTGTGATTTTGTTTCATGTTCTTAGTTCTCAGTTTGGAAAATCACTGCTGTTTGTTGTGTGTTTCCAATGTCTTTTGGATCAGAACACGAAAGACAAATTTTATATAATGAATGAAGCTGAAATATCATTGTTACCAATATCACAGCAGGCTCAATGGAGAGCAGTCCTTTCCAAGAGTTCAGCAGAGCACTAAAGTCTATGGAGATTTATAAAGCGTCTCCTCCAACAGCAGGACTAATACCATCTCAGTATGGTGTTAATACTGCAGCTCTTGAGAAGGTACTGCAAGTGCTCTTCAACATATTGATATTACGTTACTGCTAGGGGAGAACTCAGTGATGGGTGTTAGATGTCGGAAATGTTTACCAAACAACATCATTTTTGGTAATAGTTTTTTGGTATCATAATTCCAAGTTTTAAGTTACAGAAGCTAACTTTAAAACAAACCGTGATGGTGTTTAGTAAACATTTATAGTGGGGCTGGCCTGGTAGCAATAACTTTTGTGATCATATCTGCAACTGCCTGGCACATCGACCTGGCAATGATTGCGCATAGCTGTAGGTCAGCAATCTTCTAGTTGTTGAGACATGCCAATTGCAGGAAAGATATCTGGAGTTTAGCTACCATGTGGTGTTGTCACTGTCAGTGTTTGCCAAGGTTACCTGCACACTCACCCATCTCACTCCAGTGTCTTCCCAGCCAAATTTACATGCCATTTACCAGCTAAAGTACTGCCTAAAAATGTGTGACACAACTGGCTGACGTAACTGGTTAGCATTGCCACGTGTTTCATCACCTTCCTTACAGGTTATTAATACAAATATGACATGACTGCCCTTTGTAAGTTATTTCATGTCACCTATGACATGAAACAGAAGTTGGATAAAATTTAACTTATTTGACAATACTCTTAAGATCCGCTGCAACCCCTCACCAATTAACCAACCCAGGCTGATATTCTAAAACAAACAAGTAACACTTTACATTCTGGAAAGCTGAAATCAAAACAGAAAATGCTGGAAACTCAAAGACAGCATCTGTGATGAGAGAAACAGAGTCAATGGGTGGAATGTTATGAGCCCACAGATGTGGTCTGGCTGTGGGGTTGGGGAACGATGGGCCAATTCTCCAGTTTGGACAGCCATTAACAACACCATTATGGCCATTTCCAAGAGCCTTGACAGAATGAATTGAATTCAGGTATCCTGCTGCCTGCCAGAGATCCCAGCTCCTCCTGGGAGAATTTCCAAAAGGAACTTTGAGGGCTACGATCCTATCACTCTCCAGTACCTGGGAGAAGTAGGCACTGCATGTACTCTGGCAGGCCTAAAATTGAGGGTCCTTTGACCATAAGACCGTAAGAAACAGGAACAGTGGTACGCCTTATGGCCCCTCAAGCCTGCTTCACCATTCAATAGTAGCATCACTGACTTGACACTCCTCATGCCCACTGTCCAGTCCTTTCTCTAATAACTCTTGATTCCATGACTGATCAAGAATCTATCTATCTTAACCTTAAATATACGCAAGGACTCTGCTCTCACAGCTGTCCATGGCAAAGTATTGCAAAGACTCTTAACCCTCTGTGAGAAGAAATGCCTTCTTACCTTAGTCTTAAATTGGTGCCCCTATATTCTGAGCCTTAGAACATAGGTAATGGGTGAGATTGCTTGGGTCAGCCATGGCAAATGGGTGGGGGCTGGGATCAGTGTAAAGTGCCCACCTGCTGGAACTTCCCTTACCACTGGCTGGTTCCTCCCAGAAAGGAGAGGATACCATCACCTCTCTCCATCCAAACAAGCTGCAGGCATACTCCCGCGGTTTTGTTGGTGGTGGTCTGTCCACATTACATAGCCCTCTACTCCCAGCTGTTGAATACGAGCAGCAAGGGAATGAGTCCCAAAGTGGTCATTTAAGTGTCTCCAATGGTCTCCAGGCAGGAAGACTGTTTACAATTGTTACTGCTCTGGAGGCATCGTTTGAGGGTGGGGATGTCATAAAAAAGAGTAATCCTGTATTTTCCTGCCTCACTATACAGCATGCCTGCTCCCTCCCCTACCTCCCCAACCCCCTCGCCAACACCCAGACCACATCTGTTGGCTCATTACATTCTACCCATTGACTCTGTTTCTCTCGTCACAGATGCTGTCTGACCTCAGCATTTACTGCATTCTCTATTTTGATTTCAGCTTTCCAGTATGTATGGTGTTACTTGTTTGTTTAAGATTATCAGGCTGGTTTGGTTAGTTGGTGAGGGATTGTAGAGGAGGCTAATGACATTGTCAAACAAATTAAAGTTTTTCCAACTTTTGTTTCAAGTTAGCAGTAGTGTGAAATATCTTTCACACTGCAACCATTTCATATTTGTATATCTAACCTGTAAGGAGGATGATGAAATATATAGCAATGCTAATGAATTGCATGAGTGGAGGGAGTGCATGTTTGAGTTGGTGGAGTGCCAACCAAGGCAATTACTTTGTCTTGGACAACGTTGAGCCTCTTGAGTTACATTGGAGCTCACTCATCAGGCAACTCTGTCACAAGTTGTTCCCAAAGGTTTCAGGTCAGTGAATGTTCACAAGAATGCTTCTGAAAAAGTTTTAGCGAAGATTTGTAGCTCAGGTTGTGGATGAGGTTGTAGACATGCTCGCCGAGCCGGTGGGTTTGGTTGCAAACGTTTTGTCACTCTGCTAGGTAACATCGTCAGTGCGCCTCCTGTGAAGCGTCAGTGTTCTATCCTGCTGGTTATTTATGTGCCTCGGTTTGCTGGGGTAGTTGGTATTACTTCTGGTTCTGTTTCTCGGTGGTGTGTACACAGGGTCTAATTCAATGTGTTTGTTGATGGAGTTCCGATTGGAATACCAAGCCTTCAGGAATTCCCTGGTCTTCTGAAAGATGATCAACCTGAAATGTTAATCTTTTGCCAATCTTTTCCCAATTCCACAGGTACTGCCTGACCTGCTGAGTATTCCCAGTGTTCTCTCTTTTTTATTTCAACAAGATATTTGTTCATGCATTCTTGGAATGTGGGTATTATCAGTAAGAACAGTATTTATTGTTGATGCCTAATTGTCCTTGAAGGTGATGATGAGCTTTTTTACTGGAATTTCTATCTGTTCTATATGGTGAGTACAACCACAATTTAAGGGAGGGGTTTCCAGGTTTTTGATCCTGTGATAGTGAGAAAATAGCAATATACTTCCAAGTCAGGATGGTGCATGACTTGAAGAGAAGCTTACAGCTGATGTGGGTTTCTCATATGTCTGCTGCCTTTGTCCTTCTCGTTAGAAAGGATTCAAGCTCCTGTTTAAAGAGCCTTGAGAGGATTATGCCAGCACTGAATTTTGTATGAGGTAGACATTGATGCCATTGTGCACCAGAAGTGGAGGAAGTGAATGTTTGATCTAGGCAACTACTTTGTCTTGGACTGTGTTGAGTCTGTTGAGCTTTGTTGGAAGTGCACTTGTTAAGTGAATAGTATTCCAGCACACTCCTGATTTGCACCTTTTAGATGGTGAACAGGTTTTGGGGAGCCAGGGGGTGAGTTATTTCCCACAGAATTCCTAACCTTTGACCTGCTCTTGTGGTCATGCTATTTATTTAGCTGGTCTAGTTCAGTTTGTGGTCAATGGTAACTCCTAAAATGCTGATGCTGGGGGACTCAGTGATAACGGTGAATGTCAAGGTGAGATGGTTAAATTTTCTCTTGTTGCATTGGCTGGCTTGAATGGCACTTGCCATCTTCAGCGCAAGACTGATTATTGTCCAGTTCTTAATGTACGTGAGGTCAGACTGCATCAATATTTGAACAGTTGCAAATGGCACTGAATACTGTGTGACATTCACTTCTGACATTATGATGGAGGAATGGTCATGAATGAAGCAGCTGAGGATGACTAGGCATAGGACAATACCCTGAAGAACTTCTGTAGTAATCTCCTGAGATGATTGGTCACCAATAAGTACAGGTTTTGTGCTAGGTATGACTTCAATAAAGCAGAGAAGTTCCTCCCTGATTCCTATTTTGCCAGGGCTCCTAGATACTACATTTGGTCAAATGCTGCCTTGATGTCACTTTCATTTCACCTGGAATTCAATTCACTTGTTCACTTTGAACCAAGGCTGTAACGAGTTCTGTTGGGGACTACCGTCAGTGATTCCTTCTATAATTTTTCTTATGATCGAGAGTAGACCAAAAATGTGGTAAGAGGATGGAATAGATTTGTCCTGAATCTGGACAATTGTTGCCCAGGCTACCTTAATCAAAAGGAAAGTGAAGGAAGGTGTCATGCTGCACTTAGCAAAAATCGGTATGTGTCTTCCATGAGAACTATTTGGCTTCAGACCTTATGGACAAAAGAGCTGCATTTTTGAAGTGAAGTGTGAGTAGTTGCCCCTGACATCAAGATAATATTGGACTGAGAATAACGTAAAGGATTGTTGGCTTAATCATGTTATCCTGTTGCATCGCTATGAAATAATTACCTGGTAAAAATTGTTGAGCAACTCTGAGCACCTGGGGTCTGCCTCCGCAAGGAGTTGCTTTGAAATTCTTTTGATCCTTGGGATCGTTACAACAGTGGGAAACAGGAAACTTTTCATTCCATCAGTTTGTCTCGATTTGAAACCAAGCTCCAGAGGTGAAGATGCATTCGCTGTCACACGAATCCCCTTGGGGAATCTAAGATGGAAGCTGTCTAGGGTCAGTAACAATCCCATCTGGCTGCTTTTTATCATTGCAGACAATTTGTCACAATCACTTTGACATCAAAGTCCAGAGAATGCAAGCTGCTCACATTACTTCGGCTGAAAATCTGTATATGAATATAAGAATTTACAAGGAAGATGCATAATACTATGGACTCTTTTGAACATTGAATAGTGATCTAATGAACTGGAGTGTTTTTTATTTTGTATCTGCCACTTATAACAAAATATCGTTTTGTCTACAGATTCCTCACCATAACCTTTAAAGCGCCCCAGCCCCAGCCCCACAATACTGACAGCTGCAAATAGTTATGTGATTTGGAAATAAATGGTATAATTGGTAATGATTTCCATTATATATGTTTAGAATAATGATAATTGCTGATTTGTTGATCTACACAAAGTCTTCTATTAGTTACAATGGGTGGGAAGATGCCTGAGGATTTATCAAGACCAGAACTGTATTGTTTATTATCTTTACCACTTATATCCACTGCCCCGATATATTTGAGTCAGAAGTCACACAACACTAGGTTATAATCCAACAGGTTTATTTGAAATCACAAGTTTTTGGAGCACTGCTCCTTCATCAGGAGCAGTGCTTTGAAAGCTTGCGCTTTCAAATAAACCTATGGACTATAACCTGGCGTCATGTGACTTCTGACTTTGTCCATCCCAGTTGAACACTGGCATCTCCACATCTGATATATCTGGGTGTAATTCCATAAGTAGCTATTCTTTTGTGTGACCCCAGACACCCAGCTTCATGCAGTTCAGTTGTGATGACTATTACCGCTTTTCAAAATACTATCCAAGTGTCAGGATTGTAGGAAACAATCATGCCAAGATCACCTATCCCCATTTGATATGGGGATGGTATTAATGGGCTAAAGATTGTAAAAGTTACACGTCAAGGATAAACCAATGGCCGCATGTTAGTCAGTGTAAGGCTAATGGTGGGGCAACTTTAAAGTCAGTTTAGGGCAAATTAGATGCCATCCAGAAAAGTATAGGATAATAAATGAAAGTGAGTATGGATTTTTTAAAGACAAATCATGCTTCATATATCTGATTCAGATTTTTGCAATAATGGGATGGAGTGAAGAGGATACTACATTGTTGTTATTCCCCACTTCATCTAGTCCAAGGACAATAAAGCAAATGTAATATCCCACGTGATACCTCAGATAATGTTGGCTAGCTTATTATAGACTAACAATAGAATCTCTGTGTCAAAATGCCCCACAATCTAGTGCGTCTGGTTGCAAATATTCTGCCTGTAAACTATTTTGTTCCTTTCAAAATGGAAAATAAGAAACAGATTATATTCTTTTGTTTAATATATTATTATTTAGAGCTTGGTTTTAAAGTACAGATAAGATGGACTTTTGGTTTACAGCTCTGTAAAGTTAACATTTTTTTGAAGGTCAGAAAGTCATTTTTTGAACAGGAGCACAAAATAGCCTTTGAGGAGAAGACCTGGCTTAAGTTAAATGATTTTCAAGCTACCTGGAGAGATGACTGCTGAGGTATTCATTAAGCAAAACTTTTATGATCTACAAAAAAGACAGGTAGCCATGGGTTCAGTTCAGAAAGAAAAGATGCATTCCAACAGAAGGGCAGTTTTTAGGTTGTGGATGTTCTCAGGCTACCAGAGCTGGAAAGCAGCCTTCAGCTGTTTTAGGCACCTCAGAGTAGTCAAAGTCAGAGAAAAATGAGTTAGCCCGTCTGTGTGTCTTGTGGAGACATAGTAATGAAGAGAATCACACTGGTGAATGTGCAGGGAGATATTGAAAGGAAATTCTTGTTATCTTGTCAGTTCAGTAAGAAATTTTAAAATGAAGATAGGCGTGATACTTCAATAGGATTGAATGTCTGTAAATGATGATGCTGAGAAGAATGGTTGAATCTTTCTTTTTGCTGTTTATGATAGGACTTTTCCAAATTGTCCAGGTACATATATAATGGAGGTGCCTTTTTCCTTTTCTTTTATGTAATGCACTCAGGTTCTTTTGTGAAAAGTACATTAACAACCTTGTCAAAATAAAACTTATGATCTATTAAAGCAGGATTCACTCTGGAATCTGACTTAGCCAGTATGATCATTTACAGGGTTCATAACAAATTGAGGCAGGACAGAAATCTGTAAAATTTAAGAGGGCTCTGTGAATTTTTAAAGAATTCAGTAAAGAAGTGGAGGTACTGGATATAAAAGAAAATAGGACCTACAGTGAAATTTATTACATCGATTGGAATTTAAAAATAGCTTTGACTGTTGCTAAGACTTCTCCTGGAATAGAAGACATACTGTGGATTGTTTAAAATCTTTGACTGAGATCATACTGAGAGCTAGTGGATAGGTGGAGGCAGAAATAAAATCAGGATCTTGTGAGGCTGAAATGGTTAAAGTGATTACACACCATTTGAACAAAAAGAGGGAAAATCTAAAACTGAGATGTCACTGTGAGAATCGGTTAGAAATGGAACAAAAATCTTGAGTTGCTGGAAAATGAGCGAGAAAGAGGAATACAAAAATGAAACTTGAACTGGACGAAAAGTAGAAGAAAAGAACAATGGAAAGAAAGGAGAATGAAAGGAAAGATCAATGGAATTGGAGGAGAAAGGATAGAAAAACTGGAAATAAGAAAGCTCGAACTGGACAAAGAGGAAAAAGAAAAACAAAGAGAAATGGAACTGGAAATTGAATTTCAAAAGCTTGAACTCCAAAGTGATATAGAAATCAAATAACATGATTTGGCCAAAGAAAAACTTAAAGAAAGAAATGAAAGAATAATTCAAATGATGATTTGATTCCAGTGAAGGTTTTTATTTAACTAGAAATATGTGTTTAGTGACTAAATGATTAACTAATAAATATTTCTGCAGCCATGGTGACTTTTTATTTTGAAATAGACTAGAGAGAAATAACCTTCAAGGGCTACAGGGAAATTATTTACAATGAGAAGGTTTATGAGTAAACAAAGTAGACGGTTCTGCATTAAGTTTTAAGTAATGGCAGAGATTGATTTTCTTCCCCTTTATTTAGGCAAACACCTACAGATTGATGGGAAAAGAAGCTTTTATTTAGTTTTAGAGATAGTAGGAACTGCCAATGCTGGAGTCTGAGATAACAAGGTGTAGAGCTGGATGAACACAGCAGGCCAGGCAGCAGTAGAAATGGTCCCATTTCTAAAGAAGGGTCCAGACCCAAAACGACAGCTTTCCTGCTCCTCTGATGCTGCCGGGCCTGCGTGTTTATCCAGCTTTACACTTTATTTAGTTTTAGCTTGGGCGGTTTTTACAGGATTCATAGCTGAAGCTGGATGTTCAGAACAGTTATCCCTAAGAAAGGGAGATAGTTAAGAAAGAGGTTCCCCAATGTAAGGAGCTTTAGTTTAAGAATTCCAGACCAGAAGTGTTTGGCTAAAATCCTGATGAGAATATTTGAAGCTCAGAAAGCCCATGCTTGGTTGTATGATGACTCTAGGAAGAGGCTATATAATTCTCAAGAAGTAACATTTAAATTTAGCCTAACAGATGTGAAAGAGAAGAGAATTCTTTCTGGTATGAGTACTGTAAAGGAGTGTTGTTGGGTTGAGTGGGATTATATTTACCTTGAGTTCAAAATATTTAAATTTAGGTTATATATAAATGGTTTGGTTATTTTATCTTTATTTGATATGCAAAATAAACTTCAGTTTTATTCTTTAAAATAAATCTGCAGCATTGTGTGTTTGTAGTTTAATGAAAGGCCACCTCATTAAAACCAAATAAATATGATCTATCGAGACAAATGTTAGTCTGGGATCTGGTATGTCCAGGAATGACATCTGCTGAGATCATAACAATAGTTACATGCAAGGAAAGGTCATTTGGGAATTAACAAGGAAACTGGAGAATAGAATATCTGGGATGAAAACGCTATCAACTTTAAGGAATAAACAGAAGGATGCCAAAGTAATAAAGGAAAAGGCAAGAAACTGAAAGTGATATAAATAAAATAATATGCTCTGATTGTATTAAGACTGGACACATTAAAGCTAATTGTTGGAAGTTAAATGGCAGACCAATTACAATAATGAAAATGCTCAAGGTAAGAGTGCATCAGGAATGAAATGTGTAGTAGCAGGTAGAGCATGTTCCCTCAGAAACTAATAGAAATGGAGAGATGGCTCAGCACTGTGAAGCAAATTCTTCCACAGATAAAGAGAATCAGATCAATGGAAGTTCTTAATGTTTTATATCAAAGGGAGAAGTGTTTCCTTTTGTTTCTAAACAAGGAGGCAAGCCAATAAAGATGTTGAGAGATACCGGGGCAAGTCACTCACCTGCTGCTCTCTGATATTACAGTTGGTCCTCCAAAGAGGGTAATGAAGGAAAAAGTATTAATTGGAAATATACATGGAGATTTCAAACCAGTCCCATTATACAGAGATGAATTAAAGAGTGACTTAATAAATGGAGAAGTTGTACTTGAAGTAGTGGAACAAATCCCTACTGAGGGAATTAATTTTTTTATCTTGGGGAATGGTGTGGCTGGTACAAAAATATCAGCCTGACCAAGGGTATTGCAACAACCAGTAGATGTTAAAGAAGCTGAGATACTGCGGGAGGAGCATCTTGGATTGATTCCTGACTGTATTGTAAATAGATCTCAGAGTCAGAATTAGAAGAGGACTCTGAAATGAAGAGCAGTGACTTGGACATCCAGTTGTTTGACTCTGTTTTTGAAAATCTAAGTGAAAATGATGAAGGAAGAGAGAATGATGCTGACATGTTTAACCCATTTTCTTAGATTAGAAACAGATGGATCCTGAATTGAGAGAGCTATTTCAAGTAGTCTTATCAGATTTTAAATCAGAACCAATTCCTAAATATTATTATTTAAAGACCAAAGTGCCAAAGAGGAAAGGGAGACCATCTGAAATGCTAGCCAATGGAGACAGACTGTTGCCCATCAGGTGATGGTCTTGCAAATAAATATTACAAATGGCTTATGATATTCTAATGGCAGGCCACTTAAATACTGGAAAACTACAGGCTAAAATACTAAAACATATTCTTTCTCCCGGATTACATAAAGATGTGGTTATAGTTTGCCAGACATGTCATATATGTTAGGGAGTGAGGAAATCCCCACCATCAATTAAACCTGTGCCTTTAATTCCATTGCCAGTGACCTGGGTGAATTCCTCCTTACGCCCAGCTGAAGAGCTATTGCAGTGAGGCTCTCACGCACACTGATGGCATTCTTAAAGCCTGACTGCATGGATAGGGAGGTGTGGAAGGTAGCTGTGCCGACGTTTCCTCTGAGGGTTCAGTGGTCTCTTCCTCAGAGCTTGAGGAGGTGGTTTCTGGGGCAATCGGGTGTTTCACTGCGGAGGTGGTGGAGATGCCGATGATAAAAGAGAGAGAAGGCATCACAGCCAGTGGTTCGAAGTAGTGGGCAATGAATGAGACTGACAATAGCATTACTGTGGGAGTTACTGTGGAGTGAAGAATGGTATTTACTCAGTTGGTGCGACATGGGTGTCTCCGAAACCCCGCAAGAAGTGCTCTGGGTCTTCTTCTATGAGGATACTAATGACGAGCACACTCCACCAGTCTGGGCCTTTTTGGCCCTATTAGGCCTGTCTTCTCTTGGAATGAGTGAATGGGAGGGATTGAAGCTGACAGTGAGGAGGCAAGGCTACTAGTTTTGGTGCATCTGGGGAAAGGTGGTAAGGTGCTCCATGTGAATGAGGGGACAGTGCAAAGGGCATGCAGGGTTAGTATTTGGGAGGTCAAGTGACAGAAGATGTTGCAGACAAGAGTGACCGCAGCGGGTCTTGTCGGGAGTCTTGTCGGGAGGTGAGTGCATTGGCACAGAAAAGAGCAAGGTGCTTACCCTGACCTCCTTGTGGCACTGTTAGCCATTCCTCCACATCATTGAGACTGCACTGATCGGGATGGTGACCTTGTACCAGGCTGCTGGAGTCTAGTGGCATGGGCTCCTCTGCCAGGAAGAGGTTAGCCATCCTTTGAACAGCCTTGAACAACAGGATTCCCAGGTCCCTGGGTTAGGGTTGGTGTTAGTGTTAGTGTTAGTGTTAGTGTTAGGGTTGGAGAATTGCGGTGCCATGTTCCTCCTCTCTGACATGTCAGAATTTGTCAACGAGCAGGGCAGCGTCAGGATGTTAGTGCTTGTCCTGGTATGCGGTAGCCTTTTAGAGATGGCACAGGCACGAGGGATGTTGGTCTTTCAGAGAATATCCGCAGAGTGGCAGATTGTTCCAGAACAATGCATGGTAAAATGGTACTAGAATTGAATTTTCAGGAAGCTGTAAGGGTGGGGTGGGAAATTAATGAAGTGAGTTTAGTTAGAAATAATGAGGAAACCGGTTAGGCAAGAAAACCTCACATAAATGTGATGCAACTCGTACTTAGCCACGAAAATGTCAAGACCATGACTAGATCTTATTTTTCATAATATCTTTATGATTGGAATGTTCTTGTTTTCCAACAGGATTCAGTCCTTTTGAGTTGATATACAGACATGATATGAGAAAGCCTCTTAAATTAGTTAAAGATTCATAAACCAGAGCTCACAGACTACACGTTGAATGCATGTATCAAGTTTCAGAGAAGAACTAACCAAAGTGTGTTGGCCAAATAGGATTTGAAAAGTGCTCAACAATGAAAACATGGAGTTGATAAATAGACAAAAGGTTGAAATATGGTTGTTGGGGACCAGGCATTTGTCTTGTTACCTGTTTGTGAGGAACAAAGAAAAGAAGCTTATCAAATTGAAAAGAAACTCATTGATGTGAATTATGTAGTGAGTACAAGACAGGAAAAATGTCACTGAGTGTGTCACGTTAATATGTTAAAGCACTGCTATGACTGGGAGGATAGTCAGAACAGAAATGTATTAACAATGATGAAAGAGACAGGAAATAAAATATCAGAACACTTTAAGAATAAATCAAAAATTGAAAGGTTAAGAATTGACCCTCCAGTAACCAGATTAGTTAATATGAAGGTACTTAAAATGTTATATGGAATATTATGCTATCTCCCAGAAACTTATCCATGACTCACAAAGGTTATTACAAACTCAAAGTGATTTCTGTAAGCATGCCAGGGAAAACTTCTTTGATGTTAATGTTGGGGATGTATTACCATAAAACAACATCCTCACAGACTCAGCCCAGAGGAGTTGGCTGAAGTAAGAGAAGAGAGCAATTTGGTGATGGACAATAACATTATTGAACTTATATTTTGATCATTGTAGTTGGAACCCACCTATTGTTATGATGCCAAAACCCGATGGATCACAAATAATGCATGTTTGATTATCACAAAGGGTTGATGCAATAGTAAAGATAGATTCATACCCGATTCCATGATGGGAATATTGTATAGAGAGGATTGAACAAGCACGTTTAGTTACAAAAACTGACATGTTCAAAGGATATTGGCCGGTTTCATTGACCAATTCAGCCAAAGAAATATCAGCTTTTATATCATCCAAGGCAATTTATAAAATGTAAATATTCAGAATAAAAAAATTACCAGTAACTTTTCAGTGATTACCCAACAATGTTATCAAAATATTATGTAACTGTGTTGTATACATTGATAACTTGGTTATGTTCAGCCGTCCTGGGAAGAACATTTACACGATTTGAACAACCTGCTGATTAGTTACAAAGTTAATGTAATCCTATATTCAGGCAGAAGTATATTTGGCAAAGCAAAATAAACTTAATTGTCCCCATTGTGGGAAAGAACAGTAGCACCTAGTGAAAGGAAAATAAGGGCTGTCTTGGATATTCTCAAGCCTGAGAAGGAATGTGAAATTATACGACAAATTGGCATGATTGGATTTTAGCAGACATTTCCTCTGAATTTTAGCACTGTAGTGGCTCGTTTGATAAGTTTGCTGAAGAAAGGCAAGAAATTTGAATGGACAAAAGAATGCCAGAGTGTCTTTGACATCTTGAAAGCCGTACTGACTATAACACTGACTTTAGCAGCACTGAAATGAGCTGAGCCATTTAAACTGGCTGTTGATATCAGTGACATCAGTATGAATACCCTGTTACTACTGGAAGGTGAAATAGGGATCAAATGACCAGTCATTTATTTTTCACACACTAAATGCACGGTGACAGAGAAATCCAATGGTGTAAAAAGAAATATAGAACCTGATATTGGTCCTACAACATTTTGAAGTCTACATTTTCATCGACTGACAAAACTGTTATTTATATAAGCCATAACCCTTTAATCTTTCTGTAATGTTTCCATAATAAAACACTGGATTATTTCATTGGAGTTTAATGCTATGACCAATCTGAAAATCATTATTATCAACAATAAACAATATTATAGCCATTACATTATCAAGAGCAAATATGAAAGGAAATGAACATCGTGATCAAAATCGACTGGCATGGAATATGATTGTTATGAAAATCCTGGTATATTTCATGGAGATATTTTATTACTGCCATTGCTGCTGGATCTGCTGAGTTTCTCCAGCATTTTTTGTTTTTATTTCAGGTTTACAGCATCTTCAGTATTTTACTTTTACTAAACCTAATGGTTTTAGCTCCACTATTCATAGGGTGGCATGGTGGCTCAGTGGTTAGCACTGCTGCCTCACAGCACCAGGGACCCAGGTTCAATTCCACCCTTGGGCAACTGTCTGTGTGGAGTTTGCACATTCTCCCTATGTCTGCATGGGTTTCCTCCCAGGGTTTAAAGATGTGTAGGCTAGGTGGATTGGCCATGCTAAATTGCCTGTAGTGTTCAGGGATCTGTAGGTTAGGGGGATGGATCATGATGGGATGCTCCAAGGGTCAGCAAGGACTTGTTGGGCCAAAGGGCCTGTTTCCACACTCTCAGGATTCTATGAACCTATTCTAAAGATCTTCATTGGAATATCAAGAAATACTGTATTTTGAACTGAAGGCTCTGTGTTGAATCTTTTGACCTGAGGTTGATTCTGGAGATCTTTGCATTTATAGTGTTTTCTGAAATCCAAAATAAGTCTTCAACATGCCTGGTCAAGTTTATATTGGTTTAAATGTATTCAAAGTGTTCTTGGAGAGCTTAAATGTAATAAAGGTAATTCATGAGAAATCAAAATTAATTTAATTTGCTTGAAGATAAATTTCCACAGCACTTGTGTAATCTCCCCAAGCAAATGAGGATTTTTAAAAATTCATTCACAGGATGTGAGCATCACTGGCCAGGCACCATTCATTGCCCATCCCTAATTGCCCAGAGGGTAATTAAGAGTCACCCACATTGCTGTGGGTCTGAGTCACATTTAGGCCAGATCAGGTGAGGATGGCAGTTTCCTTCTCTAAAGGACATTAGTGAATCAGATGGGCTTTTCCAAAAATTGACAATGGTTTCATGCTCATCATTAGAGTCATAATTCCAGATTTTTATTGAATTCAAATCCCACTATCTGCTCTGGCAGAATTCAAACCTGGGCCCCCAGAACATTACTTGGGTCCCTGGAGTAACAGTCTATTGACAATATGACTAAGCCATCACCTCCCCCAGGTTTCAAATCTTTGACAAATGTAATAATATGTTGGAGTTCTTAAGGAAAATTATCCTTCAGTTCATGTCTATTATAATTGAAAGAGTTCAGCTAGATACAGCAGCTGTAACTGGTAAGTATATCACCAAGGAGAATGTGCTAGAAAAACTGAGTGGCCTTAAGGTGGATAAATCATCTGGACGAGATGGACTATACTCCAGAGTTTTGACGGAGATAGCTAAAGATATAGTTGAGGTGTTAGTGGTGATCTTTCAGGAACCACTGGTGTCAGGGAGGGACCCAGAGGAAAATTGCTAATATAAACCTCCTGTTTGAGAAAAGAGTAAAGCAAAAGTTGGGGAATTACAGGCCGATTAGCCTGACCTCGGTCATTGGTAAGATTTTGGAGTCCATTGTGAAGGATGAGATTTCTGAATATTTGGAAGTGCATGGTTTAACAGGGCAAAGTCGGCATGGTTTCATCAAGGGGAGGTCATGCCTAACAAATCTGTGGGAATTCTTTGAGGAGGTAACAAGCAGGCTAGACAAAGGAGAGCCAATGGATGTTATCTACTTGAACTTCCAGAAGGCCTTTGACAAGGTGCCTCACAGGAGGCTGCTGAGTAAGATAAGAGCCCATGGTGTCGGAGGCAAGGTGCTAGCATGGGTAGAGCATTGGCTGTCTGACAGAAAACAGAGTAACACAGTGCCTCAGTGGTTAGCACTGCTGCCTCAGAGTGCTAGAGACCCAGGTTCAATCCCACCCTCGGGTGACTGTTTGTGTGGAGTTTGCACGTTCTCCCCGTGTCTGTGTGGGTTTCCTCCAGGTGCCCCAGTTTCCTCCCACAATCCAAAGACATGCAAATTAGGTGGATTGGCCATGTTTGAATTGCCCATAATGTTCAGGGGGTGTAGGTGGGTTCGTTGTGGGAAATACAGGATTACAGGGATAGGGTGGGGGTGTTGGGTCTGGGTGGGATGCTGTTCGGAGAGTCCGTGTGAACCCTTTGGGCTAAATAGCCTGTTTCCATGCTGTGGGGAGTCTATGGAAAAGACAGTGGGGTTAAAAAGTCATACTCAGGATGGCAGCTGGTGACTAGACCAGTGGTACTCCACAAGGATCAGCTTTCCTGCTCCTCTGATGCTGCTTGGCCTGCTGTGTTCATCCAGCTCTACACCTTGTTATCTGAGGGCATTCTGGCTATGTTTGCAGATGATACAAAGATAGGTGGAAGGACAGGTGGTATTGAGGAGGCGGGGAGGCTGCAGAAGGATTTAGACAGGTTAGGAGAGTGGACAAAGAAGTGGCAGATGGAATACAACATGGGAAAGTGTGAGGTCATGTACTTTGGTAGGAAGAAGACAGGCATAGACAATTTTCTAAATGGGGAAAAAATTCAGAAATCAGAAGTGCAAAGGGATTTGGGAGCCATAAAGTCATGGAGTAATACAGCATGGAAACAGGCCCTTTGACCCAAAGTGGTCCATACTGACCAAGGCGCCCACTCAGCCAGTTCCAATTACCCGCATTTAGTCCATATCCCTCTAAACCCATCCCTTCCATGTGCCTATCCAAATTTTTTTTAAATGTTGCAATTATACCTGCCTTAACCATTTTCTCTGGCAGCCCATTCCATATATGCACCACTCTGTGTGAAGAAGTTGCCCCTCAGGTCTTTTTTAAATCTATCCCCTCTCACCTTAAACCTATGCCGTCTAGTTTTCAATTCCTCATTCTGGGGAAAAGACCATATGCATTCATCTTATCTATGCCCCTCATGATTATATACACCTCAGTAAGGTCACTCCTCACTCTCCTACATTCCAAGGAATAAAGTCCTATCCTGGCCAACCTCTCCCAATAACTCAGGCCTATTAGTCCTGGCAACATCCTCGTATATCTTTTTTGTGCACTTTCTAGTTTATGTTTTTCCTATAACAGGGTAATCAAAATTGTACACAATACTCCCAAGTGTGACCTCACCAATGACTTATATAACTGTAATATAACATCTCAACTCATATAGTCAATGCCGTGACCGATGAAGGCCAGTATGCTAAATGTCTTCTTCACCATCCTGTCTATGTGGGATGCTGCTTTCAATGAAGTATGTACTTGTATTCCTAGGTTTCTCTGTTCCACAACACTCCTCAGGATCTTACCATTTACTGTATAAGTCCTACCTTGGTTTGACTATCCAAAGTGTAACACCTCACACTTATCTGTATTGAATTGTATTTGCAAATCCTCAGCTCACTTCCCCATCTGATCAAGATCCCTCTGTAATTTTTGACAACCTTCCTTTCTACCAATGATATCTCCTAATTTTGTATCATCCGCAAACTTACTAATCACGCCTTAAGCATTCACATCCAGGTCATTTATGTAAATAACAATTAACAAAGGTCCCAGCACCGACCCCTGTGGTATACCACTAGTAACAGGCCTCCAGTCCGAGAAACAACCTTCAACCATCACCATCTGCTTCCTACCATCAAGCTGATTTTGAATCCGTTTAGCTAGCTCTCCCTGGATCCCATGTAACCTAACCTGCTTACCACTGTTGTCAGGCTCACTGGCCTGTATTTCCCTGGCTTGTCTTTGCTACCTTTCCTAAACAATGGAACAACATTAGCCACCCTCCAGTCTTCTGGAACTTCACCAGTAGCTAAAGGTGAAGCAAAAATTTCTGCAAGGGCCTCTGCAATTTCTTCCCTCACCTCGCACAACATCCGAGGATGGACTTGATCAGGCCCAGGGGATTTATCCACCTTAATGCACTTTAAGGCTGCAAACACCTCCTTTCTGGTAATATGTATGCAATTCAAAACACCCCCACTTGTTTTACTTATTTCCTTAGCGTCCATGATTCTCTCCTCAGGAAACACTGAAGAGAAATATTCATTAAAAATCTCCCCCATTCCCTATGACTCCACACATAGATGGCCATGCTGATCTTTAAGGGGACCTGTTCTCTCCCTAGGCACACTTTTACTCTTAATATAGCTATAGAACCTCATGGGATTATCTTTAACCTTATCTGCCAGATCCATCTTATAGCCTCTTTTTGCTCTTGTGATTTCCCTCTTAAGTGTGCACCTACACTTTTTATAGTCATCTAGGGATTCACTTGAGCCCATTAGCTTAAACCCAATGTATGCGTTCTTCTTTTTCCTGACCAGAGGCTCAATAACCCTCGTCAGCCAGGGATCCCTGAACCTTCCAGCTTTTTCCTTTCCCTAACAGGGACTGTCTCTGGACTCTTGATACCACAGTTTTAAAAGACTCCCATTTGCCAGTCGTTCCTTTTCCTTCAAAAGACTCACCCAATCAACCTCTGCTAGATCCTGCCTCATGGGCCCAAAATTGGTCCTGCTCCAGTTTAGCACCTTAACTGTGTACTTATCCGATCTTTTGCCATAACTATGTTAAAACTAAGAGAGTTGTGGTCACTGGGCCCAAAGTGCTCTCCAACTGACACTTCAGTCACTTGCCCGACTTCATTTCCTAAGAGGAGGTCCAGTGTTGCACCCTGCTGAGTAGGGCCCTCTACATATTGATTTAGAAATCTTTCTTGGACACATTTGATAAAGTCCATCCCACCCTGGCAATTTACACTCCGGATAGCCCAGTCATTACAGGGGAAATTAAAATCTCTAACCAAGACTACTTTGTTATACCTACAGGTATCTGCAATCTCTACCCATCTGCTCCTCTAGTACCTGCTGCTATTTGGGGATCTACAATACAGTCCCAACAGAGTGACCATCCATTTCTTGTTTCTAAGTTCTAACCATAGGGCCACATTTGTTGACCCCTTAGCAATATCCTCTCTTAGCATTGTTGTTATGTCCTCCCTTATCAAAAGAGCAATTCCCCCTCTTTACTCAGTTGTACTTCTGTCCTGTCTGTAGCTTCCGTATCCTGGAACATTGGGCTTCCAGTCCAGCCCTTGTTTCTGTTATGGCTATAATATCCCAGTCCCCAGGGCCAATCCATGCTCTGAGCTCACCTGCCTTACCAGTCAGGCCTTGTGCATTGAAATAAATGCCCTTTAAACCAGAAATATTTTCCCTCCCTTTACTGTATGCCACACCGTGACACCAGGTTCTCTCTGACTGGCTGTACAGTTGTGATGACTGTGGCAATGTCTCCCAGAATTCTGCAGGTCAAGCAGCATCATAGGAGCAGTTGTGTTCATCCAGCCCCATGCTTGTTATCTCGGATTCTCCAGCATCTGCAGTACCTTTTATCTCTACCAGAATTCTGCTGTGATAACTCTCAGCCGCCCTCTGATTCACCAACTCGACCAGGACTAGACCAGGATTCCCTTAAAGTTAACTTGCAGGCCAAATTGGTAGTTAGGAAGGCAAATACAATATTGGCATTTACTTTGAGAGGACTAGAATGTAAAAGCAGGGATGTACTTCTGAGGCTTTATAAGGCTATGGTCAGACCACATTTAAAATATTGTGAACAGTTTTGGGCCCCATTCCTCTGGAAGGTTGTACTGGCCCTGGAGTGGGTTCAGAGGAGGTTCACGAGAATGATCCCAGGAATGAAAGGCTTAACATATGAAGAATGTTTGAGGACTCTGGGTTTGTAAGCAATAGAGTTTAGAAGGACGAGGGGGTGATCTAACTGAAACTTACAGAATACTGAAAGACTTGGATAAAGTGGACATTGGAAAGATGTTTCCATTAGCAGGAGGGACTATGATCTGAGGGCACAGCCTTAGAGTGAAGGGAAGATCCTTTAGAACAGAGGAAAGGAGAAACCCCTTCAGCCAGAGTAGTGAATCTGTGGAATTCTTTGCCACAGAAGGCTGCGGAGACCGGGTCATAGAGTTTATTTAAGACAGAGATAGATAGGTTCTTGATTGTTAAGGGGATCAAAGGTTATGGGGAGAAGGCAGGAGAATGGGGTTGAGAAACTTATCAGCCATGATTGAATGGTGGAGCAGGCTCGCTGGGGTGAATGGCCTAATTTCTGCTCCTATGTCTTATGGTCTAGATAAGGGCACCAGTATAAAATGAAATATTGTTGCTGTCTCATTAGTTTCAGTCATGGACTCAATTTTATCTGTGGAAGTCAATGGTTTTAATGAGACTGTATAGGGGATAGATTGAGTTAGCTACTGTCAGCTAGATACAGCTGCTATAACTGGTGTCAATACGCTCAGGTTATTGTAAACCACCTAAGCTTCTATCTCAGGATTGTTTACAGCGACTCTTGCTGAAAATGTACATTTGGGAATATGGGGTAAGATCCAGGTCTCACACAGCTGCAATGCTCTGTAGCTGTCACCTAGTTTGCTGTTAGGACTAATGCATGACTAGAGGGCACCAGTCAGTGCAGTAAGTGGTGCACTGGAAATGAGCTGGAAGGGGTGATCTAGAGAGGGAACAATTGAAAAGTTATCTTGATGAGTAACACAGAGCAGGGCAGTATTTGGAATGTTGGGAATTTTTGCCACAGTTTACCACGGTGTAGACAATGGCTGTTAAAGCTAGTTTAGGTAGTAGTAGGTTTTTAAACAAGGCAGTAAATATTTTATGCCAGTGAGTTTAAAACACAAATTGACAGAATACCTGGGGGAGGTGCATCTCCTCCGTTGAAATGCTCAGTAGTTCAGAGGCATACTTTCCATTGTTAGCTATCGCTAACAGACCAAAAACAAACAGAATTTGCAATATAAAAAACATCTGCAACCACAAGAAAGTCCAGTGTAAATGAGGAAGTGGTAACTTGTTGCAACCGGCACAGATCAGTCCATCTTGGTGTGTTACCAGCAATTCTTACAGAAAAGAAGAGCATTATATGTGGTAGAACACTCCAGAGTATGGAACTTTCAGGATGATGAACAGCATTATGACAGCTTTCAAACTGTTGTGTCTAAAATGAGAATTGAAGTAGCAGCAAAGAAGAAGGTGGAAGAAATTGGTTACAAAAGGAGTCTCTTTTCGTCAAGATGTTCTTCTTAAAAGTAATTTCATTTGCACTTTAAAATTCAAACATACACCAGTAATATTTATAAGAAAATTTCTGGACGCTGTTTACAAATCCATTTATGAGAAGTTTTCAGACAATATGAGATGCTGTTTAAAACAAAAACTAGGTATCTGGTTCCATCATGGGAGCATTTCATGGGCATGCAGAATTTTCCTGTCCCTGGTGAGGCATGAACAATCGTGAGAAAGATGGGAAAATGTGAAATGAACGATAATTTTTGGAATTTTGCTGCTGAGAAAACTTTTTGACGTTTTTTTCCTTAAGCCTGAAATGGTAACTTCAGAATATTGCCATTGAGTGATATTTACCTTATTGCCATGCATTTGTCTCTCACTGAAGCCCCAGCTCACCTCATTTGTATGCCAATGTCAATTCTCTTCACCTTCCTGCAGAAAGTAGACAACCCAAATTCCCATCATAAATCAGAGTGGTATCTAGCAGCTACAGCTCACCGAATACTCTTCCCAGCCATCATGCAAATGCTTTCTCACTACAATGCCCCTACATGCTCTATGTTGACCATCCTCCTCCTCCTCTGTTTATCCATGCACTTTTCAACATTTTAGAGCTCAGGGTCATCCTCCACCTGCATGTATCTGGCTGGTTGCTTTGTGGGCAAGAACACACATACATCTGCACAAGGTGAATCTTATGTGCTTGCTGGGAAGCTGGCAACCTCTGTCTGGCTTCACATTGCAATTTGTGCAATTCACTGACTTCAGCACTGACTTGTTGGCTGCCAGCCTCTGTGTAGGTCACATTGCTTTTTGCATTCAGGTGAACAACCTAAAGGTGGACTTTAGGCTCTTTAGAGCTCAGTTCTGTGCTGCCAACTTCTGTAGCTTGTTTTGCTTTCTACTGTAGAGAGAAAGAGACAGGCAATGTATCACGGTCAGGAGAGCTATACAGTCCAGAAGGTGATTGTTTTGCTGTATGGCACTGTGCTATGTCAACATGTCACCTGCAGAATGTGCTGGTACTTTACATGGCAAACACACTGCTTCAACTTCAAACAAAAGGTCATGTGTGAGAGTTGAATGGGAGCAACCCTTGGTGATGTGAATGGATACTGTAGTCAGAGATAACAAAGTGTAGAGCTGGATGAACACAGCAGGCCAAGCAGCATCGGAGGAGCAGGAAGGCTGACGTTTCGGGCCTAGACCCTTCTTCAGAAAAAAGAAAAATTTTTTTGTGTGTACATATGCCTGGGGATGGGGCAATGAGACGAAGGGAGAGACTGAGAATGCTGGAAGTGAATGGAAGAACAATTAGTGGTGATTCAGGTGCGGACAAGGTGGTGAGGTGACCCCTGTAGGTGAGTAGGAGGTCCAAGGGCCAGGAAGGGTTTGTGGTTTTGGACGAAGAGGTGGATGAGAACAATGGAGTGGACATGACGATGTAATATTTGAGTTGTAGCCTGTGAGCCTTGGTAAGATGATCACAGTTAGAGTAAGTAGCGACTCTGTGAGCAGAGCGAAGGTGGTAGCTCTTACATTGCGGGGGAGGGGTCGGTGGTGAGCAGAGAAGATCATTTACTTTCGTCCTGCACTGATGGGTGTTCCACTTCAAACGGGGCACAACACTGACCCAGGCAGCAATTTGGATCTGGGCTGGCTGGGTCAGTGGTGGCACAGTCTCTTGTGGCACTCTGCAAGTAAAAAGACTGCCCTCCTCTCAATCAATTATCCTTCTTTCACTAGTCTCCCTCCTCAAAACAAAACTTCTGGTAACATTGTACACCAGGAATAAAATTACATTTGATGCATTCCTATCACTTCATTCGTCACTTTCCTCTCCATATTTGGACATGGACTTTAGATGCCTCCTTCCACTTTGTGTAAGATAGTCCCATATTCTTGGGTTCTTTGAGTATTTTGTCTCAGTCCTTCACAATAGTTGTGTTTCATTAATGGGTGCCTGGTGAATGAAGATTTGATCATAAAGCTTGTTCAAAGGAGACCGGAAGTTGAAGATTTCATCTTGCTCTCATCAGAAGTAGGACACAAGAAACAAATTTGAACGAAAGTGATAAAAACAGAAAGTGCTGAAGAAACTCGGCAGGTCTGGTAACATCTGTAGAGGTAGGAACAAAGTCATGTTTTGAAACCGATATAATTTTATTCTTTTTTCAGCACTTTTTGTTTTTATTTCTGATTTCTAACATCTGCAGAATTTTGCTTTTAATTGAGAAAAAGAGGGACAACATTTTATACAGAGGGAGAAGAGGATGCGGACTGGCTGAGCGATGCAACAACCTTAATTCTTAGACCAGGAAGGTAGATTCTGATTGGTCAGGCCATTGCCATGGGAATGCAGCAAAGGTTTGCTGTCACCATGACCCCTTTCTTTGAAAAAGGTGCAATGTATGTACAAATTCCTTTCGGCTCTATAAATTAGTCCTTTGTGGAGATAATTAGGTTATTCTGCAATTTATGACAGGAGAAATCACATCCATGTATTCATGGATTGGATATGGTAAATACCAGTTTAACATGGTGCATATCTAGCATAAATGTTGCTGTGTAGCATTTATAAAATATTTGCAGCGTTTTCATGTTTTTTTAAACATGCTTCTAATTCATACACAATAATTCGAAGCCAATTTAAATGTTCAAAAGGAAATATCTGGCAAACTTTAATGAAACTCTGGGGTGAGATCAGTCCCGGAGCTAACTAGAAAAAACCCTTGTTATGGCTTCCTGTGGCCACCTCAGTGCACTTATGATTTTTCAACACTGATAAAGATTTGTTCTGCAGCACTCTAGGAATTGACACATTTTACTCTATTGCTACTTCCACAATCAGATTCCAAGGATAATTTCCCTACGTAGCATTGATTCACTTCCAAACAAATCCTCTATTCTAACAACTGTTTGACTAAAAATAAAAACATTCTATTTCCTCCTTGACACAGTTTTCAGCCTTCACTTTTATTATCAATTTCTAATGCCACATTTAACAGATTTTATTAGCAAGTTTTAGTACTCATTCGATTAGAGGCTTCGCATAATGTTACAACTGGTTGAATATCTGTTTTTGCCATCAACTAAATGAAAGAGGTGTCTTTTGGAAACCTTTTTTGCGAAGGTTCAGGATGAGCAGCAAAGATGGTTCTCAGCAGCAGGAAGCCATGCTCAAGGTCGATGATTTTGGTTCTGTATATATTGGAAAAGATTTCCAGCTTTTAAGAGGATGCAGGAAATTGATAAAGTTCATCCAGGAAAATTGTTCTTTATTGTGAAGGGTTCAGATGTTGAGGACCACATGTAAAAAATTGAAGAGTAGTGGGGTAAGTCGAATGGTGTATTTAACATCTAAAGGCTGATAGAACATGGAATTCACTATTAAGGAATATCATTGAAGTAACCAATATAAATGGGTTTAAGAAATCAATGCTTATTCTCTTTGTAAGCAAGTTACAGATCCCAGCAACTTTAACAAATCGCAGTTCAAACTGTGTATACACACAGCCTTTTTGTGAACAAATTCCATAATAGGTACGGCAGTAAATGCCGTGAGTTCACTAACAGATGATTTGATCTATTTTTCTAATCGAACTGTTCAGAGATGTTATTGCACTTGTCTGGAGTAGGTGGGACTTGGAACCCAGGTGTCTTGGTCCAGGGATAGGGACATTACCTGTGCACCACAAGGGGGCCCCCTTTGTGGGTGATTTAATGGTGTTGAGCTGATATAAAACAGGTGTTACCAGGAAATGGATGACAGCAGTGAATTACATATGGCAAAGTAATCATTCACCAATTCAAAATTAAATCAGATTATGGTAAGATCTTTTCAACGTAAAATTGAATGTTAAAGATAAATGTGAATACATTTCTTAGTTGTAAGACCGTCTGAATGAATCAATCTGATAATAAAAATACCATGACAGCATCCAAAATCTATTTGTCAAATTACATTTAACTTCACAGTTTTTGTTTGGCTGAAGCTTCAGATTCCTAAAATACAGTTTTGTTGGTAAGGATTGTTCCAATCAAAAGGAGCCAGAAGGCTTGCTAATACAGGAAGGATAAACACATGAAACTTATGAATTGATTAACATTAGTCTGCACAATGTATCAATTAGGTAAAAAGAAAGATAAGCTAATTAAATTGCTTTGAATTGTTTTAAAATGCTATTGATGTCATTTCTGTGTTCCCTTTAATAAGCTGAGAATAGCCTTCACAATAACATAATTAAACATCTCTGTTAAATTATCTCTTGTATCTAAATTCCTTCATTAATAGTTTACTTTGAAAAACCTACATTTGAACTGATATGCTATTCAATTCAATCAGTTAGTGAGCTGAAGTGAATTAAGTGGAGGATTTTACATGAGTTCGAAATTTACTGATTGGTGGTTAATAGCAGAAAAAAACTGCGAATGATTTGGTAATGGGAAAAAAAATTGCACGAGCTTGAATTGGGGAGGTGATGGTCTAGCAGTGTTATTGCTACACTATTAATCCAGAGACCTGAATAATATTCTGGGATCCCAGGTTCTGTCATGGCAAGAGGTGGAATTTGAATTCTGTAAAAATCTACATGAATTCAAGGGGCTCTCGAGGCAGTGTCCCTACCTCTCAGTCAGGAGGCCCAGGTCCAAGTCCTAACTGCTCCAGAGATATATAATAACATCTCTGAACAGGTTGGTTAGAAAATAGGTAGCTCCCTAAATCAACAGGTACTTATAGCACAGTGGTAGTATCCCTACCTCTGAGCCAGGAGTCCTGGGTTCAAGTCCCATCTGCTCTAGAGATATATAATAATATCTCTGAACAGGTTGATCGGGAAAATATCTGGCTCCCTAAGTCTGTGGGTGCTTGTAGCTTGGTGGTAGTGTTTCTATCTAAGAACCAGGAGGCCTGCTTTCAAGTGGAACATCTGTTCCAGAATTGTGTGATAACATATCTGAACAGATTGATTAGAAACTATCGAATTCCCTAAGCCTGATGATAAAATGGGTGAAACAGGAATTGAACTGTGGGCAATAACTTCCTGATATTTCAGCATCCTGAGGGCATTTTAATGCTCCCAGTTTCTTGTCTATCGAGCTGCTATGGGCACTGCCCAGTAGAAGTTAGCACTCTCTCACTTAAGTTTAAAATTTCTTATTGTGGTCAGGGATAGCAGTAATGTTTCTACATGCCTTGCAAAGAATTACATGAGGCTTCAGAGTGATTTAGACAAGTTGAGCGAGTGCACTGGAGCAAATACATGGCAGCTGCAGTATAATGTGCATAACTGTGATGTTGTCCACTTTGGTAGTAAGACTGGAATGGCAGAGTATTATTTAAGTGGTGATACATTGGGAAAGATTGATGTATGAAGGATTTTTGTGTCCTTGTCCTTGTACACTGATGGCTGAAAGCAACTGTGTAGATGTGGCAGGCAGTTAGGAAGGCAAAAGGTAAATAAAAACTGAAAGAACTGCGGATGCTCAAAATCAGGAACAGAAATAGACATTGCTGGGAAAGCTCAGCAGGTTTGGCAGCATCTCTGGAGAGAAATCAGAGTTAACGTTTCAGATCCAGTGACCCTTCCTTAGAACGGCAAATGGTATATTGGCTTTCATTGCAAGAGCATTTGAGTATAGAAGTAAGCCTTGGTAAAATCACAGCTGGAGCATTGAGTGCAGCTTTGATTTTCTTACCTCAGAAAAGATATAGAAGGAATTCAGCAAAGGTTCACTGGACTAATTCCTGGGATGGCAGGTTTGTTCTTTGAGGAGATATTGAGGTGATTGGGCTTATATTCAGGGGAGTTTAGGAGAATGGGAGGGAATTTCATTGAAACATGTAAAAGTCTGACAGGGCTAGGTAGAATGGATCCAGGGATAATGTTTCCCTGGTGAAGGAGTGGGTGGACCTGGTCCAGAAAAAGCAGCCACAATCTCAGGATATCCACTAGCCCATTTGAGACTGAGATGAGACATTTTTTTCATGAAGAGGGTGCTGAATCTGTGGAATTCTTGACCACAAAGGCTGTGGATGTCAAATCAGTGTTTATATGTGAGAAAGAAATATATTTCCACGAGGAATATAGTGAGAAAGCAACAATAAGACTTTGAGATAGAAGATCAGCCAAGATCATGATTGGCACAGCAGGTGTGATGGCCCAAATAGCCTTATTTTGCTGCTTTGTTTCATATTTCTTTTACTTAGTATTTATGTATTTACATCAGAGTAACAAGCCACAGAGGCCGTAAACAAAAGGTTTACAGTCCCCAAGGTTTCTTGCACTTTACCTGATCTCACCCAACTGGTATTCTTCAGTTCATTTCTCCCTTATGTACATATCTTGCTTTCCTTTTGATATATTATTCAAGTATCCAATTTGCTTTTCAAGTAAATTATTTCAACATTTCCTTTTTAATCGTAATCGGATACATTTGCCATATAACACATTCACAGGTCTACTGGGAAAATGTAACTTAGACTAATTCAGCAGGAGTTCCTCATGCCTAGCTTTAACTGTCCTTCATGAGCAATTTGTGCCTTAAGGCTAAATTTGTAAATATGTTTTAGCATGCAATCAGTTAAGGTCCAGTCTCGACACACTGGTTTTGTTCCGGTCTATATTCATGTGTTAGTTTTTGTAAAACTTTAAAATGTGACCCATAAGAGTTGAGGAATATACACAAGTGCAGAGTGACACTACTATGTTTTTCTTTCTTTTCTTGACTCAACTTCTTTGGTATAATAAGGTGTGCATTTTCAATGGGAAAGACATTTGTGACGTTCTTCCATATCAATTCTACAGTGTTACAGCAGAGTATGGATTCACATTTAATGTGGTATGTCAGTGCAGAGGAAAGTAGTGTGGTAGTGTGACTGAGTCTATTTAAAATTGGTTTGCAACATTTTCTTGAACTTGCATTGTCAACGTGAAGTTGGCAAAAGGAAGAGATCAGATGTTTGTCAGAATTGCAGAGAAATACTGCACTTCCTTCCAAAAATTAGCTCAAAGTATGATTGTGAAATGTCACCCCATTTTTTTCTTTGCTTATCATGTCCTGCACAATTCTGCAAGTGTTTTTTGATTGGCCTGTAATGGACCCTAAGCAGTCCTCTGAGGTTGTACGCTAACAGGAGGGTAAAAAGACTAAAGATGTGAGTAGACAAGGTTAAGGGGTGATCTAATTGAAATGTTCAAGACGATTAATGGAACTGATAAGTAAATAGAAACAAATTCCTCCTGGTCAAAGGAGCATAGTCTTACCATTGCACATTAAGCCATTGACAGCAACGTCAGGAAATGCTCCCTCAAACAAAGGGCAGCGGAAATCCAGAACTCGCATAAAAGTTTGTGGAGTCTCAATCTGTTGATAATTTCAAAATGGAAAGTCTCAGATCTTTGTTATGCGAGGATATTACTCATTGTAAACCAAGGTGGATAGATAGAATTGAGATACAAATCAGTCATGATTTAATTAAAAAGCAGAATAAGCTTGAAGGGCTTCCTTCTATGTTTCCATCAATACTTAATTACTTTTTATCAGCGTTCTCCACCTGTTTATTCATGGCTACTTGAAAGTAATCAATTAATAAAAGTATGGTCTAGGATGTGCTGTGAAATACTAACTGACAAGGGCAGCAGACACATGGGAACATAACATACAAGTTCCTCTCTGTGTGACTCACCATCCAGACTTGGAAATATATTGCCATTCCTTCAGTGTCGCTGAGTCACCATCCTGGAATTCCCTCCTTAACAGCATTGAGAGTCTACCTACGGCACGTGGACTGCAGCAGTTCAAGAAGGCAGCTCCATCAACTTTTCAAGAGCTACTAGAAATGGGCCATAAATTCTGATCCAGCCAGCACCGCCCATATCCCAACAGTAAAAAAATCATTAACTTAGAAGGAGCAGTGCCACACGCTGTTAGAAAATAATTGGAATTATTTAATAAAGTAATTCAAATAATAGAAAAGAGACATCCAGTGGAGAAGATGATTGATAAAGCTCAATTTGTAATAATTTTCAGAAGTATTATGGAAACTGAAATTGGAAACAGATTTAAAAGAAAAACTCAAAGAACAATTGAAAGCAGTAGGTGGTGTCAGATGGGATGACTTTGAGCGGGGAGCAGCCACTAGCTGAGTTTCACAGATTTTTGGTTTAGTTCCCCTGATGTTTATAGTATTCATATTAAATAATCTGGGGCACATTTTTCCAAATTATGTTGCAACATTTGTTAGTTCTGTGATGGAAAGGAGGTTTCAGGTCACACTTGGATCCATGGCAGCAAGCTTAGTAGTAATGTCACTTGCACCAAGTTGGAAGCAAAGGCTGTGGTGGCACTCAGGGGCATTGTAGCAAGACAAACTTATTATTCTAGGTTGGCATCAATCAATGAGACCACATTTAGAATATTTTCTGTTAATTTATGCACAGTGCCTTCATCTGGATAAGGGCTTCAGAATAGAGCAAATAGAACATCATAAGACCATAAGAAATAAGAAGAGGAGTAGGCCATTTGGCCCCTCAAGCTTTCTCCACCATTCAATAGGATCATGGCTGATCTGACGTTCCCCATATCTACTTTCCTGCCCTTTCCCCATAATCCTTGATCCCCTGCCTGATCAAGAATCTGTCTATCTCAGCCTTAACTATACACAAGGACTCAACTGCCAAAGGTCTCTGTGGCAAGGAGTTGCAAAGACTCCCGACCCTGTTAGAGAAAAAAATCCTTCTCATCTCAGTCTTAAATACATGCCCCCTCAGTCTGAAACTGTACCCTCTGGTCTCAGATTCTCCCATGGGGGAAACACCCTTTCAGCATTTATCCTGTCAAACCTCTTAAGAACCCCGTATGTTTCAATGGGGATCACCTCTCATTCTTCTAAACTCCAGTGAGTAGAGTCCCAACCTGTTTAACCTTTGCTCATAAGACAATCCCTCCATACCAGAGATCATCATAGCAAACCATCTCCGAACTGACTCTGATGAAATGCTATCTTTTCAAATATGTGGACCAAAACTGCTGACAGTTCTCCAGCTGTGGTGTCACCAGAACTTTGTACAGTTGCTGTGAGACTTCCCTCCTCTTAAACTCTAACGTGCCTGCAATAGGACAAACATTCCATTAGCCTTCCTGACTACCTGCTGCACCGGCATGCTAGCTCTCTGTGTTCCACGTAGAAGTACCCCAAAGTTTATTTCTATTGCAGCTTTCTTCAGTTTCTCTCCTTTTAAATAGTATTCTGTTCTTTTGTACACCCTTCCAAAATGAATATTGTACTCTATTTTGCAGTATTGTACTCCATTTGCCAATTTTTTTGCCTACTTAACCTACCAATACCTCTCTGTAAACTGTGTTGTACCCTTTCGCAACTTGCCTTTCCACCTATTTTGTGCTGTCTGCAAATTTGGTTACAGTACATTCAATTCCCTCCTCCAAGCATTAATAGATATTGTAAGAGATAATATTGTAAGGGTCTTTTCTGAAGAAGAGTCCAGAGCCAAAACGTCAGCTTTCCTGCTCCTCTGATGCTGCTTCCCCTGCTGTGTTCATCCAGCTCTAACCTTGTTATCTCAGATTCTCCAGCATCGGCAGTTCCTACTATCTCTGAATAGATATGGTAAAGAGTTGCAATGCTAGCACTGATCACTGTGGCACCCCACTGTTCGCGTGTTGCCAACCTGAAAAAGAACCCCTTATCCCCATTCACTATTTCCCGTCCATGAGCCAATTCTTTGTCCATGCCATTATACAACCTTCAGCACCATGGGCTCTTCTGACTTAATCTTTTGTGAGAATGGCATCAAGAATTGGAGTACTTTGAGTTATGAAGACAAACTCATAGCACCAATAGAATTTTGTGCTTTTAAAGTAAAAACAGACAAATGTGGTTCCCATTTTTAAATGGAGGCACATCTTGGATAATGTGGATGTATGGTGTCTATTGAACTTAATTGCAGCAGGAATTATGGAATTAAAGGATATGAGTGAAACATTAACACCCTTTAAGAAAATTAAAACTGTGAATTGTTTTCCATCTCCCAAATGTTTATCAATTCAAACAATGCTATTTCAATTCGCTTTTTCAATAGAGACGTAGAAATCTCTAAATTATGGGGTGAAGATGTAAAGGTACAGACAGACGCTGATGACTAAATCATGAATGGAACATTGTTTATGGGTGATACCTATTGGCAGTACTTTGACACTGGCGAAAACACATTTGTTTAAGCCATGTTAATACTTAATGATGAAAATAGTCAGAAGTCGTCTGCTAAAGACAACACATTTAATAGGGATGATGAAAGATTGGATTAGTTAATTTAATTCCTCTTTTAGTTAGCAATTACTGATAGTGATTTCCAGCTCTTGCATATTTTGCTTTTTGTTCCTGCTGAGTGCTTTAAATTGAATCCTGCAACAATAAGGCAGATTAGACATGGTGTGCAGAAGAAACTTCTTTAAGAGGCTAAATCAGTTTATTTTATATTCTTGTTCTTCTTAGTTTTCTCTTTCCAGTCATCTACTTACTGCTAATCTTAGCATCACATAAATCATTTAATCTGTTTATTGCTCGAAAGACTTAGTCAAGGGTGTTAAAACTTGGATAGCCAGGCAGTGAAGACTTGCACCTAGTCTTTACGCAGTTATAAGCTTTTATTTACAGATACACAGGTTACATATTGTATGCCTCCAACAAACGACGGCTTATTCATCTGCTTTATACATCTGTAGGTGAAACACCACCATCCAAATACAACTGCCACCTGATTGATAAAGGCCAATATATTTTTGTGTAAGTGATGGGCTCAAAGAGCTGTCAACATTGGAGATTCTCAGTACTCTCATTCCTAATATAGCTAAATAACCTCATTACAAAAGCTGACAATGACCTTACCAAATTTGCCGTTGGCAGCAAAATAGAGAGAAACATAGACAGAAAATATATCAGAGGTTTTTGGGATTTGTAACAGTTACGGAATTGAACAGATCCATGGCAGTTTTAAAATACTGGTAGTAAAAATGGTGCAATTTAAGATTAGTAAATTTGAATTATTTTAGAGAGTAAGTAAACTACGAATAGGGGAAGACGTGTCACTTTCAATCTTTTAAATTTATTGAAGGTGTATGGGCAGTGGCAAACTTATGCCCATCACAAGTTGCCCTGAGAAAGTGGTGCTGAGCTTTCTCCTTGAACAACACCAGAGGTATTGCATTCATGTCTGCTTCTGGTAATGGGTTGAAAATTATGTGCCACTTGCTGTCATGCTTACATCTACATTTCACTCTCAACAAACTTGGGTGAGACCTTGGGATTGGTAGTCAGACTAATGCTGTTTTCAGATGGGAGGGTTAAGTAATATACAAATTGGGTTTTTTTAATAAAAAGGACCACAATTGCCATTTTGAGGTGCAAGTCAACAGAATGTATACTGTGTTTCAGCCCAATCTGTCCTTTATGGGATTGGCTAAGGTCAACAAATCCACAGCTGAGGTTTAATTTTAATTTTAATTTTAATTTTTGTGGGACCTAGAGAAACACTGATAACGTTTCCTGGAAACACTTTGGCTTGCTGCAGTTCTGTGCAAGGTTTCCAGTTTGACAAAGAGTCTGCACTGACGTTGGCCCAAGGCTGTGTCAGTTGACTGCTTCAGTGTGGGAGGTGACTAATTTACTGCACTTGACCGTCCACTGCAAACATGGTGTTATCAGCCCTCTGAAATTGTGATAAAATCTCCACAATAAGACACTGGCACTAGCGAATGGGAGAAGAAAATCACTCATTTTCTTTTGGACTAATTGCTCAGATTTGAGAATCCTGCAGACTACACTCAGCCAGATTTTTCAGCAGCACCCGTACAAAGGCCAAGCAGAGGAATTATGATTTCTCAAGCAACTCTCATGTACGTGAGATTCAGCAAGTTAGCATCTCACCACATGATAGGATGGCTCTGCCATCTTCATTAAGTTCTACAGGGCCTGCTTAGTCTAGTGTGGTAGAAGAACGCTACCTACCAGTCTAACTAGAAGACACCCTTGCATTATACCAGATATGGCATGTGTTCACCATTTCAGGTCTGTGGAAGTGTACTACATAAGTCCAGCATTGCATATTGATAGAAAATATGGGGACGTGGGGGCCCTTAATGATACCACAGGCAGCGGAGCGCATCATGAATTGAAAGTTTCCGGAACTCGTTCTAACAATCTCCATTTTACTCAAGTACTTTCTATTGACAGGAATGTATTCCTGAAAGTTTTCTGCTTGGCTTTGTACTGCTCACTTATAGAGGCCTACATTTGGTTGGTCTACATCTACAGCCCTCGGTTCACACTTATCCCTTCAAAATTCATTGTCCTACAGCAAAGATTTCACCAAACACAAGCTGTTTTCTTTCATTGTTAGTCACATTAAATGTTTTTTTTCCAGTTTGTCTGTGAGAAGTTGTTGGTGTTTCCCAATACCATTGGGGTCAACACCCAACATTCTACTGTGAATTCGTTATTAGGTTGGATTTTGTGATCACAAATCGAGTGGGTAGGCAAGCTCAGATGGGCAGGCTCCCCACCACACAAACATAACGTACAGCATGATGGCTATGAGTGATCGACAAAACAACATCACATCACTCTTAGAAGAGGAGCGGGTGTTGAAATTGGATATTTTTCTAATCAGCCTGTTCAAACATGTTATTACACGACTCTGGAGCCGGTGAGACCTGAACGCAGGTCTCCTGACTCAGAGGAAAGGACACACTACCCCTCCACCTCAAGAACACAGTGTTGAAATTGGAAGCTTGCCCATTTGAGGTGACCAACAAACAATGACCAACAAAATAGTTATTGAGCTTGTTAGAGAGCCGCGTGAATGCAAATTTTCATTGCCTGCTGCAGTTTTTTGCTGCTGGGAGTATTTTGGGAATGCTTTATGACATATATAATGTAGTAACTCAAGGGCAGATGAAAAGCCACTCGGACAATGATTGGATGCAGCAAGAGACTTTGCTGGTGAAGGTGGCAGAGTCTGTCCTTTTTTTTAAGGCAGGCTCCACAAAGTTTTAAAAAAAACATCGGAACGAAAGAAAGATTGAGGATGCAGAGCGGGCTTTAAATATGTCACTGTGACGGACTTTCTGTTCACAGCAAGATAGCTTGGCCATATGTCCTGGGACTACAATTCTGATTCGGTCTGGAGCCCACCTTCACAATTCCAACTGATCACTAGCCCCCTTGGATGGCTCAAAATTGGCTGGCAGGTGCTTGATTTACTGAGATGAGACTAAATGGACAAGAGAGCGTGTATCTCTCTCTCTCACAAACACAGATACACATGAACATACACACACAGACAGACAGACAGACACACACACACAGACACATACACAGACATACACATACACACCCACACGCGCGCACACATGCATACAGACACACACACATATACACATACATAGACACATACACATACATAGACACATTCACATACACAGACACATATATATACATACACAGATACACACATACCCTATCCGATTTAATTATTTTTATTTCAAAACTATACTATATTCACAAAAAAATCTTTACATATATACATTTTCACTGAAGTCGTTTGGTTCAGTACAGTCTTTACATATGGAGAAACAAACAAACGTTGGAGTTTGACATTCCTGACAGTTGTAACGAACCAAAGGCATTCCTTACTCATCCAATATACTATTTACATCTATTTGAGACACCGAGAGCAAGTAAAATCTGAATGGATTTCCATTGTACTTTGGCCAAAAGACCTTAGATGGTGGTCTTTCCCCACTGCGCCTTGGTGACAGCTTTAACGCGTCCCTCAGCACGTAGTCTTTGGAATGTGCCAGTCTGCAACATTTGGTGGAGATCAGCTCCTTGTGCTGTAAGACCAATGAGTTTTTGGCACATCAAAGAGCATCTTTTACTGAGTTGATGGCCCTCCAGGTGCAGTCAATGTTTGTCTCAGTGTGTGTTCTGGGGAACAGACCATAGAGAACAGAGTCCTATGTCATGGAGCTGCTCAGGACCAACCTTGACAGAAACCACTACATTTCTCTCTCGACTTCCTTTGTGAAGGCAAATGCCAGAAGGAGATGTGTGACAGTGTCTTACAGCACCACACCCCATCCACCCTCCTGCAGCTGCTTCAAGGGCAGTGTGTGATGGCGCAGGGACTGGGTGTATGAAGGATCTGACGGATACTGCCCTTCTCACCACCAGCCAAGCGATCCATTGGTGCTTGTTGGAAACTCCTGGTGATGAGGCATTCTGCCAAATGACTCAGATTTAATGTGTGATGAATTTATTTAAGGTTAGGAGTAAGTGATCAGATATTCTCCAAAGTCTGAGCTAGTTACAACAGCCACACTACTTATAGCTGGCATTACTGCAAGTGCCTTCTGTGATTTTATTTTCTCACTTATTCCACACTGGTTCTGCTTTATATAGTTTACTGATTTGATTAAGCAATTATTTTCAGATAAAATGCACACGTTCTCTAAAACAATGTAGCTGCTTGTTTACTAAGGGCAGTTTATACATGTATGGTGCAGTCACACTAACCAGTCAGTATTGGCTGGAGGCAGACAGCTGAAATGGTGTTAGCTACATTCGGAATAAACATTCACATTCCTCACATGGGCTGCTTGACACCTGGTTGTATTGTAAACTGGCGTCCACAGTTTCAGCAGAAGCCATTTATCATGTTTGGTGAAAATCCAGGAGTCCCTTTAGAAGCCATTGAAATAATGAGTTAATGCTCACAGACAAAACTATTTAAACTCTGGCCCTTCTGTGCCACAGCTTGAAGGAATTAAACATGGCAGTGTTGGAATGTAAAGTGAGATGCAGGCAGGAATGAGTCAAGGTCTGTGAATTCTGAGAGTCCATGAGGTTGAGTGAAGGGTAAAATACCCATTTATCTAGAACCAAGAGTCAAGGTACACAAGGGTGCCAGAAAGAAGTTTTAAGCAGTGAGTAATGAGGTTTTGGTCTTGGTGCTTAATCAGTAGAAAGGCATTTGGGAGCCCCCAACATTACTCAGAGATGAGCACACTGCTGTGTTCGTATACAAAACAAGTACAGCTTCCTTTGGCTCGGATACAACAGAAACACACTGAGGATGCTAGAAATCTGAAATTAAATGGAAAAGTCCTGAGCAATTCAGGCAGCATCTGAGGAAAAGGAAACAAAATTAACAGTTTAGATTATTGACCTCTCTCCACAGATGCTGCCATAAAGTTGAGTATTTTCTGTTTCTTTAACTCAGGTTCCTTTGACTATTTGAATGCTTTGTTCTTTTGACAAATTATTCCTCATGCTTCTAGATATATTAATTCCTTTTGCTACCATATTTGGGATGGCACAGTGGCTCACAGTGGTTAACACTGCTTCCTCAGGGGCCCGGGTTCAATTCCACAGTTGGGTGACTGTCTGTGTGGAGTTTGCAGATTCACCTTGTGTCTGTGTGGGTTTCCAGTTTCCTCCAATAGTCCAAAGAAGTGCAGGGTAGGTAGATTAGCCATGGGAAATACAGGCACGGTGTGGAACTGGGTGGGATGCTTTTCGGGGTGTCGGTGTGGACTCAATGACTGGAGTGGGCTGAATGATCTGCTTACAAACTGTAGAGTTTCTATGATACCATGTACCACTATTTACTTCTTTTCTTGCCAACAACTAGTAAGATGGAACTTGCAGTCATATGACTTCAGGATGCACCTGAAACTGTTCAGAGACAGTGAACTGGATTTTGAAAAATTGTCACCACTGTAATATAAAGAAATGCAACTGTCAATTTGTGCACCACAAGATCACGTAACCAGCAATGAGATAAATGACCTGATAATCCGTTTCTCATGATGGTTTTAGCAAATGTTGATTTAAGGCACACCTCATATGAGCTACTGCAAACAGGGGCAGGAGAAAAAAGGGCAGATTGTAAAACCAAGTGAACGTGGCTTCAATACCACCGGCACCCTGAATGATTCAAAAACTAAGCCTGTAACGACACTGCGCTAGACTTGGTTATGGACTATCCATCAGTAAGATGCCGTTATGTAATATAGACTGTCTCCCAATACTGCCCTCACACTGACACTGTAATACAGTCTGATACTGTCTGTCAATACTGCCCTCACACTGACACTGTAATACAGTCTGATACTGCCTGTCAATACTGTAATATAGTCTGACATTATCTGTACCCCCTTCAGACTGATTCTGTAATACAGCCTGTCAATTCCCCTTTCACACTGAGACTTTCATGTAGTCTGGTACAGCCTGTCAGTACTCGCTTCATGCTGACACTGTAATAGTGTGGTGTATACATTGTGATCAAATGAATGTAGAATCATGTCGGTCAATGTTGTTTCCCTGGAAGCTGGCCAATCTCTTGATTTGTGGAAGCATCTGAGACACTTAGACAGTAATTTGGGGCAGCTCCTCAGATGCCTGCTCAGATTGGGCAGCCAACCGAAACAACCTACAGAATGTCCAGTGCATTTGGTTGTCAATCTCCTTTCTTGGAAAGAGACATCAGCGCATAGCAGTGACCTTTCATTACCTTTGACTTTCTGAGTAACCAGGTGAAAATGTCAATGAATAGCATCAGCAGACCAAGCAATTTAGAAAGTCTGGCTGCAGTTCAAGCTACTACAAAGGGCTGCCACAAAAACATTGTTTCTTAGAGAGCCAAATTTTTCTGCCAAACAACTCTGGATAAACCATGCAGTTCTACACATTCATGCCCTTGTTCTTCTATTCTTCTTTTGTTTTTTGACAACATACGCTGGGCTGCTATCTCATATAGTAGCAAATGGATATGACAATCTTCAAATCAAGTGCAGTACATTTATTCCCTTTAATATGCAGCATATGTGTGTTGGCAGCTTGAGTTGGCAAAGTGCTGCCCTTAGTGCTTTTGCTTTGTTACCGATCTGCGGTACATAATCCAATGAACCTTCCTACAGTTCTTTGTGGCAAGGGCTTTGGTCTTTGAGTGTGGGCTGAGAGTCTGCTGGACCCCGGTAGCCTTCCACATCTCTAATCCCGATGAGGTCGGCATGGTGGCTCACTGTTTAGCATTGCTGCCTCACAGCGCCAGGGACCTGTGTTTGATTTCACCCTCAGGCAACTGTCTGTGGAGTTTGCACAATCTCCCCGTGTCTGCGTGGGTTTCCTCCAGTTGCTCTGGTTTCCTCGCACAGTCCGAAGATGTGCATGTTAAGTGGATTGGCTGTGGTAAATTACCCTTCGTGATCAGGGATGTGTACAATAGATATGTTAGCCTTGAGAAATGCAGGGTTACAGGGAGAGGGTAGAGGGATAGGTCTGGGTGCATGCTGTTTGGAGGATCGGTGTGGACTCAACCGGCCAATTGGCCTGTTTCCACGCTGTATGGATTCAGGTTCAATTAAATTTGATGGTGATGGTTCAGTTCTCCTTTCAGAAAAGACTTAGTGGACCTGGATTTACAAAGGGCAGTGGGGGGATGGTGGAGGAAAGAAGAAGTAAAACAACAATCCAGAATTGTCCTGATTTTGCAATTGAACTGAAATGTCGCGTGTTGTGATTGTGCCGAGGTCAGTCAAATGGACCTCAAAGAATATGAGTTCCCTGATTGGAGTTGTTAATTTGGTCCAATCAGGGACCCCTGGCTGACAGATATAAATAGGAATGTCAGAGGTTCTGTCCGCTTTGAGAGCTGGCTCTGAGGAAGCCAGACCAGTGTCATGTTCTATGCGCATGTAAATAAAGGGTGACTTGATGACGAGATACAGGCCTCTGTAGAGTTATTTCAGTGTGCAGGGTCTAAAGCATAGTTACACCTACATCTCAACCTGATTGGGAAGGATACGCCAACACATTCAATCTCCTCCCAACCCTTCCCTCTTCCATGTGAGATGATCATTAACAAAGGCAAAGCTTTTTGGGAGCATGACTTATGAAGGGTTTATGTTCATTTATTTTAAAGGGAAAAGTTGTGGTAGTGGCTGAAAAGTGAAACAATGATTGACAGAGCAGGACAGATGAACAGCATTGGTTTCTTTGTTGTGAGATGGAAATGTTAGTCAATTCTAGTTGGACATACTGGAGGTTTCATCACTTCCAATTTCAATCCTTCACCTCACACATTGGATGCTTGATGTAACCATTTCTACCTCTGCATTGTCTTCTTATTCTGATTTACCAGGGAATTGCCTGATTGGATGTAATTTACTATCAGCAATTTTCCTCCACTTTCAATTTTTTTTAAAACTGGTGAATGAAAGTGTTCAAAGAACATTATTTTTCAAACACAGTCTTCTACTGCTCTCGCACGTTGATGTTGTTTTCTTGTGAGTTGCTTGCAGGAGCGTACTGGAGATCAGCCTCAAATTCCTGAGATTCTAGAAAATTCCTGGAAGTTTGGCCGCCTTAATGCGTTACAAAAGGAAGGTGGTGTGATGTGGCACTCTCCAGTAAAAGCACTGGTCAGCTGTGTGGAGGGAATTGAACAATCAATCTCATGCTGCTTCCTCATATTTAGCTACTAAGGCAGATGTTTGCAAGCATCAAGGTGAAAATGAAGGGGTGGAGTTTTCCCAGCCATAGGGAGGTCAGGTAAGAGTCTTGGAAGATCATGGCAGCCATGTTGTGATGGCTTCCTCATGTAGTCCCAGTACCTGGAAAGCTTCTCAGCCATGGAACTATGAGCAGAAACATTGCTCATCACACAGAGGTTGTGAGAGGCCCAGTGAGGGTCCTCCATGACCCTGGCTGTAATTGGACCCTCAATCCAAGGACAACCAATTAGGAAGGCATCGCCAGGAAAAGTGTTGTTTTGGTACCAATCCCAGCCAGTGTGTGTTCAGGAACTTCATTTGGAACTAATGTTAAAATCCTGAAGCCCACGGGAAAATCCTGTCAAAATTTCTCCTCAGTGTTGTTCACAATGTGTGTTAAGTCGGACCCTATCAATCAATACACGAATCTAAATTTACAACTGCCACCACCTCTGGGATTTACTGGGCTGGATTTAGTGGAGCCTAGAGTTGAGGACTAGAAGAATCAGGTAGAAGTAGCTGGTTTGGATTCCTGACTTTAGTAAAACTATTCCTAGTTAATTTGGGTGACAGCTTGATGTGGATGTGGTCAATGTAATGAGGTCAGCCAGGTGGACTCCACAGAATCAGAGTTCCCTGATTGGGGATGTTAATCTGGTCCAATTAGGGAGTCCCAGCTGACAGATATAAACAGGAATATCAGAGTTTCTGCTCACTCTGAGTGCTGGCTCTGTGGAAGCCAAACCACTACCAAGTACTGTTTACGTGTAAATAAGGGGTGACTGGTGACAAGGTACTGGCCTCTATGGAGCTATTTCAATGGGAATCCCACCCAGTGGTGTGGGTAAGTAGTGGTGGGGAGAAATACAATTCGGCTCATCGATGAACCACTTAAACTCAAATATTGCAAGCCCATGGCAGTTTGGTAAGCTTTAGGGATTCTGCTGAATGAGAATGGCTTTACAATATGGCCAAAATACAGCAAAACCTGACAGCTGGCCTGATAGCTCATGGGAATTGTCTTTCATTGAAAGGCAATCAGGGCTTGATTGGAGGCCTGGATTTTGGGACCTGGTTGGAGATCTGGCTATCAGGAAGGGTGGGCAGATGGGAAGTGGGAGGGGTGGGGAGCTGAAAGTTCCTCCTGCTCTTTCTTTCAATCTGTACTTTTGTGGGCAAGTCCATCCCATCTTTCCTCCTCTGTTTCCTGGGAGGGAGCATTGATCGTGTTGCTGGGCTTCAGGGTATAACCAGCAGCTGCCCCCACTCCCAATGGTGCTATCTGCTGTGGAGAGCTACAGGCCTCTGATTGACTGGCATTCTCTCAGGGCAAGAATGCCATAATTGCACAGAAGGCCTGAAGCTGACCGGTTAAGTAGCTGATTGGGCATATAATTTCACCGAGCTCTGCTCTCAGAAGGGGTGACATGAGGTTCACACCAGTTCTCCAGCAGTTGGCCTGTATCACTGCAACATATTCCAGGCCTTAGTTCTCACCTCTGAGCACAGAGCGCAATAAGTTCCTCTTCTGCACACACTTTTCCTCAATCTGTGTAATACGTGTGGCAGGCTTTCATTCAGCTGCAAATGGGCGCATTTCTCTTAAGCTTCAATTTCTGCACCTGTGGCAAAAATTTTTCTGGGTTTGTGGTGATTAGTAAATTAAGCTGCTAATTGGAGATTGTGAGATGGATTCAGTGAACGAGCCAAGGGGTCTGGGCTTGTAGGCACCAATGAATCACTAGTCACGTGAGCAGTATTTAAAGGGAGGCAATGCCTGGTGAGCTATTTCTTGAATGTGCGGATGAACCAATGTTGGAGTGAACAGAGTGAGTCAGTAAGTAAAGTTTAGCTCTTGCGGAATTCCAGTGGTAAGTTGTAGTTCGCTGTCAGTCTTATCGTTTTTATTATCTTTTGCATTGCTGCACCCATAGCAAAGTTAGAACAATATAAAGTGATCACCTGTAACTATAGACTCGAAAATAATGGCATCGGTGAGATGAGTGTAAGTGGGACTGTTGAGTCAAGCCTCTGGTAAATCAGACACAGAATGCCCACTGGTCTTAATGGTGCTGTCAGATCAGATGGAAGTTTGAAAACAGAATGCCCATGGCTAGGGAATGGTTCTTGGTTGTCAATGGGGCTGCAACTAGGAATTGGAGAGGTGGAGCACAGCGTGTTCATGCTGCACAAGCCAGAGAAGTCCATGTGAGGCCCTGGATGAAGCGCTCAAAAGGTTAAAACGAGATCACGTTCTGAGCATTATTGGGCCTCTACGGACCAGCCACATTGCTGTCACCAGACGGAGGTTGGAAAAGCATGTTTTACCGGCAACATCAAGGCGCCATGACTTTTGCACTGAAGCACTGGCCTATTTTTAACTAAATCCTCATCCAGGGTCTGAATTGGCACCATAAATATTACAACTGAGACCTGTGTGTTTACTTTGTTAGTGCGGATAAACACCATTAAGATGATAATTGGAGATTGGTGGAGTGATATAGCCTGAAGGAATTGGCCGAGGGCCAAGTGATGACTATCGGCAAATTAAAATGAGTGAAGGCAGTGTATGGTGAGAGTAACAACAAATTCAGTGAGGAAGCTACAGAGTAAGTGGAGAGTGATGGGGCAGGGGAGTGTTGAGAAAGTTTGGGTGAACCATATCACCACTTTAAAATTATTTCTTTTTTTTGACAGAATAATGGTGGTATGTCACCCCCTTTATGCAGGCAGCGCCAATTTGGATCATCTGTTTATCTAAAGTCTTGTTCATGAGTGAAGAAGACATTGTTCACATGTTGATACCACCATTATATCATTGATAACATAATATTTTTTTGAAAGAAAAGTCCTTTTCATCAGTATATCTGACCTCAGGCATGAATAACCGAGGTGGGAACCTTTGGCCCTGAGGCTGGTATTTATTCTCCCTTTCTTCATACTGGTCTCCGAAAACGTAGCAGTCCTGAGAGGCCAAGGATCAGCATGGTGAATCCTTATCTTTGGTCCCACCTAGGTGCTAGCCTCCTTTACAGCAATGAATGAACTTTTTCAGGGCCATGGTGTCGGTCATCGTACAAATGGCCAATGACATGCCTGCAACAGAGGTTTATCAAGGTAATTCTGTGGAGCACCAGGGGTGAAAGGCAGACAGACTACAAGAGTTGGACAACATAGCACTCTGGGTTACAGATAGACTAACCTTTTCAGTGTTGCAGACGGTGAAGTAGAAACTGCTTCCTGACTGACAGGGCAAAAGGCACCTTGGAGAGTGTGGAAAACCTCTTTAAAGAGGTACAAGCACAGAAACAAAATGATACAGTATATTGGAGCTAATGACGTGGGGAGAAACACATCTGAAACCTTGCTGAGAGAGTTTAAGGAGTTAAGCAGTGGAGTGAAAAGTAAAGCCTCCAGGGTAGTAATTTCTGGATTGTTTTCTGTGTTGTGCTTGAACAGGTCAGAGAGAGAAAGATTAAGCCGATCAATATGTGGCTGCTGATGCCTGATTGTAGTGTTTACATTCTTGGAACATTGAAATGTGGTAGGTACAAGGGAAGACTAAATTCCATACACTAAGCAACTTCTTTTGCACCAGCTATCTAGGTTCTTGGCCCTTTCCTTGCTTTCAGCTGTCTGGGCCATTAGCTCCTGAATTCCCCATCATGCTCTATCTCCCATGCATTTGTTAACTCAATTTGTCCAAATCATACTAAAACATTGCTCCATCCTCCTCACTGCTCACCCTTCCACAAAGCTTTGTGCTATCTGTGAACCCAGAGATATTACAGTGAGTTCCGTTGTCTAAATCATTAGCATATATTGTGAATAGCTGGGGGTGTAAGAACTGATTCTTGCTGTACCCCACTATGTCATTGCCTGCCACTTAGAAAAAGACCTGTTCATTCCTACTCTTGGTTTCCTGTCTGCCAGCAGGAGAATGTTGTTCACAGCAGATTATCAGAGCATTGAATACATTTCCATAAGCAGAAACCCTAAAATATGAGCATGTGAAAATATAGAAAGAATGAATGATCTTTCCATTAATGCATGCAAATGTGTGCGCAAGTGTGATTTCAGGGGGATCTTCCATGTTCAGATTTCAATGTCTTGCAAAGAAATACTGGTCTGTGGGAAAATCAGAACATTTGTTGACCATTTGCCTTCCCCTAATGTTGCCAATTTTCATTGGAATACGCACGTGAAGCTTCATCTCATAGTCTCCCACTTAGTCAAATAGTCTTCTTTCTCGATCCCCATTACATTCTCAATCAACAAAGGCACTCAAAGAAAATGTAGAGCACACACCATTTTTAATGCGTCCGAAATTAAATCAATGGGTGTAGCGAACAGACAAATTTGTAATGGCTCGATTTCAGTGCCAAAAATCACGTAGCCTTTCATTTTACACCAAAGGTGGATATATCTGGTTGTTGTTTAAATAGTGATATTTTACAAGTCTCTCAAATTTAATAGGCAAGGATGAAAAAATGAAAATGTTTAGTGGAATGTTAGCCTTCATACCTAAAAGACTAAAATCTAAAGGGACAGAAGTTTATTACAAATCTACAAAGCCCTGGTTTGACCACATCTGGAGGACTGTTACAATTCTGGCCACCACACATTAGAAAGGATATATTGGCCTTAGGGGAGTGTAGTGCAGATTCAGGAGAATGTTACGAGGGCTCTATGGGCTCGAATGAGGAAAGATTACGAAAAATAAATTTGTTCTGTGAAAATTTTGAAGGCTTAATGGGTCATTTGATTTGCAGATTTTAGGATTTTGAAAGACATTGATAGAGAGGAATTTTAAACAAGATGGAATCTTGTTTAAATGATACAGTATATTGGAGCTAATGACATGGGGAGAAACACATCTGAAACCTTGCTGAGAGAGTTTAAGGAGTTAAACAGTGGAGTGAAAAGCAAAACCTTGGTGGAATCTTAAACAAGATACGTGACCTTAAAACCAAAGCTAGGTTTGTAAAGAAGAGAAATTAGGAAGGACTTTTTCAAGCAGAGACCAGTATGAATGTGCAACTTGCTCCACAGAAAGCAGAAGCTCAGTTAATAATTTTAAATTTGAGATTGATAGATTTTTGTTCAGCAAAGGTATAAAAGGCATGCGAGTTGGGGCAAGTGGTTGGAGGTAAGGCTGAGATCAGAAATTTATAAAATAAAGAGAGGTATAGGTTGACTTAATGGTAGTTGTCTTTTCCCTAGGTTGGGGAGTTTCAAGACTAGGGGGCACTTTGTAAGGTGAGAGGAGAAAGATTTAAAAAAGACATAAGAGGCAAATGTTTTACACAGAGGGTGGTTCACGTGTGAAATGAAGTTCCTGAGGAAGTTCTGGATGTGGGTATAATTACGATGTTTAAAAGACATTTGGATAAGTACATGAATAGGAACGGCTTGGAGGGATAAGGGCCAGGAGCGGGCATTTGGGACTAATTCAGTTTGGAATAATGTTCAGCATGGTCTAGTTGGGCTGAAAGGTCTGTTTCTGTGCCAAATGATCCTATGACCTCATTGAATAATGGAATAGGTTTGAGGGGCTGAATAACCTTCTGCTGTTCCTGTGTGTAGCCCTAGTTCACTCTCAGAAATATCTAGGAAATCTTCAATTTATGAAAACTTCATGACAAACTTAGTGTATTGGCACAACCACACATGAAGGAGGGCGCAAATTAAGAAAAGCTCACTTGCCCCTGTCAGATCATTTTTTAGAGCTCTCTTTATCTCCCAACAGTCTTCATTCCTCCCCTGCCATGGCATGGTCTCTGTCTCTGATACATTTGCAGGTGTAGGATGTCTATTACAAGTGTGGAAGTGAAGCGATCCATAATATGGCTCCATGGTCACCCAAGAGTTCTATTGGCCTTGATATTTAACAAAGTCCCACCGACTAGCACTTGATGAATGGAATGAGAACGGGAATATGGTTTTATGAGCTTAAATTGTGAACCTCAGCCCTTACCTCACCGACCTATAGGCATTCATAATAGGTAGGACTGTGTCCACTTCAATAGGATCTTGTATTAGGTTTCCAGGAGAGCCAGGGGCTTATGACATACAGTGGTAGTGGTATTTCCTTATGAAAAGAAGTTGGATAGTTTGGACTTGTACTCATCGGAGTTCAGAAGAATGAAAAGTGATTTTATTGGAATATACAAGATTCTTAGGGGGCTTGACAGGTTAGATATAGAGAGGTTGTTCCCCCTTGTCAGAAAATCTAGGACTAAAGGACATAATCTCAGAGTAAGGGGTGGGTTGGAAATCTGTCTACCCAGCCAGCCTGGATGGGAAATAAAGAATAAAGAAATGAGACCCTTCTAATGATGCTGCCATCTGAGTTTCTAATCTTGCCGCTGAATTCCTTCTCTGCTTTCAGTATTCCCATTTTTAGCAGAGGAACATCACAGGCAGACCTTCCAGTTCTGAGGAAGTGTTACTGGATCCAAAAGGTTAACTCTGGTTTTTCCTTCACAGATGCTGCCAGACCTGCTGAGCTTTTCCAGCAACTTTGTTTTTGTTCCAGTGGCTATGGTATCAGAGATCCATGCTGTCTATTCATTATATTTCTCATTTCTAGATGCTGTTCTATTCTCTGTTGTACCAGGATTCCTTTACTTTTCCTACCATTGATGTTAGATTGACATATCTACAATTCCTTGAACATATTCTGTCCCTCTTAAATGTTGAAAATACATTAACATTGAGAAAGCGGAATCCTTGCTAATTCTGGTGTGTGGCAGAGTTAGCATGTCGCATCAGTGGCATGACCACTGTGCCATCGTCTTTCCCAAAACAAACGTAATGTCACAGGTTTGACTAGGACTATAAAACAGCCCAGCATATGTCTTTTTCTACATCTCTGTCCCAAGCCAGTGATTATTACCTAAAGGTTCTTGGATTTGAATTCCCTTTTGCTTTATTTAGCTAATTTTCAAGTTTATTTAGTCCATTCTCAAACATGTTTGCAATAATCTACCGGGCAATACCAGTCTAATAGAATGCAAAACATAAGGATTGTTCAAAAACCCAGTAGGACGAGTTTCAGTGGACTGAATGACAAATTTTGATCACTCTCTTTCCCTGCTGTGTCCAGTCTTGGATTTTAAATAAGGAGATTTAAATGTAATTACAAATTTTAAGGGCTAACTTTCAATCATTGTAACATTGGTTAGAAATGCTAATATCCCAGCTGTTGAGTTCTGAGTTTTAATTGTAGGATCATACTTTTATGACACAGCTGTATAGTTTTATATTACACTAAGTTGTTTATGGCTATGTGATGGAGTTTATAGCTTCAGTGTGTTTCATACTAGAAATTATTGCCACAAAAGACTTGTATAACTATGTGCCTAAATTGTCAACGGTGCCAAACATAACATCCATGACAGAATATAGTTCCGCCACTTATTTCCTCCCTGTTTTGGGGCTCCCTTGCAGATGGCTATGATTGATGTTGCTTGCTTCATGATGATTTGCTTTCGAGTAAACCTCTCCTGTAAGATTGCTGTGGTATCTAAGGTGGATTGCTACATATTCTGTATCAGCTGCTTGTACGCTGCTAATGGCAAACTTCAAAGTTATAGCAAATGCCTTCTGTCTCAAGTAAGCTATCTGGAACATTGCCTATAAAATTGGCAACCTGATCAAATCTCTTTCTTTGCTGCCACTCTTCCTCATTTGAATGCTGACCATGATTAGGGAATATTGCAGGATGTTTGCGGCAGTTCCGGAAGGGGAGATTTTCTGTGAAAGTGTGGGTGCATGCTCATTGAGTGAGGCCATCGAAAATAGTGGGTGGAACTGAAGAACCCAAGCTGTCCTGGGGGGGAGTCATCTGATATTTTCTGATGCACGTAACTTCTAGATCTTTAAAGATCACAAAAATATACAAAGAGCATAGCTATGCTGCCTTGATGGACATTTGAGATTCTGTAGGTGTGAAATTGGGCAACGTTTTGAGTCCAATATGGCATCTAATGTGAACACAAATTTTAACCACAGATCACTTTGTGCCATTTTAGTGAGAGCTATAGTGTGCATGCAGTTAAAGCTTATCTGAAATATGTGGAGCAAGCAGACCTTGATGCCAGTGATGCCATTTGGCAGCTCAACTCCGGTTTATGACCTCTCTCAACCTTGGACAGCTGAACACCTACTAACCAGCAGAAAGGAAGTGCCCAGCACTATTTTTAAAGAGATCAGCAATTACATACAGCTAGGTTATAAAAACATTGAAACAGACCATAGAACAACTGATTAGTGCTTTGCACAGTTCTTTGCAGTATTCAGGAAACAATCCTCTGACCTGAAACTCCACGAGGAACAATGTGTGAGATGTCTGCACTTCTATAAAAACTTCCTCACTGAAACTTGCTATTACAGTTTCAAACCTGAAGCAGGGTGAGTTTAGCATTTGCTGTGACTACGGCGATGAGTTTTTGTCTGGCTCTAGGCTGAAGATACTTGCAGCATCCATGTTTGCTATCCTTGTGTAAGAGAGGTCACTGACAACTGTCTGTTCAAGGTTGGCTAACCATAACAGTCTTTCACACCAATGACAAGCAGATGAAACAAACACATGGCTTTGCAAGGATCGAAGGCTTCTACCTGGTGCAGGGGGTTTGTGACACTGCCTGCTAACTCTGCCACACATCAGAATTGGAAAAGATTCCACTTTCACAATGTTAATGTAATTCCAATATTTAGAGGGACAGAACATCTTCAAGGAATTGTAGATATGTCAGCTTAACATTAATGGTAGGAAAAGTAAAAGGATCCCGGTACAGGAGAGAAAAGAAGAATTTTTAGAAATGAGAAATATAATGAATTTCGAAAGGGAAAACCTTTTCTGAAAACTTGTGGAATATTTTGAAGCGGTAACTGGTAGACAATAGTAATGCAATGCAAATAATTCAAAAGACTTTCCAGAAGGTGCCCATTTTAGACTGATGAACACACTTCTGAGGAAGGGTCACCTGACCCGAAATGTTAACTCTGATTTTCTCTTCACAGATGCTGCCAGATCTTCTGAGCCTTTCCAGCAACTTCCGTTTTTATTGTTGTTAATGAATACAGTAATTGGATTGCACAGTAAATTACTCATTAGTTTCAAAGCAGAAAACAGTGAAGTGTGAGAGTAAAGGGTAGTTATTCAGAGTGACACAAGGTGGGAAGTGGTGTTCCACTGGGATATGTGCTGGGTCCACTGTCGCTTACAATTTTAATTCCTATTTTGGATTTTGAAATAAGTTTTTAAATTTGAAGGTGAGGTCAAATTGGAATGTGGAGTAATCAGTACTGAGAAGGACTACAACAAATTGCAACAGTGCATTCACACTGGTGAATGGGCAAAATTTAGCGTATAAAATTCAACGTAAATATATGTAAGGTGTAACATTTTAATGGTAAGAACAGTGAAGCCACTGAAGATGCAAGTCTAAGTCAGGTAAAGGGACAATGTGATCTCGGAGCACAAATACTCTAATCACTAAAAGCTGAACTACGGTTTGGAAAGGCCATTTTAAAACAAAACAAGTAGTCAGCATTCAGTTTGAGAGGGATAGAACTGAAAAGTATGGGAAATTATACCCAAACCTGTATTTAATCTTGGTTAGACCACACTTAGAATACTGTGTGGAGTTCTGGTCACCTATTATAAATTGAACGTTGAGGTACTGTAGAGCTTGCAGAGATTTACACGAATGATCCTAGACTACATGTGTAAAAGGATTAGCAAGATGGGTCTTTTCTGTCTTGTAAGTAGGAGCTAAGGGGTCATGTGATAAAAGGCTACATGTGTCCTCTAGAGGGGAAGAGCAGAACTAGTGACCGTTAATATAAGATAGTCACCAACAAATCCAGTAGAGTTTTAATTCTTACCCAAAGACTGGAAAAAATATGGGACTCACTACTGCACAAGGTGCATGAAATGAATATGTAGATGCATTTAAAAGGAAACATTTGAAGCAGAAAGGAAAGGAGGGTTACGATGGTAGATCTAAATGAGAAAAGATAAGAGTAGGCTCAAGTGGAGCATGAACATCAGCATGGACTTGCTGGGTCAAATGGCCCGTTTGTGTGCTGGGCATTCAATATTATACCAAATAAACTCATGACCATTGTCAGTGCTTCATGCAGATCAATGCCTAGTATTCTAGGAGCATTCATTTCTCTGTAGCAATTCATTAATATCAGATGCACTCAAGTTGCCATTGCAAAGGTAGCTATCGGATTGGGCTAACAAGATGTAGAGCTGGATGAACACAGCAGGCCAAGCAGCATCAGAGGAGCAGGAAAGCTGACGTTTCGGGCCTAGAACCTTCTTCAGAAATGGGGGAGGGGAACGGGATTCTGAAATAATAGGGAGAGAGGAGGAGGCAGATAGAAGATGGATAAAGGAGAGGATTTTTGTCTCAGATTCTCCAGCATCTGCAGTTCCTACTATATTGGATTGGGCTATCTGTTGATATGGCTGCTGATATCAGTGTGCAACCCACATACAAGGGCTCAGCTTATTCGAATGGATACCACATTGTCACCTGAAAAGAGGAGATCCCTGGCATGCTTAAACAACGCTGCCACTGCGAGGCCATCCTATAGGAACCCTGCTGTTCTCAACAGTGTAGGTAGTGAGTTTCATGGTGGGGCTGCTGAATGCTGCTCAAGCACGAAATTGTGTGAAAACAGTCCTGGCCTTTAACAGCTCGAAAGAAGGATGGGTCCCAGATAGCTCCTTTCTTCCTTGGTTGTTCTTGCAGAACCAATTCAAGCACAGTTTCAGTAACCACAAGCCCCAGTTTCTATTCAGCAGGCATGTCCAACCTTTACCTTCAATCACAGGCCCACTAGACACTTTGCAAAAGTAAACGCCACTGCAAAATTCACACTTGAAATCAAATTTCTAAACGAAAGCATGTTACATTTCATATAAAGTTAAATGAGTCACCCTTGTACGTTCCACTAGTGCCTTTCTTCAGTGCACCTTTCCCTATCCCAGTCCTGACCAGTAGCTGCAGATTAGCTGTAGGTTGGCTGCTGACTTTCAGTGGGGGCTACTGACAATGGCTGTTTGGAGAATGGGCTTGAGTAGCACTGGGCCTAGGAGAAGAGGTGGCAGATTGTACTAGAAGGATGCGTGTTTCCATCCTGAGAGAGGACAGCAGCTTCATGCAAAATGAAGCCACTGAACTCCAACAATTCCAGGAATCTGGTGCACACAGACTGCTGGATTGTTGTGATACCAATCCACAGCAGGACAGTGACAGCAGTCTGAGTTCCCACTGCAACACTTGAATGCTGGGTGACTGCTGTTTTCACTGTAACGGAAGCTAATACCACAGCCATCAGGTGCTGCTTCATGGTATGCTTCACAAGAGTGTGAATGCAGTTGGCTACAGTTTCTGTATTGGAAAGGATGGCTTGCAAGCTCGATATAAACCCCTCAAATGGCTACGGCCGGACTCCTTTATGCACCTTATCAGGGAACATAGAGTTTCTGGCACCTGCCTAATGTAAAAAAAGTATTTGTTGTGCAAACCCAACAATGTTTTTGTCAGTCGTATCTGCAGCTGAAGCTGTTTCCACCTTCACCCTTTTACTGCGCATTGGCTTCTGGTATTGAACTTGTATTTTGTCACTTCACAAGCAGATCTAATTCCTAAATTACCATCTAAAATACAGCCAGTGTCAGTACCTGAACTGATGACTGCATTTTGTGGATGGAGTTGTGTTTTATTGTTGCTGTATGCTCACCAGTGCACCAGGCTGCATCTATTCATTATCTAAAAGGAAAAGATCAACAGGAAAGGCTGCAGTCAGGGAAGGGGAAATATAAGATGACTGTTACAGATTGTAGATCAAAAAAGACTGAGGGATGAAAAGAAAGTGATATGTGAGGAAAGAATGCCATCATGTTGTGTACTGTCAATACACAGTAGCAATAGGCCAAGGCTTCTTCATCAGCATCATTCAAATCCATGACCACTACCGTCTCTAAAAATAATAGCAGCAGGCACATGGGAACACAAGCACTGCAAGTTCCCCTCCAAGCCACTCACCATCCTGACTATTGCTGATGTTGGGTCAAAATCCTAGAGCTCCAGTCCTAACTGGACTAGGGGTGTATGTGCAGTCCACGGACAGTGGGAGTTCAAGAAGGCAGCTCACTGCCACTTTTTTCAAGAACAGTTAGGGATAGGCAATAATTGCTGGTCAAATTGGTGACACTTGCTCCGTGAACAGATGAATAAAAGAAATTTATTCTATTCAGGCTGCGATGTGTGAATGCGAGGCTTGTAATAATGTAATGTCTATGTTAGTGTGATGAAACAGGCAAATGGGAGCTGGGAGTGCTGATTGATTGAGATTGTTAGTAGGTGTGTGATGGTTTGACCAGTGGCTGCAATTTATGGCGAATTTGGCAAGTGTTTCCAACAAAGCCACTGAACGTTTTCTTGACAGTTCATCCAGGGTCTCTGAGCTTGATTCCTAGCATTGACCTCCAGGGCTATCTGCTCTTAGTACCGTTTTCACCATTTCACCTTTCCCCCTGCTTCCTATACCTGCCTTCCAAGGATACGGGACATGTCTACTTGTTTCCAACTCCTTCGGCCATTGTAGCTTCCGAAAGCATTGGAGCCCACACTTGCTTTTTCACTTTTTTCCCTAGGGTAGATTCACTTTCTGCATGACGCCCCTCTGCTGAGTTGTACCCATTACATTTCACTTTCACTTTAGCTTTTAACAGTACCAGGACAATATTATTTTGATTCCGCTGCTGATATGTACAGCCAGTTAGTGCTTGTTGCAAGCAGAAATCACTGCAATGGAAGCATGAAGTTGGCATTCAACCAAAGGGCATGGGTTAATTGCACATTGCAATCCCCACGGCAGGTTCTGGGGACTGTCCAATTTAGCGCCCTCCATGATTACAGTGCACCTGCCTGAAATGGCGCTTTTCCAAGCTGACTTCCTGTTCTCCTGAATTCGAGTTCTTTAAAGGCGCATGTGCCTTTCTTTTCCAAGTAGCTCTGAAGTGATAAAATAAAATAAAATGTTAATATTGCTGCAATACACCAGAAATAATAACTTTTGCTCCCACTGTGCTTAAAATTTGAGGCGTAAATCTGCACCATTCAGAACTAATTGAACTCAGGGTTTTTTGGATTTTGCCTGGGAAACGGCCAATATCAATCCATCATGTTGGGCTCCAGTAGACGCAATTCAGTAAACGCACAGATGATTGAGAAAATTCACGTTTATCAAGTTGTGGCCTAATATGAATGTCACTCTTAAGTCAGTCACTCCTTAGGTGAAAACTTGGACTTGGTATAATATGACAGTATGGAGCTCTCTGGGTTTTTTCCAACAAAATTGATGGGGAAATTCCAGATTTTTGTGATATTCTATATATATTCTATATATATCTATAAAATATTGCCCAATCCTTTCTGCTTGCTTATGTAGATCTGGAACTGATATTCTTTGTGCTAAAAACACGATGAACACAGTTAGTATCACTAAAACTAAGGCATGTAAACACTGGCAAATTGTGGGGCACTTTTGGCTGACTCTGTGAGAAGTTCCCAGAGTTTAAAAATCATTGATTTTCACTAGTGACCCGTTAGCAACTGGAGGAAACTTTGAGCGAATGGTGGTTCTGGGACAACAATCTGTTGCTTGACCTATATGAAGAATACCCATTGGGGGAGGTTCTTGAGAGTACCCAGACTGGTAGGCTATTAAGCAGAAAAGCAAAATAAAGGCAGATTTCTGAGCTAATCCGAATATTTGCCTGGAGGCACACATAGGACAAAGCTCCCTGTTTTAAACTGAATAGTTTGTCAGTATGTTGGCTGTTGAAGTGTAAGAGGGGCAAACAGGCACAAATTGATCTCAAAAATTAATCTCAATGCAGAGCATTGCATTTGGAATTTAAATGTAAATGCAGGACAGCATAGCTCAATGTCTTGGAACTCTTCATATGCACAAAAACCCCTTTTAGCTGCGACTTCTCCAACCCACACACATTGGTGATTGAGCTTTCATACACATGTATAACTGCACGGATACACACACTCTCAAAACTTTCAGGTCTTTCTGGTGCAACTGAAGGAGACAGAAACAGTAAAGGTTGACATTGAGCGACAGAAGTGAAAAACAGCAGAAATAGTTGGTGTTTCAAGATAACAGTTGGCATGTATTCAACTCGGTATTACAGCCATTCCTGGTAAGTTTTGCACTAAGGTACAATATTTGGAGTTTTTTTGAAGTTTAATGTTGCGGTTTGTGTTATAATAATAATTTCATTGCCTTGTAGATTGGGCTTTACAGTAAGTTTGTGGTATTAATGGGTTTTTCAGTGTAAATTGGCACAAACCACTTTACATTCTGGATTGTGCTAGTGTTGCTGTGTCTTACAGTGCGGTTTTATGGCCTCTGCTTGATTCCCAGTGCAAGTTATTGCACTGATTCTACCGTACAGTTTTATGATTTGGCTATTGAATTTGATGGTCAGGTTTTACGACAGTAATGGTGAGTTTTGTACTCTGTTTATGGCACAATTTTTGTTTAATCTGGTTTTATAACATTACTGCTGGGTATTATAATCTTGTTTTATAATCCAGTTTTATAGTCTACGTATATGGAATCACTATTTAGGTTTATAATCCAGTTTTATGGCATTACTGTTGGGTTTTATAATCCAGTTTTATGGACTGTAGAGAAAATCCCTGTTTGGGTCTATAATCCAGGTTTTATGACATGGCTGGTGGCTTTTATCACTTTGTTTTATTGTACTGCTCTTGGGTTTACAGTCCTGTTTTACAACGTTACTTTTGTGTTTTATAGTTTTGTTTTATGGCATTGCTGTTGAGTGTTACTGTATAGGTTATTGTGTTAATGAGTTTTACAGGATAGTTTAATGGCATTGTTGGATGTGATGGTAAATTTGTGTGTCAGAGCCTCTGCAGGTTATAGTGGTTTCATGTTGTTGGATTTTATTGTACAATTTTATGACATTCCTGCCGGGTTTTATAATCCATTTTTACGTCATTGTTGGAGACCATATTCTATCCAACATGATGCCATTGTTCCAAGAATGTGCAGCATTAAAGTTTTGATTTGATCCAAAAGAGATTTTTCCATTACTGCTTCCTATTTCTCATCTACAAGTTGTCCCTTGAGTCCCCAAAAGGAAAAACCAGTATAACTTTGAAATGACTGACCCAAACTTGTCTTTTATGCTTTAATATGGAACTCCAGCTTGGACCAAACATCTGCCAAACTTAAAGCTCTTCCAGAACACTGTAAGCCTCCAATACTGACCTCTTGGATATGTTTAATTTCCTTTACTTTGTTATTGGAGACTGCAGCTTGAATTGCAAGGCTTTCAAGTTCTGGAATCTCCTACAACTCTTTGCCTGACCACCCTATACTTATGACGTTCATTTCAGTTGACCTCTCCGATCAAGCCTCTGGTCACCTCTCCTAAAATTTCCTTTGGTTCAATGCCCCTGTGAAGCACCTTGGAACATTTTACTATATTAAGATGTCATACAAACACCAATTGTTGAGATAAAATGGCTACTCCAGAGTTGGAATCCTTTTGTATTCATTGCACATTATATTTTGGTGAATCCCAGGCGCAAGTCCATGTCCTGCCACTCCGTGGTGCTGTGTCACCAGGCCACTGCTGGTTTATTACTTTAGAAAATGAAACAAGGATGCAGTCACAAAATTCGCAGAACAATTCACACACCTCCAGAGAAAAATCTCACATCTGAAGCCCACTGGGATCTACTGTATGCTTAACTAGTGTTTGTAGTGGTAAGCCAGAAGGTTACCACAGCAAGGCTCCCAACTACCCTGTTATATTAAATGCATTTGGGGTTAATCAAATAATTTTGAAATCTCTGTGACATCACCAGAGACAGAGTTGGTTGTCCTGCTTTAGAATTCAAAAGAATAGTTCTACTCACGACTGCTGTGCCCCTCGGAAGACGAGTTTAAGCCCTATCCCAAGACTAGTCTCACAATTCACTTAAGTGCATCTAGAAGTGTTGGATTTCAGATAAGATATTAAACTGAAGCCCTGTCTGTTTGCTTGGGCGTATAACAATTTAAATTAATGCATTCTCCTATGTGTGAAAAAGCAATCCTTCCTTGGCTGAAAAAAGATTAGTTGCTTATTTATTAGTTTGTGGATGTTAGCAGTGCAAAAATTGGTTGCTGCCTTTCCCAAAAAGTGCCGTGATGACTTAAGAGAGGGGTCAATTTTGCCAGTTGGAATCTGATAGGAACAGCTCAGTCTCCATTTCACACCATGAAAAATTTTTTACTTTCCAGTCGTTGCCTGCATGAAGCACTTATGCTTTAGGATCTGATTCTGGTGCTACTGGGGCCACAGGTAATGTTTTAACTTGGGGATGTCAACTTCCTTGAAGAGCTATGATTTTACCTTTATTCTTCCATCCTGAACTTTCACTCAGTTAACAGCTATACTTGTGTTTGTAAGTCACAAGATGCTACAGGCCAAAGGAATTCAAAGCAATTTTGAATGCTGGCTGCTTCTTGTCTCTGCTTCACTCTGCAGCTAAGACGAATGAGCACTTTTCAATACCATAAACAAACAGCAATTAAACTGTAAATATCCTTAGGCTTTATTTTCTGAACATATAATTCAGCATATAGCTTTACCGTAATGGGAAAATATATCATGCATCATATGGTTTAATGCCCTTATCCTTGCAGCACCCAGTTTGTGAGTATGAATGTCATGGATGATCTGTGGGTTATGAGTAAGTTTGTCACTCTAAATTCCAGTAACATTTTCCTATCATTTTTTCTCAGCAAGGGTTGGAAGAGTCTGGTTTCTTACCTGATACTGCTTCGATTGTGGTCTCCTCGTGCCCTCCTTCCATTGTCACCTGTCGTCATTCTCAAACGCGTGCTCAGCACCGGTGTCTTTCCCCTACCTATCCCAAAGTAAATGCCAACTGTTAGTTCCCTGTCCTGCTATTCCCTGACTCTACCTTGACTGTTTTGACCAGCATGCCTTCAATTCCATGTTCAGCAGCAGCTGGTTGTTCTGTTTGGGTTAATTTAAAGTGTGAAATGCTATACTTCAGTATCTGCTGAGGCTCTGAGAATTTCCACAAACATCACTTGAGAAACCGTAATTGTATGACCTAAACTGACCAGGATGAGTGGAGAATGAGATAGATCCTGTCACCATTTTACTAGTCAATCATGGGCCCCAATATCCTAGGACCACATATTTTAACTACAGGATCCAGTTGCTGTGGGAATGAATGGTGGTTTGCCCCCCCCAAGGATCCCGCACTCTTCAATTCTATGACAGCTTGGTACCCTCTTTCAAATTTTTCCAAATAATGTACATCCTCTATGATCCTGCAGCCAACCTCGAGGTGTCCCAGACAGTTACATTCCCCTCCCACTTCCAGCCTCTGAAACACTAATACATTCAAACTCAGACCTAGATTTTCAGCAATCCCAGATCCTGACACACATCCCAGCAATATCACACCACAAACAAGCCTGCTCCCTCCATTCCTATGTTGGAGAACTCCTGCCCAATGCTGCAAGATCCCACAAGCCGGGCTTCCATTCCCTGGTACCATTCTTTGAATATGGCAAAATGGCACTTATGCTACTCGCATTGTATGTACAATCTTCTCTATGAAACAACTTTCTCGAAGCCTAATGCAGGTATTCTAGAACTGTTTTTAAAAGGTAAGAGATCAATTACATAAATAAATACACATCATAATATCAAAGGCCTCTGATATAGTTTCCAAAACAGGTATGGACATAATCTTGGTTTTTGGTCACACTCCCACAATATTGTGTAATAAGAGCATGACCTGATTTATTCAATCAGTCTATCAGTGCCCTGATAACATTGTCAGTTATGTAACCCACAATGACAAATCCTCTGATGTATGATGAGTGATTGCAAATGAGTTGCATTGCTGTGTGAGAGCCCATGTGACATTGAGTCCCTGGTGGATTTCCTGTGGCACTCAGTTGGAAGAAATAATGTTTTTGAAGAATTGTGCTATAATGTCAGATAACACACTATGTATGGACAGAGCCACTTACAGCCAAATTCTGTCATCTTGTGTTATCATGGGATATTTTCTGTTCTTTTCTGGGAAACAAATTCCGTGAGTTTATTCATTATCCTATTGGAGCTATAATTCAGTGGCTGTGCTGATTATGATATACTTCTTTGCTGTGTCTTACAATTCTACCTATTAGCTTTTTTGAAGCTAGGATACTTAGCAAAATCTTAAAGGATATAGAGTTTGGAAGTCGACACAGTTATATGTCTGTGCAATTTGTAGTCGGGGTGGAGTGCAGCCACCAACCTTCCTTTCTATAGTGAGTCTAAGGTCCATTTAACAGTGACAAAGGATGAACCACTCATGAGTTTAACATGAAGAAGCATTTGTCCTAACAATAATATTAAATTTGTTGCATTATAGCAAATGGCACAAGTTTCTTTGGTTAGTCAGGCATAATTATAAGGACTACTAGGGTCCAGAAATGACACATCTGTACCCATTGAGAACTGGATCTGGACTCCTGTTTGTTCCTCCAGGACTGTGTGATGCAATCAGACTGGGTAGCGCTCAATGCAATGCTAAATTAACCCTTTCAGAGCCATTATCTTATAGAACAGGTACAGGTGGTTAGCAATGTTGGGAAGTTGATTCCACTGATTCCTTAGTGCTGGTGATGGCTTTGGTCCATGCTTTGTTAGTTCTGGGTGATGAGATGGAATGGTTCTACGATCCCTGGTTTTAGGGAGTTCAGTAGTGCATGAGGGGTATCCTGAAATTAGGCAGAACACAGTAGAGGAATTGGGTTCATTTCTGGATTGCATTGTAGGAAAGGCCTTGAACATTGCAAAATAAGGATTGAGCATTGGATTGTAAAAGAACTGTACAGAAATATTTATTCTCAAAATAATGTTTTTAATCACTGATCCTAGAAAAGAAATGCTGTTTCTGTTGTGAAAATTAAAGAAAATTCAACTCTCTACCTTTTTTAAATCACTCATGGGATGTGTGTCACTGTTCTGCCAGCATTTATTGCTGGTCTGTAGTTACCCTTGAGGAGGTGGTGGTGAGCTGCCTCCTCAAACTATTGCTGTCTGTGTGCTATAGGTTGACCCACAGTGCTTATAGGGAGGGAGTTCCAAGATTTTGACCCAGCAACAGGTAAGGAAGATAAGTAGCTTGGATAGGAATTTGCAGGTGGTGGTGTTCCCATTCATCTGTTGCCCTTCATGTTGTCTGATGAAGGTGGTGTCTGAGGATCTTTGGTGAATTTGTGCAGCGTGTCTTGTAGATAGTACACACTGCTACCTTTGAGCATCAATGGTGGCAGAAGTTGGTGCTTGTGGATGTGATGCCAATCAAGTGGGCAGCTTTATCCTGGATTGTGTCAAGCTTTTTGATTGTTGGAGCTGCACTCATCCAGGCAAGTGGGGAGTACTCCATCACACTCCTGACTTGTGCCTTGTGGAAGGTGGACAGATTTTTGGGGGGTGGATGCTGGGGTGGGGGGTGGGAGTGGTCAACAGGTGAGTTACTTACCACCGTATACCTAGCCTCTGACCCACTCTTGCAGCCACAGTGTGTTTATATGGTAAGTCCAGTTGAATTTCTGGTCAAAGGTAGTCCTAGGATATTGATAGTGGGGGATTCAGTGATGGTAACAAGAATATTACTTGCCATTTGTCAGCTCAAGCCTGGATATTGTGCAGATCTTGTTGCATTTGAACATGGACTGCTTCAGTCTCCGAGGAGTTGCAAATGGCAGTGAATAATATGTAATCATTGGGAAACATCCCTACTTCTGACCTTATAATGGAGGGAAAGTCATTGAGGAAGCAACTGTTCTCTAGATGGTGTTCCCATAACAGATCAGAACCCCAAAATATTTATAGATTATTTTGCTTATAATTCCAAAATATATATGTTTTTTGAAAGGACATGGAATACAGGGAAAAATAGCCATTTGGAGACAGAACTGGCTTGAAGGTAGAGACAGCAGGTGGGTGGAGGGTTGCTTTTCAGACTGGAGGCCTGTGACCAGTGGTATGCCACAAGGATCAGTGCTAAGTCCACTGCTTTTCATCATTTATGTAAATGATTTGGGTGTGAACATAGGAGATATGGTTATTAAGTTTTCAGATGACACCAAAAATTGAGGTGTTGTGGGCAGCGAAGAAGGTTACCTCAGAGTAGGACCGGGTCTTGATCTGATGGGTCAATGGGCTGAGCAGTGGTGGATGGAGTTTAATTTAGAAAAATGGGAGGTGCAGCATTTTGGAAAGGCAAATCAGGGCAGGGTAGACAAATGGTAAAGTCCTTAGGAGTGTTGCTGAATAAAGAGACCTTGGGGTGCAGGTTCATGTTCCTTGAAAGTGGAGTCAGGGGTAGACAGGACAGTAAGGAGAGCATTTAGTACGCTTGCCTTTAATGGTCATTACATTGAGTTTGGGGTTGGGTGGTCATGGCGTGGCTGTACAGAACATTGGTTAGACCACTTTTGGAGTACTGCATTCAATTCTGGTCTCCCTGCTATAGGAAGGATGTTGTGAAGGTTGAAAGGGTTCAGGAAAGACAAGAACGTTGCCTGGGTTAGAAGGTTTAAGCTATAGGGAGAGGCTGAATAGGCTGGGGCTATTTTCCCTGGAGCATTGGAAGCTGAGGGGTGACCTTATAGAGGTTTATAAAATCATGAGGGGCATGGATGGGGTAAATAGACAAAGTCTTTTCCCTGGGGTGGAGGAATCCAAAATTATCAGGCATAGGATTAAGGTGAGAGAGGAAAGATTTAAAAGGAACCTAAAGGGCAACATTTTCATGCAGAAGGTGGTGCGTGTATATGAGATGAGCTGCCAGAGGAAGTGGTGGAGCTGGTACAATTACAACATGTGAAAGGGGCGGCACAGTGGCTCAGTGGTTAGCACTGCTGCCTCACACTGCCAGGGACCTGGGTTCAATTTCACCCTCAGGTGACTGTCTGTGTGGAGTTTGCACATTCTCCCCATGTCTGTGTGGGTTTCCTCTGGGTGCTCTGGTTTCCTCCCACAATCCAAAGATGTGCAGGTTAGGTGGATTGGCCATGATAAATTGCCCATAGTGTTCAGGGATGTGTGGATTAGGGGGATGGGTCTCAGTGGGATGCTCTGAGTGTCGGTGTGGACTTGTTGGGCTGAAGGGCCTGTTTCCACACTGTAGGGATTCTATGATTCTATGTAGGGATTCTATGAAAAGGCATCTAGATGGGTATATGAATAGGAATGGTTTAGAGGGATATAAGCCAAATTCTGGTCAATGGGACTAGATTTATTTAGGATATCTGGTCGGCATGGACGAGTTGGACCAAAGGGTCTGTTTCCATGCTGTACATCTCTATGACTGCAACATGAAACAAATCTATGAATGTAAATTCAGTGGCTGACATAATTCCATGGCTTCCTGTGCAAAGCCCATGGAATGTTGCATGTGTAAAGTATCAGGGAAATGTCAATTAGTGAAAGGTTTAACTGGAAGTGATAACAAGGGTCTGACTAACATTGCCTCAGCAGAAAGCTACCTCTTGCAGACAAGACCCTCCGTTTTACCCTCCAGGAATGTACAATAAAAAGGGATTAAAAACTTACTGCAAAACTAGTCTGTGTGTGTGTGTGGGAGTGTGTGTGTG